>CM053270.1:200000-758405 GCA_028583415.1 Protea cynaroides | reverse complement strand
TCTCGATCTCCTTCACGCCCTTGGTCCATTTGACTCGACCATGATAGGTAAACCTGGTTCAAGGTGATAAGACCGGGTTAGATTGACACGGGTCTTACAGTTTCTCCTAACCCACACTAAGGTCTAAGTATCCTAATGGCCTTCTGATTTCGACTAGAACATCGTATCAAACCAGATCAGATCTAAAGAGAGATAAGGTTCATTGCGAGATCAAGGACTTGGACTGCCGCCGCCGCGCTTAGCTTAGATCCGACATCCTACGATGAATACAGTAGGTGACCTCTATCGGGCGATGTTTTTCTATTGACGGCATGCTCCTCCAAATAGAAATTCTCCTTCGGGCGGGTTATTCCTCCTTGTTCCTTCTCAACTTTCCTCACGGATTTGGGCTAGGGAAAGGTGACGAGCGTCAGATTCTAAGAATACGGAAGGCCAAGCTTCTAAGAAGGTATCTGCACGATTGAGAAACTTCTAAATTTCCAATGAGTGAGGGAATACCGGAGCCCGTTTCCAACGAAGAGTAAACATACCGTCGCAGACCGGGTCCACGAGTCGACCGTATACACATACCGATTAGGTAATACACCGGGTAACCACGATCGACTCGGACCGAATAACGTGGACCGAGCAAGGTAATTTTACAAGCCATAGGTTCTCACAACTGAAACTTCTGAGTGGTTCGTCACCCACTTTGCCTTTTGTCCGGTTATGATTGGGAGACTCCGCCATCAGAGTAAGAACAAGTAAGGACTGGCTTGGTACAAAGGCATTACACCACAACTCTACCATTGTTAAAGAAATTTAATCCCGAATTTCATAGGAGATTCACAGTATTCCCACCTTTAGAAAAGAAATTACGTCCTGAAATTGAAAGTACCTGGGAGCCTAAAGGATGAGGGAATCTTGTCGCATGGCGTACTCTTCCTCCCTCCCGGGGAATTCTCCACGTCCCGACTTTCAAAACTACCTTGATAGTAGATTGTCGCAGTGATTACAAAGACCGATTGAACCTTATCCGAGTAGCTAGGAATGATTAAGTACTGGATGGTAAGATCTTGCAACCTCTGGGGATCCGCAACAAGAATGTGCAAAGGGTCTCACCGCATTTCACCGGAAGGACACGTGGTAGACATCGGGACACTAGACAGCGAGGTGGCAATGCAAGCTGAGCATGCCACTGCCGACACCGGGATAGAAACTTCGCATGGGCCCTAAAACCTTGGACACAGCCTTTCCGCCTCACCAACCGCCTGCAAGCCTCTAACCGGTGGCACCTCCAAGAACCACTTTATTACCAATCCTGAATCCAAGGTCTCACCGTCAAGTTATCAGGACTAGGGCTTTTGAAGTGCACCTGGAAAGCAAACTTCACCCGGCCCTTGACTTGATCTACTTCATTGCAGGTTTCTTGTGAGACCTACGATGTAATTCTCGGGACGAAATTTTAAGGTTGGTAGAGTGTAAGAACCGGGATCTAAAATCTGTCTAAAAACCATGGTTTTAGGTGGATGGCAGGAGTCCCAATTATAAATCGGATCGAGGGCTGAAGTCGGGAAACGAGCCAACAAATTCACCACTTAGGTAAGAAAACCAGGAAATGCCTCAAAATCTACATAATCGTCCCACTACACCGGTGCAGAGGTGTACAACCGGATGGTGCCATCGGTATGGGTATACCGGCTGGACTATACCGGCAAGGGCACTCCAACCGGTATGAGCCACGGTAAGGCAAACCAATGGCACTACATACCGGCCAAGGGCACTCCAACCGGTATGTGCGACGAAATGCTAGATTCTACTGGAGATGACTCCGAGGAGCTCTTTCTACTGGGCCGAAACTTGAAAGCCTTCCAACCGAGGGAAAACTTCCATGGACGGTTCCCCTCTATTAATAGAGGAAATACCCACTGCTCCTTCTCAAAAAACTCTAGCCGTCCGGAGAAGAGCTGAGAAGGAGCAAGGAGGTGGAAGCCACCCAGAAGGAAGAGCGCCAACCACGTATTACCTGCCTAAGGGCACCATCCTCTTAGTAATTTTAGATGTCGGATGGAGCCGGCGACGAGCATCCAAAAGGCCTATAATTTCCATTGTTTTCTTCACTCGATCCAACTTAGTTTTGAGACTGTTCTAGCCAAAATTCAAGGCACATTAGAAGGCTTTGGACCTAAAGAGGGATAGAAGAAACCCTAGAGACCAACCAAAGCCCGACAGGAGGGGGGAGATCCGAGATCTCGCCTCGGATCGACCTGTAGACAACGTGAGTAAGCTTTGACGCAGAACGGGATCATTATCGCCAAAATGTGCGACCGGTATCGCCAAAAATCCTTTAAAATCGCGATTTTAGGTTTATTTTTCACTTTTCTCTTTTGAGTTTACTCCGGTGGTGATTTCTCTCCGAGTCTCTACAAAGCATCCGAAGGCCTCAAAGTTCGCTTTCTACTTCATTACTAGGTGCCCAATCTCGTCTCTCGTGTAAGCCCCCTTCTCTATCTCTTTTGGAAAATTTTCATCGCCTTTTATATAAGAATCTAGGGTTTTCTTGATTTAGGAAGTTTTGTCACACCCCAATTCCGATGAACTGAGTGTGAGTGAACCGGCTCTAAACCACGGTTCACACTAGGGATCTCAATAAATTGTGTCAACCAATCATTCCCAAGAAATCTAACATAAACAGAGAATAATACATAGCAAAGGAAATATAAATAAATGAGCTGAGATCTAAATTGTAATTTAAAATAAATATCCAACTTATTCCATCATCCATCAAAATTTAAATAGTAATCATTACAAAGCTTTAAGCGAAAATAACCAAGTCACTGAGAAAAAACAAACGAAGCACTCGCATGACGCATCATGCTTTCGTCCTCCACCGCCCAGATCAAAGGCAGCGACCAGCATCATATGCCGGAGAGCCACAAAGTCATCCCCAATGGTGTACCCCATCAAAATCCGAAAAGGAATATATATATATATAGAGATAATATATATATATATATATATATATATATATATAATATATTAAATATATATATAATATAATATATAAATAAATATATATAAGTGAGCCGCACAACATAGCTTCGGTAAGTACAAGACCAATGCATCAAGTTACAATATGCATGAGATCATTACAATTTGGGCGAAGTATAACTTGCAAATATGCTATGGTAAGTTTGGCGGCCACCGCACCTCCATGCAGGAGAGTGTGAGCACACCCAACAGTCGACGCCTACCACACTAATGTGTTGCCCCAACATTACTCACTCCGGTATGGAGATAGGACTCGAGTCCGGCGGGCAGGAAGAACCACAATCCCACGTCCCTCCCCGATATCCCATACCGGTACCAATACCTAAACCCCTATTGGCAAGGGGCTTGCAAGTGGGTTCCATTCCTAACCAGCCCGATGTCAATACAAGTATCAATGGCCTTACCCTAAGACGGCTCCCTACGACACGCAGATAGGGCTCGAGTCCAGGCAAGAAGAACCACAATCCCACGTCCCTCCCCGATACCCTATTCGCACCAAGTCTGCTAAAGTAAAGGCTATATGACCTTACCCCAGCACAACCCCCTACGACATAGAGATAGGGCTCGAGTCTGGTGGGCAGGAAGAACCACAATCCCACGTCCTCCCCTTGATACCCTATTCGCACTTAGTTTGCTAAGGTAAGGCGATACGAGGAAAGTGTTAGCTGTGGATATATCCAGGGCACATCCCTTCACATTCCACACACTAACTAAAAACATACACATGCCTAACATCCAACAATCCTAGCATATGAAATGCATGAATATATAAAGATAAAAAGAAACTAACTACATGGCATGTGAGGTGCACGGACATCAAGCAAAATATCGCATTTGAACATAAAATTATATCACAAAAGCTTACTGTTAATTAGTTATTTAGGTTTGGGGTCTTGTTCCTTACCTGACGCGTGATAATGATCCCGTTCTACGTCAGAGCTTACTCACGTTGTCTACAGGTCCTACATAATCACATCTTTAGGTTAGATTCCATTTATTAAAGTTTTAGAGATCAGAACCAGGTTTGGCCAAGCAAACCAGTCTCGGAAACCATACCGGTCGCAGTACGGTTGCCAAGAATGTGCAACCGGTATGTGCGACCCGATATATACCGGTTTCACTTACCGGTCTCACTCAGATCTCACTGAGTGAGACCGGTATGTGCCTGCGGTATATACCGCAGGCCCATACCGCTGGACCTTTAGTCCAACCGGTATACCCCGCGGTTTGGATCCGAGAGTGAGATCTCGGATCTCCCCTCCTTGTCGGCTAATAATTAGGTCTCTAGGGTTTCTCCTTTCCCTTAGTAAGGTCCAAGCCTTCTAATGGCCTTCGGATTTTGGCTAGAACGCCGTATCAAAACTAGGTTGGATCCGAATGAAGAAAACAATGGAAAATATAGGCCTTTTGGATCGCTGCGCCGCTTCGCGGCTCCGATCCGACATCTTAAAATTACTAAGAGGATAGAGCACTTACCGACGATGTCTGTCGGTTGGCGGTGCTCTTCCTTCCTGGGCGGTTTCCACCTCCTTGCTCCTTCTCAGCTCTTCTCCAGACGGTAGAGTTTTTGAGAAGGAGCAATGGAGTGTCTCCTTCTCTATTAATAGAGGGAAACCATCCATGGGAAAGCTTTTCCCTCAGTTGGAAACTTTCCAAGTTTCCATTCTGAGAGAAAGGCTCACTGGAGTCTGTCTCCAGCCAAAATCTAGCATACCGGTCGCACATACCGGTTGGAGTGCCCGCAACCGGTATAGTGCAACCGGTATACCATACCGGTGGCACATACCGGTTGGAGTGCCCGCAACCGGTATAGTCCAACCGGTATACCATACCGGTGGCACATACCGGTTGCACTATACTGCAACCGGTATAGTGAGACTAGTATGAGATTTTAGGCATTTTTATAGTTTTTCTTACTTGAAATTTGAGTGGCTCGTCACCCGGCTTCGCCCTCTGGTCCGGTTATAATTGGGACACCTGTCATCACATAAAACCATGGTTTAAACCCGGTTTTAGAATACGGTTCTTACAACTCTACCACCCTTAAAAGAAATTTCATCCCCGAAATTTGCATGTAGGTCTCACAATTCCCCCACCCTTAAAATAAATTTCGTCCCCAAAATTATACGTACCTTCAGAGTCGAAAAGATGGGGGTATTCTTGTCGCATGGCATCCTCCTCCTCCAAAGTAAATTCTTCTACATTCGGGTTTTTCCAAACCACCTTGACATAATGGATAGCTCGTCTTCGAAGTTGTTGTACCTTTTTACTAATGAGCTGGATTGGCACCACCTCGAAGGTTAAGTCTTCATCAAACTGGGGTCTGCAACAAGAATGTGGGAAGGGTCTCTCACGTACTTCTTCGATGGGACACCGTGAAAGACGTCGTGGACACTAGACATCGCTGGTGGCAATGCAAGTTGATAGGCTACTTTGCCGCATCGGGATAGAATTTCATATGGTCCCACATATCTAGGACACAATTTTTCTTTTCTGCCGAACCGCTTCAGGCCTCTTACTAGTGACACCTTCAAGAACACTTTGTCACCAATCATGAATTCAAGGTCCCGTCGTCTGTTATCATCATAGTGCTTTTGACGCACCAGAGCTGTTTTTACTCGGTTCTTTATTTGATCTACTGCCTTGCAGGTTTCTTCCACAAATTTTGGTCCTACGATCCGTCTTTCTCCAACTTCGTCCCATAATAAAGGTGTCCGACATTTCTTGCCATACAAGGCCTCGTATGGGGCCATCTGGATCGTAGACTGGTAGCTGTTGTTGTAGGCAAACTCAATGAGTGAAAGCTTTTCATCCCAAGCCCCCTTGAAGTCGATAGCACATGCCCGAAGCATGTCTTTTAGGATCTGAATGGTCCTCTCCGACTGACCATCAGTTTGAGGGTGGAAAGCTATGCTAAACTTTAGTTTCGTCCCCATTGCCTTCTGAAGTCCTTCCCAGAACTTAGATGTGAAGCGTGGATCTCGGTCAGACACGATACTCTCTGGAACCCCATGGAGCCTGACTATATTGTCCACGTACAACCTTGCCAACCTGTCCATAGTATATTGTGGTCTGACAGGGATAAATCTGGCTGTCTTGGTGAGGCGATCTACAATTACCCATACTGCATTCACTGACCTCGGAGACAAAGGCAGGCCAGTGACGAAATCCATGGTTATACAATCCCATTTCCATGCTGGCTCGGGTAATGGTTGATGTAATCCTGCAGGCCTCTCTCTTTCTGCTTTGACTTGCTGACTGTTTAAACATTGAAATACATGTCGGGCCACATCAGCTTTCATACCCCTCCACTAGTAATACCTTTTCAAGTCATGGTACATTTTAGTGCTTCCAGGGTGTACTGAATTTGGGGTGGAGTGAGCTTCCAACATAATCTGATTTTGGATTTCCAGATCTTCATCCTCAGGTATGCACATACGCCCACGGTATCTGAGTACCTTGTCTGCATCTAAAGCAAAATCAGGATTAGCTCGACCTTTTTCCAAATCCTCTTGAACTGTCCTGAGGTATGGGTCCTGTAGGACTGCTGCCTTTATTTCTTCCTTCAGGTCGGGAAAAATCTTCAATGCTGCAAACATTAGAGTAAACTGATGTATCAACCCTTGCTCAATAGGATCATCTGCTGACTTTATTAAGAGTTGTTCTTCATCCTCTGATGAGCTAGAAACAGTAGCGCACAACCCTGCATTTATACTCGGTCCTGCTTCAGGGTTCGATGCCCATTTCCTACTCAGTGCATCAGCTACAATGTTAGCTTTGCCAGGGTGATATTGAATGTCACAGTCGTAGTCCTTGAGTATTTCAAGCCACCTCCTCTGCCTCATGTTCAGGTCTTTCTGGGTGAATAGATATGTCAGGCTTTTGTGGTCAGACTTAATCTGAAATTTCTTGCCATACAGGTAGTGCCTCCAAGTCTTGATAGCATGAATGACCGCTACCAATTCTAGGTCATGTGTAGGGTAGTTATTCTCATGCTCTTTCAGCTGTCTTGAGGCATAGGCTATCACCTGCTCTCCTTGCATCAGCACACAACCTAGTCCCAGACCTGAAGCATCTGTATAGAGTGTGAATGGATGGTCTGGAGCTGGAATAGTCAATATAGGTGCTGATACCAGTCTTGACTTCAAGGTCTGGAAGCATTTTTCACATTCATCGGTCCATATGAACTTCTCTCCCTTTTTGGTCAATCTGGTGAGTAGAACAGTAATCTTGGAATAATCCTCCACAAACCTTCTGTAGTATCCAGCTAAGCCCAGGAAACTATGAATTTCTACAACTGTCTTCAGCGCCTCCCATCCTACTATGGTAGAAATTTTACTGGGATCGACCTTGATTCCTTCAGCAGACACCACGTGACCAAGAAAGGCCACCTCATTTAGCCAGAATTCACATTTCTTGAACTTTGCATAAAGCTTCTCTCTCCTTAGTCTTTGCAATGCTGCTCTTAGATGATTTTCATGTGTCTCCTGGTCCTTGGAGTACACCAAAATATCATCGATGAATACGATAACCGATGTATCTAACAGGTCATGGAATACCCTGTTCATTAGCTCCATGAACGATGCAGGTGCATTAGTCAACCCAAAGGACATCACAAGGAACTCATAGTGTCTGTAGCGCGTCCTAAAAGCTGTTTTGGGATTGTCTGCTTCCTTAATTTTGAGCTGATGATACCCTGACCTCAGATCAATCTTTGAGAATACACTTGAACCTTATAATTGATCAAACAAATCATCTATCCTTGGTAGTGGGAACCTGTTCTTGATAGTGAGCTTGTTCAATTCTCAATAGTCCATACAGAGACGCACGCTACCATCCTTTTTCTTGACAAAGAGCACAGGTGCTCCCTAAGGTGAGATACTAGGCCTTATAAACCCCTTGTCTAGCAGTTCTTGCAGCTGAATTTTTAATTCTTTCAACTCGGTAGGAGCCATCCTGTATGGTGCTTTAGACACCGGTGCCACCCCTGGTAGTAGGTCTATTACAAACTCAGTTGCCCTGTCTGGTGGCAACCCAGGTAGGTCTTCAAGAAATACATAGAAATTCCCGTACTACTTTGATGTCCTCCATTTTTGGCAAGTCAGCGGTCACATCCACAACTGATACAAGGTATCCTACTCCCCCTTTCTCTAAGCACTTCTTTGCTTTTAAGGCTGAGAGTATGAGCTTTCTCTTCCTGGGCAACTTAGCCCCTTTAAAGTTAAACTCAGTCCCTTCATTGTCTTTGAATATCAACTTCTTCTCGGCACATAGCAGGTTCGCCGAATGTTTAGATAACTAGTCCATTCACTGAATAACATCAAAATCTGACATCTCTAGCTAGACTAGATTGGCTTCCAATGCTCGTCCTTCAATATGCACTGGACAAGGACCATAATATTCTGCTAATACCACCTCCATTCCCATGGGAGACCGAACTAACAGATTTGGTTGTAGAGTCTTGATGGTTTGACCTAGTCCTTTTCCGAATGACACGGATACAAAAGAATGGGTGGCCTCGGAGTCAAACAGGACTCTTGCGGGTACCCCTGCTATATTTACTGTACCTGAGGTTTTTGTTCAAATTCTTCCTTAGTTTCAAATGCATAAATAATTAATGCAACAGTTAAGGAACAAGTATAAAATCATACCTGTAACCACATCTGGTGATGCGGCTGCCTCTTCTGTTGTAACAGCATACACCTTGCCTTGTTGTTGTTTCCTCTTTGGTTGTGGGCATGTTCTGGCATAATGCCCCACCTGTTGGCAATTGTAGCACTTTACATTAGGGTTCGGCCCCATTGCCTGTGGTGGCATTACAAGAGCCGGTCTGGGAGGCACTGTGCTAGTTAGTGGCCTGAACGGACGGTATGGCCTGTTGTTTCTCCGCCTTGGATCTCAGGATTAGGTCTCTTCAGACCCCTACTTTGTGCTATGAAACTTTCTCTCTGACTTGACTCGATGACTCGAGCCACCTGTACAGCTTCATTATAAATGTTCAACCCTCGACCCAGCACGTGTTCTCGGATAGCACCCCGAAGTCCCATAGTAAAACAACAAGTCTTTGTTTCTTCCTCCTGCATACTGGTTGGAGCAAAGAAGAATAACTCCTCATACCTCTACTGGTAGGCTTCTACTGTCATCTGTGACTGCTGCAGGTTAAGATATTCCCTCTCCATCTGATCACGAAAACTCCTGGGGAAGTACTTGTCAAAGAAGGCTTCCTTAAATATGGGCCAAGTGATGATCTGGTGCTTTGTTTCCAGATACGACTTGGTAGAATTCCACCACCCATTGGCCTCTTCCTTCAGCATGTGAGTGGCATATAATACTTTGTCAACATCTTGACAATCCAGTAGTCGAAAGTTTTTCTCCATTTCAGCTATCCACTGTGCTGGCCATAGTGTTTTCCCTGACTTCCCTGTAAAGGTAGGTGGTTTGAGCTTTAAGAATCCATACACTGCCCTGGAAATGCTACTCTGAGCATAAGGAACCTGCCCATATGGTGCCTGTCCGTACCATTGTGGCTGATATGGGTAACCACCCTGATTTACCCCCTGATACCCACCATAGTATGCACCCTGATACGGATTCTAATACCCCCCCTGATATAGGTTATGAATTGGCGTCCCTGTAACTGGTTGGGATACTGTGTTGGGTTGATCCTGTTGTGGTGGTACTTCATTAGCTATGCTAACCCCCACCGGTGCCGCTTGATCATTTTCAACATTTATGGATGGCATGTTTCTAGGTGTCGACACAGGCCTAGGTGGCCTAAACATTTTTAGCATTTCCTCGAAAAACTTCTTCTACAGGGCCTCCATATTAGTGACCAAATTTTCCATCATTGTCTCCGAGCTAGTAGAAGGTTGTCCCTATGACGGAATTTCTTCATTTTCCTTTATCATATCTTTAGTGTCATTTAGGGGGTTGAGTTCTTCCCCTCTCACCCTCTCGGCATTTTCTTCTGAGTTTTCTATTCCTGAACTTCTATCCATGGTAGGCGCCCTTGAGTGACGGCGCCTGCGATGAACTCTACGTCCATTTCCTCCCATCATTGAAGCAATTTACTTTTTCCTGTACGATATCTGAATACATTGAAACACATAGAACGACTTAGAAAATTATTCCAATAATTTAGTCTCAACATATGCAGCATAGGTATTCATTGACAGGAAAAAAAAAATTTCAAGCAAAAATTTTCAGTTATCTGTCGAAAATTTTCACATGTACAATGTCTATTATGCAAGCGTGAGATCTAGGATTAAGTTCCGACAAATTATCGGGATGGTTTTGTATTGCCCTTCGCTGTAGGGTTCCAGCGGCAGTACCAGTCTCTCCTGGAGTGAGACCGGTGTAGCTGACCACACATACCGGTACCATACAGCAGGCAGTTCCGGTCACACTGCCCACAAATATGTGCAACCGGTATACCTTGCGGTTTGGTACTGGTCGCACCATACTGCAGGGGGGTACCGGTCGCACTGTCCAGCCCAGATGTGCGACCGGTATCGCCAAAAATCCTTTAAAATCGTGATTTTAGGTTTATTTCTCACTTTTCTCTTTTGAGTTTACTTCGGTGGCGATTTCTCTCTGGGTCTCCGAGTATCTACAGTGCATCCGGTGCCTCTAAGTTCGTTTCTACTTCATTCTAGTGTGTCTCTCAGGTAAGCTCCACCTTCTCTTCTCTCTTTTTGGAAAATTTTCATCGTCTTTTATACAAGAATCTAGGTTTTTCTTGATTAGGAAGTTTTGTCACACCCCAATTCCGGATGAACCAGAAGTGTGAGTGAACTGGCTCTAAACCACGGTTCACACCAGGATCTCAATAGACCGTGTCAAACAATCATTCCCAAGCAATCTAACATAATCAGAGAATAATACATAGCAGCGGAAATAAATAAATGAGCCGAGATCTAAATTGTAATTTAAAATAAATATCCAACTTATTCCATCATCCATCAAAATTTAAATATAATTATTACAATACTTTAACAGAAAATAACCAAGTCACTCGGAGAAAACACAAAACGAGCACTCGCATGACGCATCATGCTCGTCCTCCACCGCCTGGGTATCAATGGCAGCTACAGTACCATATGCTGGAGTAGCCACAAAGTCATCAATGGTGTACCCTGCATCCAAATCTGAAAAAGGAATATATATATAAATAAATATATATATATATATATATATATATATATATATATATATATATATATATATATATATATATATATATATATATATATATATATATATATATATCCAGGTGAGCTCACAACATATCTCAGTAAGTACAAGACCAATGCAACAGTACAATATGCATGAGATAACATTACAATTTGGGCTAAGTATAACTTGCAAATATGTTATGGTAAGATTTGGCGGCCACCGCACCTCCATGCATGAGAGTGTGAGCACACCCAATAGTCAGGCGCCTACCACACTACTGTTGTTGCCCCACATTACTCAGTCCGGTATGGAGATAGGACTCGAGTCTGGCGGGCAGGAAGAACCATAATCCCACGTCCTCCCCCTGATACCCCATACCGTATCAATACCTAAACCCCTATTGGCAAGGGCTTGCAAGTGGATTCCATTTTTAACCAGTCCTAGATGTCAATACAATATCAATGGCCCTACCCCAGCACGACTCCCTACGACATAGAGATAGGGCTTGAGTCTGGCGGGTAGGAAGAACCACAATCCCACGTCCTCCCCCTGATACCCTATTTGCACCAAGTCTGCTAAAGTAAAGGCTATATGACCCTACCCCAGCACAACCCCCTACGACATAGAGATAGGGCTCGAGTCTGGTGGGCAGGAAGAACCACAATCCCACGTCCTCCCCCTGATACCCTATTCGCACTCAGTTTGCTAAGGTAAGGCGATACGAGGAAAGTGTTAGCTGTGGATATATCCAGGGCACATCCCCTTCACATTCCACACACTAACTAAAACATACACATGCCTAACATCCAACAATCCTAGCATATGAAATGCATGAATATATAAAGATAAAAGAAACAACTACATGGCATGTGAGGTGCACAGACATCAAGCAATATGCATTTACAGATACAGAATTATATCACAAAAGCTTACTGTTAATTAGTTATTTAGGTTTGGGGTCTTGTTCCTTACCTGACGCGTGATAATGATCCCGTTCTGCGTCAGAGAGCTTACTCACGTTGTCTACAGGTCCTACATAATCACATTTATATGTTAGAACCCATTTATTAAAGTTTCAGAAGTCAGAACCAGGTTTGGCCAAATAAACCAGTTTCGGAAACCATACCGGTTGCAAGTATCGGTTGCAGTATGTGTAACCGGTATGTGCGACCGGTATATACCGGTGGTACTCACCGGCCTCACTCAGATCTCACTGAGTGAGGCCGGTATGTGCCTGCGGTATATACCGCAGGCCCCATACCGCTGGACCTTACGTCCAACTGGTATACCCTGCGGTTTGGATCCGAGAGCGAGATCTCGGATCTCCCCTCCTTGTCGGCTAATGGTTAGGTCTCTAGGGTTTCTCCTATCCTTTACTAAGGTCCAAGCCTTCTAATGGCCTTCGGATTTTGGCTAGAACGCCGTATCAAAACTAGGTTGGATCCGAATGAAGAAAACAATGGAAATTATTTTGGATCGCTGCGCCGCTTCGCGGCTCCGATCCGACATCCTAATTACTAAGAGGATAGAGCACTTACCGGTGATGTCTGTCGGTTGGCGGCACTCTTCCTTCCTGGGCGGCTTCCACCTCCTTGCTCCTTCTCATCTTTTCTCTAGACGGCTAGGGTTTTTGAGAAGGAGCAATGGAGTGTCTCCTTCTCTATTAATAGAGGGAGGCCATCCATGGAAAGCTTTTCCCGCAGTTGGAAACTTTCCAAGTTTCCATTCTGAGGGAAATGACTCACTAGAGTCTGTCTCCAGCCGGAATCAGGCATACCGGTCGCACATACCGGTTGGAGTGCGCACAACCGGTATAGTACAACCGGTATACCATACCGGTGGCACATACCGATTGGAGTGCCCACAACTGGTATAGTCCAACCGGTATACCATACCGGTGGCACATACCGGTTGCACTATACTGCAACCGGTATAGTGAGACCAGTATGAGATTTTAGACATTTTTACAGTTTTTCTTACCTGAAATTTGAGTGGCTCATCACCCGACTTCGCCCTCCGGTCCGGTTATAATTGGGACACCTGTCATCACATAAAACCATGGTTTAAATCCGGTTTTAGAATACGGTTCTTACAACTCCACCACCCTTAAAAGAAATTTCATCCCCGAAATTTGCATGTAGGTCTCACAATTCCCCCACCCCTAAAAGAAATTTTCGTCCCTGAAATTGAACGTACCTTCAGAGTCGAAAAGATGGGGGTATTCTTGTCGCATGGCATCCTCCTCCTCCCAAGTATTTTCTTCTACATTCTGGCTTTTCCAAACTACGTTGACATAATGGATAGCTCGCCTTCGAAGTTGTTGTACCTTTTTACTAATGAGCTGGATTGGCACCACCTCGAAGGTTAAGTCTTCTGTCAAATCTGGGGGGTCTGCAACAAGAATGTGTGAAGGATCCCTCACGTACTTCTTCAGTAAGGACATGTGGAAGACGTCGTGGACATTAGACATCGCTGGTGGCAATGCAAGTTGATAGGCTACTTTGCCGCATCGGGACAGAATTTCATATGGTCCCACATATCTAGGACACAATTTTCCTTTTCTGTCGAACTGCTTCAGGCCTCTTACTTGTGACACCTTCAAGAATACTTTGTCACCAATCATAAATTCAAGGTCCCGTCGTATGTTATCAGCATAGTGCTTCTGACGCACCTGAGCTGTTGTTACTCGGTTCTTGATTTGATCTACTGCCTTGCAGGTTTCTTCCACAAATTCTGGTCCTACGATCCGTCTTTCTCCAACTTCGTCCCATAATAAAGGTGTCTGACATTTTTTGCCATACAAGGCTTCATATGGGGCCATCTGGATCGTAGACTGGTAGTTGTTGTTGTAGGCAAACTCAATGAGTGAAAGCTTCTCATCCCAAGCCCCCTTAAAGTCGATAGCATATGCCTGAAGCATGTCTTCTAGGATCTGAATGGTCCTCTCCGACTGACCATCAGTTTGAGGGTGGAAAGCTGTGCTAAACTTTAGTTTCGTCCCCATTGCCTTCTGAAGTCCTTTCCAGTACTTAGATGTGAAGCGTGGATCTCGATCAGACACAATACTCTCTGGAACCCCATGGAGCCTGACTATATTGTCCACGTACAACCTTGCCAACCTGTCCATAGTATATTGTGGTCTGACAGGGATAAATCTGGCTGTCTTGGTGAGGCGATCTACAATTACCCATACTGCATTCACACTATTTTTTTGAGGAAATGCTAAAAATGTTTAGGCCACCTGGGCCTGTGTCGACACCTACAAACATGCCATCCATAAATATTGAAAAATGATCAAGCGGCACCAGTGGGGGTTAGCACAGCTAATGAAGTACCACCACAACAGGATCAACCCAACACAGTATCCCAACCAGTTACAGGGACGCCAATTCATAACCTATATCAGGGGGGGTATCAGAATCCGTATCAGGGTGCATACTATGGTGGGTATCAGGGGGTAAATCAGGGTGGTTACCCATATCAGCCACAATGGTACGGACAGGCACCATATGGGCAGGTTCCTTATGCTCAGAGTAGCATTTCCAGGGCAGTGTATGGATTCTTAAAGCTCAAACCACCTACCTTTACAGGAAGTCAGGAAAACACTGTAGCAGCACAAAGTGGATAGCTGAAATGGAGAAAAACTTTCGGCTACTGGATTGTCAAGATGGGGAAAAAGTATTATATACCACTCACATGCTGAAGGAAGAGGCCAATGGGTGGTGGAATTCTACCAAGTCGTATCTGGAAACAAAGCACCAGATCATCACTTGGCCCATATTTGAGGAAGCCTTCTTTGACAAGTACTTCCCCAGGAGTTTTCGTGATCAGATGGAGAGGGAATATCTTAACCTGCAGCAGTCACAGATGACAACAGAAGCCTACCAGCAGAGGTATGAGGAGTTATTCTTCTTTGCTCCAACTAGTATGCAGGAGGAAGAAACAAAGACTCATCGTTTTACTATGGGATTTTGGGGTGCTATCCGAGAATACGTGCTGGGTCGAGGGTTGAACATTTATAATGAAGCCGTACAGGTGGCTCGAGTCATCGAGTCAAGTCAGAGAGAAAGTTTCATAGCACAAAGTAGGGGTCTGAAGAGACCTAATCCTGAGATCCAAGGCGGAAGAAACAACATGCCATACCGTCCGTTTAGGCCACTAACTAGCACAGTGCCTCCCAGACCGGCTCTTGTAATGCCACCACAGGCAACGGGGCCGAACCCTAATGTAAAGTGCTACAATTGCCAACAGGTGGGGTATTATGCCAGAACATGCCCACAACCAAAGAGGGAACAACAGCAAGGTGTGAGGACAAAGATGGAAATCTTTTGGAAGTCGCCACCTAGATTTAGGTCTAGGACCTTAGAAATGTGAAATCTCATCCCAAGGTAAGACTTCGATTGACTCATGACCCTTAGATTGGAATTCTGATCCATCAGAGATTGGGTAAGCGTCAGGTTACGGTTATGGGAAGGGGTTAGGCACCCAAACCATCCAATCAAAATCGGTCTCCTATACCTTTCCTATGCTAGACTCTATTTGTTAAATCAAACCAAACCAAGTGGTTTGATATCATTGAACCGAATCTGTATCCATCAGATTGCCTACGTATTACGGATTTATTCCGAAAATCAGGTTCACCATCGTAGTTCAGGTGTGATTAAAGTTTATGGATGTGATTTATGCTTGTGCATGATTAAGTTTATTTGTTCAAGTTGAAGTTTATGCTTGAAAGGTTGTGAAAACCCTATGGGTTAGGATCTGGATAGTCCATGTGGACTGATAGATAGTCCTAGTGGATCTAAGAATAACCCTATTTGGGTTAAAATATGGATAACCCATTCTGGGTTGGAATGTGGATAACCCTATGTGGGTCAAAATGTGGATAAATATCCTAGTGGATCTATGGATGGTCCAAGTGGACTAAGGTTTGGATCCGAATTTGGGTTTCTCCCAAATGGCCTATGTATCCTAGGGTTTGACCTAGGAATCAGAATCCGCGTAGTTCAAAACTGGGTTGCAATGATTAGGTATCCTAGTGGATCTATGGATAGTCCGAGTGGACTAAGGTATGGATAACCCTATTTGGGTTAAAATATAGGGGATATCCTAGTGGATCTATGGATAGTCTGAGTGGACTAAATTGTGGATCCGAATTTGGGTTTCTCCCAAATAGCCTACGTATCCTAGGGTTTGCCCTAGGGATCAGAATCCACGTAGTTCGGAACTCTGGGTAACCCTATTTGGGTCAAAATGTGGGTAAGTATCCTAGTGGATCTATGGATAGTCCGAGTGGACTAAGGTGTGGATAAATATCCTAGTGGATCTATGGATAGTCCGAGTGGACTAAGGTGTGGATAACCCTATTTGGGTTAAAATATGGGAGATATCCTAGTGGATCTATGGATAGTCCGAGTGGACTAAATTGTGGATCCGAATTTGGGTTTCTCCCAAATGGCCTACATATCCTAGGGTTTGACCTAGGAATCAGAATCCGCATAGTTCAGACATGATTAATGGATATCCTAGTGGATCTATGGATAGTCTGAGTGGACTAAAGTGTGGATCCAAATTTGGGTTTCTCCCAAATAGCCTACGTATCCTAGGGTTTGACCTAGGAATCAGAATCTACGTAGTTCGGGCTCTAGGTTGAAATGGGAATGGATATCCTAGTGGATCTATGGATAGTCCGAGTAGACTAAGGTGTGGATCCGAATTTGGGATTCTTCCAAATAGCCTACGTATCCTAGTGTTTGCCCTAGGAATCAGAATCCACGTAGTTCAAGGATGGATAACCTATTCTAGGTTAATGATTGAGAACCTATTCTAGGTTTAGGGTTTAGAACCTATTCTAGGTTTAGGGTTTGCCGAGGGGCAAATCGTCCTAAATTATCATTTTCATTCTGAATTCTAATTTTGGAAGGTTTGGCGAAGAATTCTCTTTCTTTATTAAGGTTTTATTATTCCCATTATGCCCTTCCCAAGAATGTGGGTACCTAAATGCACGTCCCCACACCTATATTGTCTTCTAGAAGTGTGCATATATGGCAGTTCGACTAGGGTGTTGCATAAAATAAGTTATTGCCAAAAAATAGAATATTCTATCTAAATATGGCACATAAAACATTTATGGCAAGAAATTCACATACAGTAAGATTGTTTAAAAAATCTTTCAAATATGGCATGTATTGCAAATAAGGCAAGGGCCTATATGGCATGATCTAGTAGGCTATCTTCTAAGCGTGGCAAAACCCTAATTGCTATTTTCTTTCCATATTTAGGGTTTTCTACCCTAATTGCTATTTTCTTTCCATTTTTTTAGGGTTTTCTACCCTAATTGCTATTTTCTTTCCATTTAGGGTTTTCTACCCTAATTGTCTTGATCTTTTCATTTTTTTAAGGTTTTCTACCCTAATTGTTATTTTCTTTCCATTTTAGGGTTTTCTACCCTAATTGCTATTTTCTTTCCATTTTAGGGTTTTCTACCCTAATCGCTATTTTCTTTCCATTTTTTAGGGTTTTCTACCCTAATTGTTATTTTCTTTCCATTTTAGGGTTTTCTACCCTAATTGTTATTTTCTTTCTATTTTTGGATTTTCTACCCTAATTGTTATTTTCTTTCCATTTTTCTAGGGTTTTCTACCCTAATTGTTATTTTCTTTCTATTTTAGGGTTTTCTACCCTAATTGTTATTTTCTTTCCATTTTTTAGGGTTTTCTAACCCTAATTTATTTTCTTTTCATTTTAAGGTTTTCTACCATAATTGTTACTTTCTTTCCACTTTAGGGTTTTCTACCCTAATTGTTATTTTCTTTCTATTTTTTTTAGGGTTTTCTACCCTAATTATTATTTTCTTTCTATTTTAGGGTTTTTTACCCTAATTGTTATTTTATTACCATTTTTTAGGATTTTCTAACCCTAATTGTTATTTTCTTTCCATTTTAGGGTTTTCTACCCTAATTGTTACTTTCTTTCCACTTTAGGGTTTTCTACCCTAATTGTTATTTTATTTCCATTTTTTAGGGTTTTCTACCCTAATTGTTACTTTCTTTTCATTTTAGGGTTTTCTACCCTAATTATGACAATAAGCATTTAATATAGCATGTGAGTATGATCATTCCAATCATGGCAGTGTGATTATTCCAATTGTGGCAGTGTGTGCATATAAGCATCCAAATATAGCATGTGAACAATATAGCATCAAAATATGGTATGTGATAAACAACCAAGGCATGTGAGTCAATCAATCAAACGTATTTTCAGATCTACGGTCTAGATTCAATGCATCGATTATCAACAATGTGACCGAAATCGCATTTGATTGATGATTGAAAATAATTCAAGATCTTAAATCAATAGTTCAGATCATATAACATCAGTTAATCAGACTTTAATGGCTCAAATTAATTCATCATTAAATCATCATCAGATTAAAATCAATGGTTTAGATTAATTAACCATCCATTCACATGATTGGATCTTAAAGATGAACGATTCAGATTAAATTCACATCCATTAGTCAAATTCATTCATTCAAATATCAATGGACAAAATTTCATCACATGATCAAAACAAATTTCACATTCAATGGATCAGATTTTGAAAGGGCATCATATTAATACGATAAAGAATCAAAATTCAGATTTTTATTCAAGCATATCATGATCATAGATTCAATCAATGGCCCATATTTAATGAAAAGATCAAGGGTAAGATGAGAAATGTTGATCCAATGGTTGGATGAGGGGAATTGGTCTAGGACTTGATGGACAGGTTCGGGTATTGTAACATGGCTAGGTTTAGGTAAGTGGTGTGGGGTGTTGGTTGGTTCATTAGGAGATGAAAGTGAGTGGGGTTACGGGTAGGTGGTAGCACAAGGATGATGATTGAAGTATGAGATAAAATCGGTTAGAGTGCTGGTTGTATAGGGATTGAAACCAAGTGTAGGCTAGATTGGTGATGGAAATTGGTTAATGGTGAGGTAGAGTGGTTTATGAGATGGAGATTTGTAGTTAAGCAAAACAATAGAAGAAAAATAGAAGTAAAGGCAGCTTACCTAGATGCTCGTGGGTTCTACTTGCTCCTCCCTTCTTCTTCTTCTTTCTCCCTTTTTTTTCTCCAAAACCGAGAGCCCAAACTCTATCAAACTCCCTTTTCACATTTTTTTTCTTTTCTCTTTTTTCTGGTTTTTTTTCTTCCTCTTTTTTCTCTCTTCCTCCCTTCTTTTTCTCCCAAAAAACGTGAGCCTCAAAAGCCTTTCACGTTTTTTTTCTTCCCCCCTTTTTTTTCTCTCTTCTTCCTTACTTTTCTCCCAAAACTTAGCCCCAAAAGCCTTTCATGTTTTTTTTTCTCTTTCCCCTTTTTTTTCTCTTTGGAAAAAGTCCTCTCTTTCCCTCTCTCTCACATCCCTTTTATCTTCCCCTTCTTTCCCTTTTGAAAAAAAATCTAGAAACCCTAAATCTTCTCCCTTTTCACGTCCTCTCTCTCCCCCTTTTTTTTTCTTTTTTTTTCCAATCCCTAAAACCGTAAGCCTCCTAAAAACCCCCACGTTTTCTCTTTCTTCTTTCCTTTTTTTTCTCCAACAAAATCTTTTGGATTCTCTTAGAAAGACTCACATTTTTCCTCTCTCCCTCTTTCTTTTTTTTCTCCAACAAAATCTTTTGGATTCCCTTAGAAAAAAGCTCACGTTTTTTCCTCTTTCTTCTTCCCTTTTTTTTTTTCAACAAAATCTTTTGGAAATCATCTAGAAAACCTAAAAAAACTCCCTTTCACGTTTCCTTTCTCCCCTCTTTCCTTTTTCTTCTCAAAATATTTTGGATTATCTTCAAAACCAAAATCCCCATTCTCTTTCACGTTTTTTCTCTCCCCTCTTTCCTTTTTCTTCTCAAAAATATTTTGGATTATCTCCAAAACCGAAATCCCCCTTCACTTTCACGTTTCCTCTCTCCCCTCTTTCCTTTTTCTTCTCAAAATCTTTTGGATTATCATTTACATATAATAATATATATTATATATATATATATACACATATATTTAATAACATATATATATATATATATACATATATATATATATATATATATATATATATATCTATATATATATATTATACAATATATATAATATATAAATATTATGCACATAGATGAACTGATTCGAAATGGGTTGAGACTGACTTAGGTTGACAACTGATATGGGTTGAGCTAGGTTGGACCAAAACTGGCTTGAACTGAGTTGACTGGATTGATTAAAATTAACTGGGTTTTCTCTCCTTGTCATTTCACGTCGGAGGCTTCTACCGGAAATATTTTACGTCCACTTTGTAGAGCACTAAAAATGGAACATAATGAGACTGGAGTCACCTGATTCGGATGTGGAATGATCAAAATATGAATTTTTGAATATTAAATGACCATTTCCATATGTAATTTTGTATGGGACCCTCCGGAAATTTTTACCCGAGATTTTCCACATCCACTTTGTAGGACATCACAAATGAAGAACAATGGCCTTAGAATCGTCTGAATCCGATGTAGAACGGAAAAGATATGAAAAGTTCTAACGATAATTTTGCATGCAAGCTTGCATGGGACCCACTGGTGATTTCTACCCAAGATTTTTTACGTCCACTTTGTAGAACATCATGAATGAAGAATAATGGTCTCGGAATCATCTGAATCCGATGTAGAACGGAAAATATATGAAGCTTTGAAGTTCTAACGATAATTTTGCATGCAAGCTTGCATGGGACCCACTGGTGACTTCTACCCGGGATTTTTTACGTCCACTTTGTAGAACATCATGAATGAAGAATAATGGTCTTGGAATCATCTGAATCCGATGTCGGATGATCAAGATATGATGATTTGAAATTCAAACAATCCGACTTAGGATAATTTGCATGAAGGCCCCTGGGATTATTATTTATAATAATTTCAAAAACCTCCCTTATATGTATCATCCAACTAAAATGGTCGTATCTTCCTCATTTGATATCAGAATTGAGCAATTCTGGTCTCGTTTCGAAGATAATTCTATGACCTATGCATTTATGCAGATAATAGCCCATGATCCTGCTGTGGGGATCAGTGGAGAATCACAAATCTTTGGGTTAAAGGTCAGAAACCTGCCATATTGATTCACTTATGCCGAGTGGCAAAAATGGGGTGCTTACATAAGGCAAGGTGTATGCTGTTACAACAGAAGAGGCAGCCGCATCACCAGATGTGGTTACAGGTATGATTTTATACTTGTTCCTTAACTGTTGCATTAATTATTTATGCATTTGAAACTAAGGGAGAATTTGAACAAAAACCTCAGGTACAGTAAATATAGCAGGGGTACCCGCAAGAGTCCTGTTTGACTCAGGGGCCACCCATTCTTTTGTATCCGTGTCATTCGGAAAAGGACTAGGTCAAACCATCAAGACTCTACAACCAAATCTGTTAGTTCGGTCTCCCATGGGAATGGAGGTGGTATTAGCAGAATATTATGGTCCTTGTCCAGTGCATATTGAAGGACGAGCATTGGAAGCCAATCTAGTCCAGCTAGAGATGTCAGATTTTGATGTTATTCTGGGAATGGACTGGTTATCTAAACATTCGGCGAACCAGCTATGTGTCGAGAAGAAGTTGATATTCAAAGACAATGATGGGACTGAGTTTAACTTTAAAGGGGCTAAGTTGCCCAGGAAGAGAAAGCTCATACTCTCAGCCTTAAAAGCAAAGAAGTGCTTAGAGAAAGGGGGAATAGGATACCTCTTATCAGTGGTGGATGTGACCGCTGACTTGCCAAAAATGGAGGACATCAAAGTAGTATGGGAATTTCCTGATGTATTTCCAGAAGACCTACCCGGGTTGCCACCAGACAGGGCTACTGAGTTTGTAATAGACCTACTACCAGGGGTGGCACGATGTCTAAAGCACTGTACAGGATGGCTCCTACCGAGTTGAAAGAATTAAAAACTCAGCTGCAAGAACTGCTAGACAAGGGGTTTATAAGGCCTAGTATCTCACCTTGGGGAGCACCTGTGCTCTTTGTCAAGAAAAAGGATGGTAGCGTGCGTCTCTGTATGGACTATCGAGAATTGAACAAGCTCACTATCAAGAACAGGTACCCACTACCAAGGATAGATGATTTATTTGATCAATCATAAGGTTCAAGTGTATTCTCGAAGATTGATCTGAGGTCAGGGTATCATCAGCTCAACATTAAGGAAACAAACATTCCCAAAACAGCTTTCAAGACGCGCTACGGACACTATGAGTTCCTTGTGATGTCCTTTGGGTTGACTAATGCACATGCATCGTTCATGGAGCTAATGAACAGGGTATTCCATGACATGTTAGATACATCGGTTATCGTATTAATCGACGATATTTTGGTCTACTCCAAGGACCAGGAGACACATGAAAAGCATCTAAGAGCAGCATTGCAAAGACTAAGGAGAGAGAAGCTTTATGCAAAGTTCAAGAAATGTGAATTCTGGCTAAATGAGGTGGCCTTTCTTGGTCACGTGGTGTCTGCTGAAGGAATCAAGGTCGATCCCAGTAAAATTTCTGCCATAGTAGGATGGGAGGCGCCGAAGACAGTTGCGAAAATTCGTAGTTTCCTGGGCTTAGCTAGATACTACAGAAGGTTTGTGGAGAATTATTCCAAGATTGTTGTTCCACTCACCAGATTGACCAAAAAGGGGGAGAAGTTCATATGGACCGATGAATGTGAAAAATACTTCCAGACGTTGAAGTCAAGACTGGTATCAGCACCTATATTGACTATTCCAGCTCCAGACCATCCATTCACACTCTATATAGATGCTTCAGGTCTAGGACTGGGTTGTGTGCTGATGCAAGGAGAGCAGGTGATAGCCTATGCCTCAAGACAGCTGAAAGAGCATGAGAAGAACTACCCTACACATGACCTAGAATTGGCAGCGGTCATTCATGCTATCAAGACTTGGAGGCACTACCTGTATGGCGAGAAATTCCAGATTAAGTCTGACCACAAAAGCTTGACATATCTGTTCACCTAGAAAGACCTGAACATGAGGCAGAGGAGGTGGCTTGAACTACTCAAGGACTACGACTATGACATTCAGTATCACCCTAGCAAAGCTAACATTGTAGCTGATGCACTGAGTAGGAAATGGGCATCGAACCCTGAAGCAGGACCGAGTATAAATGCAGCGTTGTGCGCTACTGTTTCTGGCTCATCAGAGGATGAAGAACAACTCTTAATAAAGTCAGCAGATGATCCTATTGAGCAAGGGTTGATACATCAGTTTACTCTAATGCTTGCAGCATTGAAGATTTTGCCCGACCTGAAGGAAGAAATAAAGGCAGCGGTCCTACAGGACCCATACCTCAGGACAGTTCAAGAGGATTTGGAAAAAGGTCGAGTCAATCCTGATTTTTCTTTAGATGCAGACAAGGTACTCAGATACCGTGGGCGTATGTGCATACCTGAGGATGAAGATCTGGAAATCCGAAATCAGATTATGTTGGAAGCTCACTCCACCCCATATTCAGTACACCCTGGAAGCACTAAAATGTACCATGACTTGAATAGGTTGTACTGGTGGAGGGGTATGAAATCTGATGTGGCCCGACATGTATTTCAATGTTTAAACTGTCAGCAAGTCAAAGCAGAAAGACAGAGGCCTACAGAATTACTTCAACCATTACCCGAGCCAGCATGGAAATGGGATTGTATAACCATGGATTTCGTCACTGGCCTGCCTATGACTCCGAGGTCAGTGAATGCAGTATGGGTAATTGTAGATCGCCTCACCAAGACAGCGAGATTTATCCTTGTCAGACCACAATATACTATGGACAAGTTGGCAAGGTTGTACGTGGACAATATAGTCAGGCTCCACGGGGTTCCAGAGAGTATCGTGTCTGACCGAGATCCACGCTTTACATCTAAGTTCGGGGAAGGACTTCAGAAGGCAATGGGGATGAAACTAAAGTTTACCACAACTTTCCACCCTCAAACTGATGGTCAGTCGAAAAGGACCATTCAGATCCTAGAAGACATGCTTCGGGCATGTGCTATCGACTTAAAGGGGGCTTGGGATGTGAAGCTTTCACTCATTGAGTTTGCCTACAACAACAGCTACCGTTCTATGATCCAGATGGCCCCATACGAGGCCTTGTATGGCAAGAAATGTCGGACACCTTTATTATGGGATGAAGTTGGAGAAAGACGGATCGTAGGACCAGAATTTGTGGAAGAAACCTGCAAGGCAGTAGATCAAATAAAGAACCGAGTAAAAACAGCTCAGGTGCGTCAAAAGCACTATGCTGATAACAGACGACGGGACCTTGAATTCATGATTGGTGACAAAGTGTTCTTGAAGGTGTCACCAGTAAGAGGCCTGAAGCGGTTCGGCAGAAAAGGAAAATTATGTCCTAAATATGTGGGACCATATGAAATTCTATCCCGACGCGGTAAAGTAGCCTATCAACTTGCATTGCCACCAGCGATGTCCAATGTCCACGACGTCTTCCACGTGGCCTTACCGAAGAAGTACGTGAGAGACCCTTCGCACATTCTTTTTGCAGACCCCCCAGATTTGACAGAAGACTTAACCTTCGAGGTGGTGCCAATCCAGCTCATTAGTAAAAAGGTACAACAACTTCGAAGACGAGCTATCCATTATGTCAAGGTAGTTTGGAAAAGCCCGAATGTAGAAGAAATTACTTGGGAGGAAGACGATGCCATGCGACAAGAATACCCCCATCTTTTCGACTCTGAAGGTACGTATAATTTTGGGGACGAAATTTCTTTTAAAGGTGGGGGAATTGTGAGACCTACATGCAAATTTCGGGGATGAAATTTCTTTTAAGGGTGGTAGAGTTGTAAGAACCGTATTCTAAAATCGGGTCTAAACCATGGTTTTATGTGATGATAGGTGTCCCAATTATAACCGGACCGGAGGGCGAAGCCGGGTGACGAGCCACTCAAATTTCAGGTAAGAAAAACTGTAAAAATGCCTAAAATCTCATACTGGTCTCACTATACTGGTTGCAGTATAGTGCAACCGGTATTTGCCACCGATATGGTATACCGGTTGGACTATACCGGTTACGGGCACTCCAACCGGTATGTGCCACCGGTATGGTATACCGGTTGCACTATACCATACCGGTGGCACATACCAGTTGCGGGCACTCGAACCGGTATGTGCGATCGGTATGCTAGATTCCGGTTGGAGACAGACTCCAGTGAGCCTTTCTCTCAGAATGGAAACTTGGAAAGTTTCCAACTGAGGGAAAAGCTTTCCCATGGACAGTTTCCCTCTATTAATAGAGAAGGAGACACTCCATTGCTCCTTCTCAAAAACTCTAGCCGTCTGGAGAAGAGCTGAGAAGGAGCAAGGAGGTGGAAACCGCCCAGGAAGGAAGAGCACCGCCAACCGACAGACATCGTCGGTAAGTGCTCTATCCTCTTAGTAATTTTAAGATGTCGGATCGGAGCCGCGAAGCGGCGCAGCGATCCAAAAGGCCTATATTTTCCATTGTTTTCTTCATTCGGATCCAACCTAGTTTGATACGACGTTCTAGCCAAAATCTGAAGGCCATTAGAAGGCTTAGACCTTAGTAAAGGATAGGAGAAACCCTAGAGACCTAACCATTAGCCGACAAGGAGGGGAGATCCGAGATCTCGCTCTCGAATCCAAACCGCGGGATATACCGGTTGGACTATAGGTCCAACGGTATGGGCCTACAGTATATACCGCAGGCACATACCGGTCTCACTCAGTGTGATCTGAGTGAGACCGGTAAGTGCAACCGGTATATACCGGTCGCACATACCTGTTGCACAATACTGCAACTGGTAACTGTGATCGGGATGGTTTCCGAGACTGGTTTGCTTGGCCAAACCTGGTTCTGATCTCTGAAACTTTAATAAATGGAATCTAACCTAAAGATGTAATTATGTAGGACCTGTAGACAACGTGAGTAAGCTCTGACGCAGAACGGGATCATTATCATGCGTCAGGTAAGGAACAAGACCCAAACCTAAATAACTAATTAACAGTAAGCTTTTGTGATATAATTCTATATCTGTAAATACATATTGTTTGATGTCTGTGCACCTCACATGCCATGTAGTTGTTTCTTTTATCTTTATATATTCATGCATTTCATATGCTAGGATTATTGGATGTTAGGCATGTGTATGTTTTAGTTAGTGTGTGGAATGTGAAGGGGATGTGCCCTGGATATATCCACAGCTAACACTTTCCTCGTATCGCCTTACCCTAGCAAACTCAGTACGAATAGGGTATCAGGGGGAGGACGTGGGATTGTGGTTCTTCCTGCCCACCAGATTCGAGCCCTATCTCTATGTCGTAGGGGGTTGTGCTGGGGTAGGGTCATATAGCCTTTACTTTAGCAGACTTGGTGCGAATAGGGTATCAGGGGGAGGACGTGGGATTGTGGTTCTTCCTGCCCGCCAGACTCGAGCCCTATCGCTATGTCGCAGGGAGCCATGCTGGGGTAGGGCCATTGATACTGTATTGACATCTAGGACTGGTTAGAAATGAAACCCACTTGCAAGCCCTTGCCAATAGGGGTTTAGGTATTGGTACGGTATGGGGTATCAGGAGGAGGACGTGGGATTGTGGTTCTTCCTGCCCGCCAGACTCGAGTCCTATCTCCATACCGGAGTGAGTGATGTGGGGCAACAACAGTAGTGTGGTAGGCGCCTGACTGTTGGGTGTGCTCACACTCTCGTGCATAGAGGTGCGGTGGCCGCCAAACCTTACCATAGCATATTTGCAAGTTATACCTGGCCCAAATTGTAATGTTATCTCATGCATATTGTACTGTTGCATTGGTCTTGTACTTACTGAGCTATGTTGTGAGCACACCTGGATATATATATTCCTTTTTCAGATTTGGATGCAGGGTATACCGTTGATGACTTCGTGGCTACTCCAGCATACGGTACTTTAGCTGCCATTGATACCCAGGCGATGGAGGACGAGCATGATGCGTCATGCGAGTGGTCGTTTTGTGTTTTCTCCCAGTGACTTGGTTATTTTCTGTTAAAATATTGTAATAATTATATTTAAATTTTGATGGATGATGGAATAAGTTGGATATTTATTTTAAATTACAATTTAGATCTCGGCTCATTTATTTATTTCCGCTGCTATGTATTATTCTCTTATTATGTTAGATTGCTTGGGAATGATTGGTTGACACGGTCTATTGAGATCCTGGTGTAAACCGTGGTTTAGAGTCGGTTCACTCACACTTCTGGTTCATCCGGAATTGGGGTGTGACAACTTGGTATCAGAGCACTCGCATGACGACACCCCAATTCTGAGGAAATTCCAAAAATTCTAGTCCTACGATCTGTCTTTCTACAACTTCGTCCCATAATAATGGTGTCCGACATTTCTTGCCATACAAGGCCTCATATGGGGCCATCTGGATCGTAGAGTGGTAGCTATTGTTGTAGGCAAACTCAATAAGTGAAAGCTTCTCATCCCAAGCCCCCCTTAAAGTCGATTGCACATGCACGAAGCATGTCTTCCAGAATCTGGATGGTCCTCTCTGACTGACCATCTGTTTGAGGGTGGAACGTGGTGCTAAACTTTAGTTTCGTCCCCATTGCCTTCTGTAGTCCTTCCCAGAACTTAGATGTGAAGCGTGGATCTCGATCAGACACAGTGCTCTCTGGAACCCCGTGGAGTCTGACTATACTGTCCACATATAACCTTGCCAACCTGTCCATGGTGTATTGTGGTCTTACAGGGATGAATCTTATAGTCTTGGTGAGGCGATCTACAATTACCCATACTGCATTCACCGACCTCGGAGTCATAGGTAGGCCAGTGACGAAATCCATGGTAATACAATCTCATTTCCATGCCGGCTCGAGTAATGGTTGTAATAATCCTGTGGGCCTCTGTCTTTCTGCTTTGACTTGCTGACAGTTTAAATATTGAAACACATGTCGGGCCACATCAGCTTTCATACCCCCTGCACCACTACAACCTTTCAGGTCATGGTACATTTTAGTGCTCTCAGGGTGTACTGAATATGGGGTGGAGTGAGCTTCCAACATGATCCGATTTCTGATTTTCAGATCTTCATTCTCAGGTATGCACAAACGCCCATGATATTTGAGTACCTTGTCTGCATCTAAGGTGAAATCAGGATTGGCTCGACCCTTTTCCAAATCTTCTTGCACTGTTTTAAAGTATGGGTCCTGTAGGATTGCTGCTTTTACCTCTTCCTTTAGATCAAGCAAAATTTTTAGTGCCACAAACATAAGGGTGAACTTGTGTATCAACCCCTGCTCAATTGGATCATCAGCTGACTTTATTAAGGATTGCTCTTCATTCTCTGATGAACCAGAAATGGCAGCACACAATGCCACGTTTGTACTTGGTCCTACTTCAGGATTTGATGCCCATTTCTTGCTCAGAGCATCAGCTACGATATTAGCTTTACCAGGATGGTACTGAATGTCGTAGTCATAGTCCTTGAGCAATTCTAACCACCTCCTCTGCCTCATGTTCAGGTCTTTTTGGGTGAACAAATATGTCAGGCTTTTGTGGTCAGACTTAATCTGGAATTTCTCGTCATACAGGTAATGCCTCCAAGTCTTGATAGCATGAATGATCGCTGCCAATTCTAGGTCATGTGTAGGGTAGTTCTTCTCATGCTCCCTCAGCTGTCTTGAGGCATAGGCTATCACCTGTTCTCCTTGCATCAGCACACAACCCAGTCCCAAACCTGAAGCATCTGTATATAGTGTGAATGGAAGGCCTAGAGCTGGAATTGTCAATATAGGTGCTAATACCAGTCTTGACTTCAGCGTCTGGAAGCATTTCTCACATTCATCGGTCCATGTGAACTTCTCCCCCTTTTTGGTCAACCTGGTGAGTGGAACAGCAATCTTGGAATAATCCTCCACAAACCTTCTGTAGTATCCAGCTAAGCCCAGGAAACTACGAATTTCAGCAACTGTCTTCGGCGCCTCCCATCCTACTATGGCTGAAATTTTATTGGGATCTACCTTGATTCCTTCAGTAGACACCACGTGACCAAGGAAGGCCACTTCATCTAACCAGAATTCACATTTCTTGAATTTTGCATAGAGCTTCTCTCTCCTTAGTCTTTGTAATACCGCTCTTAGATGCACTGCATGTGTCTCCTGGTCCTTGGAGTATACTAAAATATCATCGATGAACACGATAACTGACGTATCCAACATGTCATGGAATACTCGGTTCATTAGCTCCATAAATGATGCAGGTACATTAGTCAACCCAAAAAACATCACAAGGAACTCATAGTGTCCATACCACGTCCTGAAAGCTGTCTTGGGAATGTCTGCCTCCTTAATCTTGAGTTGATGATACCCTGACCTCAGATCAATCTTCGAGAATACACTCGAACCTTGTAATTGATCAAATAAAACATCTATTCTTGGTAGTGGGTACCTGTTCTTGATGGTGAGCTTATTTAATTCTCGATAGTCCATACAAAGACGTACACAACCACCCTTTTTCTTGACAAAGAGCACAGGTGCTCCCCAAGGTGAGATACTAGGCCTTATAAATCCCTTGTCTAACAGTTCTTGCAGCTGAGTTTTTAACTTTTTCAACTCGGTAGGAGCCATCCTGTAAGGGGCTTTAAACACAGGTGCCACCCCTGGTAGGAGGTCTATCACAAACTCAGTAGCCCTGTCTGGTGGCAACCCGGGTAGGTCTTCTGGAAATACATCAGGAAATTCTCGTACTTCGTTGATTTCCTCCATTTTTGGTAAGTCAACGGTCACATCCACTATTGATACGAGGTATCCTACTCCCCCTTTCTCTAAGCACTTATTTTCTTTTAGGGCTGAGAGTATGAGCTTTCTCTTCCTAGACAACTTAGCCCCTTTAAAGTTGAACTCAGTCCCTTCACTGTCTTTGAACACCAACTTTTTCTCGGCACATAATAGGTTTGCTGAATGTTTAGATAACCAGTCCATTCCCAGAATGACATCGAAATCAGACATCTCCAACTGGACTAGATTGGCTTCCAACTCTCGTCCTTCAATATGCACTGGGCAAGGACCATAATATTCTTCTAATACCACCTCCATTCCCATGGGAGACCGAACTAACAGACTTGGTTGTAGAGTCTTGATGGGTTGATCTAGTCCTTTTCCGAATGACATAGACAGAAAGGAATGGGTGGCCCTTGAGTCAAACAAGACTCTAGCGGGTACCCCTGCTATATTCACTGTACTTAAGGTTTTTAAATTTAAAATCTTTCCTTTAGATTTAAATACTCAAACAATTAATGCAGCAGTTAAGGAATGAATACCGAATCATACCTGTAACCACATCTGGTGATGCGACTCCCTCCTCTGTGGTAATAGCATAAACGCTGCCTTGCTATTGCTCCCTCTTTGGTTGTGGGCATGTTCTGGCATAATGTCACACCCCAATTCCACACTATTCAGAATGGTGTGATGAACCGCTACAAACCAACGGTTCAACTAGGATCTCGAGTAGGCTATATCCGTGTTATCTAAACCCCATACATCCACATTCATAATCAGAGTAAATATACAATAGCGGAAGTCTTATAATAAAATGAACTGAAGAATCAAAATGTGATATTAATATTTAAATACCAAATTATTCTGCATCAACTAAGACATAAATAAATATCATTACATCCCTTTAATAAATCCAAATAATTAAATAAAAGAAAAACCCTAAACGAATACGCATGAGTTGCACTCGCAAGAGGAGTCATGCGTATCCTCTACATCTTCAGCTTCAATCGCCGCCACATGTCCATACGCTGGAGCATCAATATAATCTGCAACAGTGGTACCTGCATCATCAACTAAAAATATTCGACGTCGAGAGGGTGAGCACACATCATGGCTCAGTGAGCAAACAAAACAATGCAACAATACATATGCATGCGATTCAATTCATATCTTTGGTCTGGTTTTACGTTTGCACTATGCTATAGAAAGGATAGGAGGCCGCCGCACCTCTATGCACGAGAGTGTAGATACGCCTGATGAACCTCTCTCCGTCGCCTACAGCACCCACAATGAACATTGTACAACGAAGGTTACGTTTATCGATGCACAACTCCATACCAACAAATAAACCCCTGATGGCTAGGGCTGTAAATGGGGCTCGCTACTAACCAATCCTAATGTCAAACAGTGTATCCAAGGCCTAACCCCAGCATCCCTTAGAGCACCCGTAGAGATAGAGCTAAGGCCCCCCGATAGAGTATAGGACTCAAAGACCGAGACCCTCCTTGATGCCCTACGTCGCAATAATTCTGCTAAGGTAATGGCGATATGACGATGCTAATGCACAAGACTTGAGTTAGAGATAGAGCTAAAGTGCCCGGATCAAACACTGCCTAACACTTCCCCTGATGCCCTACTCGCATCAAGCACACTAACCACACACAAACATTCACATGCCTATTCCTAACATCAATCATCATCATCATGTTATAAGTAAACAAAATTAAATATGCATGAACAATAATAGCAGGAATATTGGATGACATGTTGAATGCACATTACAAGCATATTCGCATAGAATCAAGTATGGCACCGGACTCAAAAAAATAAAAATAATTTATTATTAACCAGTTAATGTAGGTCTTGTTTCCTCACCTTAGCTTGCTAGTAGATCCTCTTTCAAGCTTTAAGAATCACCTTTATATTGATATTATATTGCTAGAAGACCTAACAAAGTCGATAGAATTTAATTAGATTTAATTTTTATTTTCTAACTTGTTGTTATCTATAGGGTCGCAGGATGGGTCGCAGGTAGGGTAGCAGTATACTGCGATCCCCTGTAACAGGGTCGATATCAGGGTCGATGGGTCTATCGACCCTATGTGCGACCACCTCAGGTTTTGGTCGATATTCTCTTGTTTTGATCCATTCTTCCTTGTTTAACTCCTATGGCTTCTTCTATAGTCCATTCCACATACTATCTATGGATTAGAACTTCTCTTCACCCAATATATAGTCTAATTGATATCCTCCATGGTTTCCATTGAAACTTAACCATGGATGGATGGGTTGGGTTTCTCCTACATCTTCCTTCAACTATTCTAAGTCTCACAAAATTCATAGGATTAGTATTCTTACCTGAGAAGAACACTCCTTCTCTGCAACTCTTCTCCTTTTTCTTCTTCTCTCCTTTCCTTCTCTTCTTCCTCTCTTCCTTCTCTTCTCTTTCTCTCAATTCAATTAGGGTTCTAAAAGGAGTGAAAGAGGCCTAGGGACGTCCTTAAAATAGAGTAGAAATATCCTAAAATAAGTCCCTTTGAGATTAGGAATGAGCCCCAACCGAAATTATAGAAATTTCCTAATTTTGTTTTCGGCGGCAACTGAGGGTCGATGAGGGGGTCGATGATCCCGTCGACCCCTAAATCCTAAAGTGTCCGACCCCCTTTGTAAAATAGGGGGTCTGACTTTCTGTCTTGGGGGGTCCGACCCTCCCTTGCTGGGTATGCGACCCTCCCCTTTATTTAAGTGTTTTTGGGTCGATTTGATACCTGGGATCACGATCTCCTTTACGCCCTTGGTCCATTTGGCTCGACCATGATGGGTAAACCTGATTCAAGGTGGTAAGACCGGGTTAGTTTGATATGAGTCTTACACATAATGTCCCACCTGTTGGCAATTGTAACACTTCACACTAGTGTTCTGCCCCGCTGCCTGTGGTGTCACTGCAAGAGCAGGTCTGGGAGGCACTATGCTAGTTGGTGACCTAAATGGACGGTATGGTCTGTTGCTTCTTCCGCCTTGGACCTCAAGATTAGATCTCTTCAGACCCCTATTTTGTGCGAAGAAGCTTTTTCTCTGACTTGCCTCGATGACTCGAGCCACCTGTACAGCTTCATTATATATCTTCAACCCTCGACCCAGCACATGCTCTCTGATAACACCCCGAAGACCCATAGTGAAACGGCGAGTCTTTGTTTCTTCCTGCTGCATACTGGTTGGAGCGAAGAAGAATAACTCCTCATACCTTTGTTGGTATGCCTCTATGGTCAATTGGGATTGCTGCAAATTTAGGAACTCCCTCTCCAACTGATCACGGAAACTCCTGGGAAAATATTTTTCGAAGAAAGCCTCCTTGAATATGTGCCAAGTGATTATCTGGTGTTTTGTTTCCAGATATGATCTAGTTGAACTCCACCACCCATTGGCTTCTTCCTTCAGCATGTGGGTGGCATATAATACTTTTTTCCCATCCTGACACTCCAGTAGCCGAAAGTTTTTCTCCATTTCAGCTATCCACTGCGCTGGCCACAGTGTTTTCCCTGACTTCCCTGTAAAAGTTGGTGGTTTGAGCTTTAAAAATCCATCCACCGCTCTGGAAAGACTACTCTGTGCATAAGGGACCTGTCCATATGGTGCCTGTCCATACCATTGTGGCTGATAAGAGTAGCCACTCTGATTTTCTCCCTGATACCTACCATAGTATGCACCCTAATATGGACCCTGATATCCTCCCTGATCTTGGTTAGGGATTGGCGTCCCTGTAACTGGGTGGGGAACTATGTTGGGTTGGTCCTGTTGTGGTGGTCCTTCAGTAGCTGTGCTAAACCCCACTGGTACCGCATGTACATTCTTAGCATCTGTGGATGGCATGTTTGCAGGTGCCGGCACAGGCCCAGGTGGCCTAAACATTTTCAACATTTCATCGAAAAACTTTTTTTGTTGTGCCTCCATATTAGCGACCAAATTTGCCATCATTGTTTCAGAGCTTGTAGATGTTCGCCCCTTTGATGGCGATTCTTCATTGGCTTTCATCAGATTTTCAGTTCCATTTAGGGGGTTAAGTTCTTCCCCACTTACTCTCTCTTCATTCTCTTCTGAGTTTTCTGTCCCTGAACTCCTGTCCATGGGAGGCGCCCTTGAGTGACGGCATCTGCGATGAATGCTACGTCCATTTCCTCTCACCATTGAAGCAAAATAATTACCTGTGCGATATCTGAATACATTGAAACACATGAGACAATTTAGAAATTTATTCCAACGATAATATTTAGTCTCAATGCATATGCAGCATAAATATTCATCGACAGGGAAAGAACATAAGCAAATTATAATTATTTCTTGAAATTTTCTAAGTACAATCCTTTATTCTGGTCATATCATGCAGGCATGAGGTCTGGAAATAAAGTTTGGCCGATTCGGGGAATGGTTTTGTATTCCCAACCCCCATGAGGTTCCGCCTGCGGTACCGGTCTCTCCTTGAGTGAGACCGGTATGCCTGGCGGTACATACCAGTCGTACCATACCGTCGGCAGTACCGGTCGCACATAACCCCATTGGGTAAGACTGGTATACCCTGCGGGAGGTACCGGTCGCACCATACCGTAGGAGGTACCGGTCGCACATGCCATTCCAAAAGTGCGACCGGTATCACTGGAAAACTCTTTAAATTTGCGATTTCCGCCTCATTCTTCATTTCTCACTTTAGAGTTTACTCCGGTGGCGATTCCTCTCCGTGTCTCTGAGTCTCTACAGTACCTCTAGTGCTTCTAGGAGTATTTCTCACCTCTCAAGTGTATCAATCTCGTCTCTCAGGTAAGCTTATCCTTTCTTTCCTTCTTTTAGAAGAAATTCTCATCGCCTTTTATGCTAAAACCTATGTTTTTCTTGATTTGGATGCTTTTTAACCGTAGAAAACTTCTTCCTCCGCTTGGGAAAGGTTTTAGGGGTCTAAATGTGCAAAACCCCTCAACCAATTTAAAGTTCCATCGATTGGTTTGAAGAAATTCCCAAAATTTTGACTTTTAACCTAGGTTTTTAGGTTTTTTTTTTTCGATACTTTTGATAAATTTTGTTAATGTCTCTACTTCTCCATTTTTGTTTTGAAATTAATTGATCTATGTTAGCATTTTGCCACTACAATAAGTCCTCATACCCATATTGGGCGTGTTTGAGGCTTTTTCTCCATTTTCTACTGTTATGCTGTCAAAAAAAAAATTTCCTGAAATTTTCTCTAACTGTCTCACTTTTTTTGGTTTAATAGTTACAACATGTCTAGACATCGTGGCGCGGGGAAACGATCATATATGCCTTGTATGAACAGGCCACATCCCCCACCTATCCTTTATGATGAGAGATACTTTCGGTCAGAGGCGGCCGCTTCACGCCTTGCATGGTTCCGAGCAAAACGTATCGAAGTAGGTCGTTTTGTGAACCTAAAGCATCTGCACCGCTTCGATGTTGAGGCGGCTTTTGGGGCAATGGGTTGGTTACCCATTATTCAGTATAGAGAGACTACTCGTCCCAGCTTGGTGAAACTGTTCTTTGCCAACCTGGAGGTAGAAGGGGATCTCAATGACTAGGAGCATGCTAGGGACCTTCGCATCACCAGCTATGTGAAAGGGGTGATGATCTCTTTCAACACAGCCGAGCTAGCTGCACTTCTGGAGCTTCCTGATGACGGGGAACTCATCTATTGTCCACCCAGAGCTAAAGGATATCTTTTTGAGGACATGAGGGCAGCCATTGCAGAGTAGATTTTATTACCAGGTAGAATCATGTTGGCTTCGAACCTACGTCCTGAGCCTCTTCTATACTGCCAGAATATACAGCATAACATTGTTCCCCAGAGTGGGCATTATAAAGAGTTGTCCCAGTTGACCCAGTATCTTACCTACTGTGTGGCTGCCAGGCACCGGGTCTGTTTGCCTTACCTTCTTATTCGTGTCATGATTTATGCGGCAATGCCCAATGTAACAGGCAATCTTCCATATGGTAGGTTGAGCATTGTTACAGCGTCTGGGTGTGGATATGCATGGAGAGGTAGCTGTGGAGATCACTATAACTTCTGATATAGATGCCGAGGCCATCTATAAGATGCAGATGGACGATCTAGTGCTCAGTGGTGAGGAGTTACATGCTTGTCCTCTCCCACCTAGGAATCACGTGGCAGTCGCAGCAGCAGCAGCAAAGGCAGCAGAGATAGGGGATGATGGGGATGCACACATGGAGGACATCCCAGCACCTGCACCCCAGTATTCTCCAGGAGCAAGACCTTCTAGGCCTCCTCCAGTTGCTGGACCATCTCATCCCCCTTTGGACCCAGTGATGAGCATGCTCATGGAGATCCGAGATACTCAGAGAGGCATCCTAGATACTCAGAGAGGGCTCATAGATACTCAGAGAGAGATGGGTCAGGACTTGGGGAGTCTAGCTCGTAGCCTACGGGTCATGCAGGACCAGGTTCATTGGCTCAGAGAGGCGTACGAGCGGGACTATGATATTGCAGACCCGATACCACCCAGGCCCGCTACTCCACCATAGTCAGATGTAGTTTTATTTTATTCATATGTGTTTTATTTTGTTAACAGAGTAACTGTCCAACTTGTGGACTGTACTCTGTCGTACACTTTGTATTTGTTTATGAAATGGTTAATTATTTTTCTTTAATACTTCAGTACTTATGATTGTTCTTCCATTATTAGTATATTATGCATCTTTCTTAAGTCTCAGACATTAAACAAGCTTATGGTGTGTTCTGATTAATGTTTTTAATTTTCCTAACTCAGCTCATTGGACACAGTTAGATGCAGAATGATTAGCTGGACAGAGCCTAAGGCTCTGACACCAAGTTGTCACACCCCAATTCAGGCTGAACCAGAAGTGTGAGTGAATCGACTCTAAACCACGGTTCACACCAGGATCTCAATAGACCGTGTCAACCAATCATTCCCAAGCAGTCTAACTTAATCAGAGATTAATACATAGTAGCGGAATAAAAATAAATGAACTGAGATCTATGTTGTAATTTAAAATAATTATTCAACTTATTTCATCATCCACAAAATTAAATAATAGTTATTACAATGTAACAAAAGAAAATAACCATCACTGATAGAATACACAGAACGAGCACTCGCATGACGCATCATGCTCGTCCTCTACAGTGTGATTCCAAAGCCGCCACCGTGCTGTAAGCTAGAGTAGACATGAAGTCTTCCACTGAGTATCCTGCATCAAGATCTGAAAAGAAATCGAATATATTCGGGTGAGCTCACAACTTAGATCAGTAAGTACAAGACCAATGCAACATACAAAATGCATGAGATAACATTATAATTTGGGCCAGACATAACTTGTAAAGTGCTATGGTAAGGTTTGGCGGCCACCACACCTTCATGCACGAGAGTGTGAGTACACCCAACAGTCAGGCAATAATCCACACTACTACTGTTGCCCCACATCAGTCACTCCAGTATAGAGATAGAGCTAGAGTCTGGCGGTCAGGTAACAATCCACACTACCGTGTCCTCCCCCTGATATCCTACATCGTATCAATACCTAAACCCCTATTGGAAAGGGCTTGCAAGTGGATTCTGTTTCTAACCAGTCCTATATGTCAAACAGTAACTATGGCCTTACCCCAGCACGACTCCCTACGACATAGAGATAGGGCTAGAATCTGACGGTCAGGCAACAATCCACACTACCGCATCCTCCCCCTGATACCCTACTCGTACCAAGTCCGCTAAGGTAGATGGCGATACGAAAAAGGTGTTAGTTGTGGATATATCCAGGGCACACTCCCCTTCACATTCCACACACTAACGAAAATCATATATGTAAGACCCGCACTCCGTAAACCCGGTCTAAACCTTGGTTTTGTGTCGTAGCAGGTCTTTCGATCATCACCGGGCCAGACGGGACGAGCGGATGACAAGCAGGTATGAAATCAGATCAAAGACGGTTAATTAGTCATCATTTTATGTTGACTGGTCGATGGTACCGGTCGACCGGTCAGCTCTGCGCAGCTGAATGTGGAAATCCAGAAATTGACTTCTGAGGGTCCCACTTTCCTGATTTCGAATCCTAAGACTTTCCTAATCCTAATAGGGTTACTAAACCCTAATTCTAGCCTATATATACACCCTTAAGCCTCCTCAAATCCTTTCCATTATCTCTCACAAACCCTAGAGAAGAGAAGGAGGTTGGAAAGGAGAGGAAGCTAGGAAGAAGAAGGAGGTGCCGCCATTGCCGTTCGACGAAGCTCACTCTACGCTAGTCAACAGTAAGTGTTTTAACCATTCTTCTTACCCTATGACTCTAGAATAGTTGTGTGGGTGGATCAATACCATGCAAAGTAGGTGTTGATCTAAAACCCTAATTGACCAATAAACCCTAAGTTGCCGTCAAACTCTAGATTCGAGTTCCGAGATGATATTCATCGAAACTAGACTCGAATGAGTTGGAGATAACCCTAACTCAAAGCGTAGACTTAGAATGGATAGGAGAAACCTTGGAAATCCATGGAGGATGATCGACGACAGTCGAAAAACCCATGTATGGTCTTCCGGAGACATATCGGTCGACTATACCGGTTGCACACAGTGCGGTCGGTATGTTGCCACCAGTATCCCTCGGGAGGCTGGTCTGTGGGGACCGGCTGACCATACCGATCGCCAGTCTTTCCCATAGAGCTGCAACTGGTACATGCCACCAGTCAGCTCTGTAAGAGTATTTTTGTAACTTTGTTGGTTTTCGACCAACATGAAACCCTAAGAAGCTATTCTAATGAAACCCTAATAATACTGTAGGACTCTGTGACTTTCGGTTTGCATCTTGCGACGTGGAGCAAGCTAACAAACGAGCATCAGGTAAGGGAATCTGACCTAAACCTAATAATTAATGGATAGTAAATCGTTGTTAACCACCTGATTATATATGATGTGATGTTTGTGCATATTCACATGCCATCTTTTAATTTCAGTTATTATTACTGTTCATGCATTGTTAGGATGTGATTGTTAAGCATGTGATTGTTTTCGTTAGTATGTGGAGTAGGGCATGGGCCTGGGATCGCTCCTCACACTAGCACCTTTTATAGTATTCTGTCTTAACATGCTTGGTACGGGTGGGGCATCAGGGGAAGGTCGTGGTACAGTGGTCTCCGATATTGATGCTGGCCTGGCCATGGTTATGTGGCACTGTGGTCTCCGAGTCGACGCTGGCTAGTCCACGATGCTTTAGCTCTATCTCTATGCCGTAGGGAGTTATGTTGGGATAGGGTCTACTGCGTATTGTTTCTATCCTAGTGGGTTAGTTGCAGATAGGGCATCAGGGGAGGTGTGGGAATGCCTTAGCTCTATCTCTATGCCGTAGACGACTGTGCTGGGATAGAGCATACATTGATGACATATAGGATTGGTTAGTTGTGAGCCCAATTTGCAAGCCCTGGCTAGTAGGGGCTTAGGTACTGGTATGGGTAGAGCATCAGGGGAGATACGGGGGTATCTTAGCTCTATCTCTATTCCATGATGGGTGCATGTGGGCCAATGGGGGTGTGATCCATGAGGTGCCACACACTCGTGTATAGAGGTGCGGGGGACACCAAACCTTTCTATAGCACATTGCAAACTTAAAACCAGACCATAGCATAAAATTGATTGTTATTCATGCATAATATTGTGAAACTGTCTGATTGTCTTACTGAGCTAAGTTGTGAGCTCACCCTTGTGTACACATTGTTTTTAGATGTTGATGCAGGTTACACTGTTGACGACTATATGAATGCTCCGGTGTATGGTGGTGTTGCGGCGTTGGACGTACAGGCAGGAGAGGACGAGCATGACGCTTCATGCGAGTGCCCTTTCTGCGTGTACCTGTGATTGATTTTATTTATTTGTTTCAGTTAGTTTCGGTTGACCTTTAAAGGGGTGTAATGATATTATATTTTATGATTGGATTTGAATAATGGGATATTTTATTTAAATTATCAATAGATACTCAGTTCATTCTATTTTAAAGACTTCCGATGTACTATTTATATTCTGATTGTGGTTATGTGTAATGGTTTGTATGAGTGGACACGGCCTATTCGAGATCCTGGTGTAAACCGTTGGTTCAATGACGGTTCACTCACACCATTCTGGTTGGATCAGAATTGGGGTGTGACAACTTGGTATCAGAGCTCTCGGGCTCTGTCCATAGACCAAATTGCACTTAACTAAGTCGATGAACTGAGTTAGGAAAATTTAAAAATCTTAATATAAACACACCCTAAGCATTGTTTGATACCTGAGACTGATTAAGAAGAGCATAATATACTATATTAAATATGAAATTTAATAATGCACATGCTCTAGTTAGGAAGAACCATAAAAACATCTATTTAAGAGTCAAGAGTGATAAAGTTAAGAGTGCTACAGGGTACGGTCCACAAGCTGGATAGTTACCCTATTATATAAACTGTACTGTGAAGAGAGGAAAATGTGGAAACTGGATATGTTAGAGAGCCAAGCCCGATAGTTGAGGAAGAGCAGGTTCCAAGGGCACCGACAAATTTACTTGGCCCACCTCACAGGAATTCGGAGACCATTGTTACAAACCTGGTCTATCAGATGCAAGCTCAGCAGAAAAAATTCCTGAGCGAGATACTGAAGATGTTCAGGCCACCGGGTTCTGTTCCCACTGGAGGTACGCCTGAGTCTGGAGAGAAAAATACTTCACAGTCGATGCAGGGTAGCCCAAGGCCGATGGGCCAAGCACAGAATGTACCACCACCGCACCAGTTTCCATCACCTTCTGCGTACTTGGGAGCCTATCCGTATCCACCACCATGGTACGGAATGAACACTCAGGGACAGCATGATCTGAGCAGAGCGGTGGATAGATTCCTGAAGTTGAAGCCTTCATCATTCACTGGTAAGACAGGGAACCCATTGTGGCCAGCACAGTGGGTTGCAGAGATGGAGAAAAACTTCCGACTGATGACCTGTACAGAGGATGAAAAGGTCTTATTTGCCACTGATATGCTGAAAGAAGATGCAAATGCTTGGTGGAATTCTACACGGGCATAGCTGGAGACGAAGCATACACAGGTGCATTGGGAAGTGTTCAAGGTTGCCTTCTTCGATAAATATTTTTCAAAGAGCTTCAGAGATCAGATGGAGAAGGAGTTCCTTAATTTGCAATAGTCTCAATCGACTGTGGATGCTTACCAGCAGAGGTACGAAGAGTTATTTTTCTTCGCACCGGCAAGTATGCAAGAAGAAGAGACCAAAACACGTAGGTTCACCATGGGACTATGTGGAAGCATCAGAGAGCACATATTGGCTCTGGACAAGAAAATCTATAATGAGGCTGTGCAGGTTGCGAGGGTGATAGAATCCAGTCAGAGGGACAGCTTCTTCGCTCAGAACAGGGGAGTGAAGAGACCCGCTATTGAGAGTTCGGGTGGCGGTAACAATAGACCCTTCCGCCCATACAGGGCTCAGACCGCTACAGTGCCTGCTAGGAACAATGCGGCACCACCTGTGCCTCAGAATGCCAGATTCAACCCGAATATCAAATGTTTCAACTGTCAGCAAGTGGGTGATATTGCAAGGACCTGCACTCTACCTAGGAAGCAACCTCCCCAGCAAGGAAAAGTTTATGCGGTCACCACTGAAGAGGCAGCTGCATCACCTGATGTGGTCACTGGTATGACTCTATCCCTTACTATTTGGCTTACTAATTTTCATTTGTGTGTATGCGCATATAGAACTAAGGGATGATAAAAATTCCAAAAATTATAAATGTAGCTGGTATACCTACCAAAGTATTATTTGACTCTGGGGCCACGCACTCATTTGTTCTATTTCCTTTGGAAAACGAATGGAGTTACCAATTAAGTACTTGAACCCAAGCTTGATAGTTTGCTCTCTGCTAGGAGTCGAAGTGGCTTTGACTGAATATTATGGACCATGTACTGTATGTATTGAGGGCCGAGACTTAGAAGCAAGTTTGGTGCTACTCAAGATGGAAGACTTTGATGTCATCTTGGGAATGGATTGGCTAGGCCATCATTCAGCCATCCTATTATGTGGTGAAAGGAAGTTTGTGCTTACTGACAAAAAGGGAAGGGAGTATAGCTTCACTGGGATCAGGCTATCTAGGAAGCGGAAGCTGATCCTCTCCGCCCTAAAAGCCAAGCGATGCTTAGAGAAAGGGGGAGTGGGGTATCTAGTATCTGTAGTCGACATCACGGCGGAGTCACACTAGATGGAAGATATAGATGTGGTTCGAGATTTCCCAGATGTATTTCCAGAGGAGCTTCCAGGTCTACCGTCGGACAGGGCTACAGAGTTTGTAATAGACCTTATGCCATGTTCGGCGCCGGTGTCCAAAGCACCATATAGGATGGCCCCTACCGAGTTAAAGGAGTTGAAGACCCAACTACAAGAATTGTTAGATAAGGGTTTCATACGACCTAGCATATCGCCTTGGTGAGCACCGGTATTATTCGTCAAGAAGAAAGACGGAAGTGTAAGGCTGTGCATTGACTACCGTGAACTGAACAAGTTGACTATCAAGAATCGGTATCCTTTGCCTAGAATCGATGATCTGTTTGATCAATTGCAGGGTGCAAAGGTTTTCTCGAAGATTGATCTCCGATCGGGGTATCACCAACTGAAGATCAAGGCCAGAGATATTCTGAAGATTGCTTTCAGGACGAGGTATGGCCATTATGAGTTTCTAGTTATGTCTTTCGGGTTGACCAATGCTCCAGCGTCGTTCATGGAACTGATGAACCGAGTGTTTCATGATGTCAGTTCCATGATATGTTGGACACTTCGGTCATCGTATTCATCGATGACATATTGATCTACTCTAAAGACATGGAGACCCATACAACACATTTGAGGGCAGCCCTACAACGGTTGAGACAAGAAAAGCTTTATGCTAAGTTCAAGAAGTGCAAGTTTTGGCTGAAGGAAGTGGCTTTCTTAGGCCATGTAGTATCTGAAGACGGTATCAAGGTTGATCCAAGTAAGATAGCTGCTATAGTAGGATGGAAAGCACCAAAATCTGTTGCGGAGATTCGTAGTTTCCTTGGGATGGCTGGTTATTATAGAAGATTCGTGGAAGATTACTCCAGGATCGTTGTTCCACTCACCAGATTGACCAAGAAGGGAGAGAAATTCATATGGACAGATGAGTGTGAGAAGTGCTTTCAGACTTTGAAGTCAAGACTAGTCTCTGCACCTATCTTGACCATCCCAGAACCAAGCGTACCATTTACCTTATATACGGATGCTTCAGGGTTGGGTATTGGGTGTGTATTGATGCAAGGAGAACAGGTGATTGCTTACGCATCAAGACAGTTAAAGGAGCATGAGAAGAACTATCCTACGCATGATTTGGAGCTAGCAGCGGTTATACATGCAATCAAGACTTGGAGACACTACTTGTATGGTGAGAAGTTTCAGATCAAGTCAGATCACAAGAGCTTAACTTATCTTTTCACTTAGAAGGATCTGAATATGAGACAGAGAAAATGGTTGGAATTGTTGAAAGATTATGATTGTGACATCCAGTACCATCCAGGTAAAGCAAATGTGATGGCTGACGCCTTAAGAAGAAAGTGGGCATCGAAACCTGAGGCAGGACCTAGTACAAATGCTGCATTATGTGTCGTAGCCTCAAGTTCAGTCGAAGGTGATGAAGAGTATATAATTGAAACTGCAGAAGATCCAGTCAAGCAAGGCTTAATTCATAAGCTCACCATGATGTTCGCAGCTTTGAATATCTCACCGGATCTAGTTGATGAAATCAATATAGCAATCCTACAGGATCCACATCTCAAAACAGTGCAAGAAGACTTAGAGAAGGGTACGAGCAATCCTGACTTTACCTTGGATTCAAACAAGGTACTCAGGTATCGTGGATGATTATGTATACCTGAGAGTGAAGACTGCAATATTAGAGGTCGAGTTATGACTGAAGCGCATTACACTCCATATTCGGTACATCCAGGGAGTACCAAAATGTACCATGATTTAAGAAAACTATATTGGTGGAGGGGTATGAAAAAAGATATAGCTCGTTTTGTGTTCCAATGTCTGAATTGTCAACAAGTTAAAGCAGAAAGGCAGAGACCCGCAGGTTTACTACAGCTATTATCGGAACTTGCATGGATGTGGGATTGTATAACCATGGATTTCGTCATTGGCGTACCTTTGACACCAAGGTCAGTGGATGCAGTTTGGGTTATAGTTGACCGACTCACCAAGACAGCTCGATTTATTGCGGTCAGACCTCAATATACCATGGAGAAACTGGCCAAGTTATATGTTGATAATATAGTCAGACTTCATGGCGTTCCAGAGAGTATAGTATCTGACAAAGATCCCCGTTTTACATCAAAGTTCTGGGAAGGATTACAGAAAGCTATGGGAACGAAGTTGAAGTTCAGTATAGCTTTTCACCCTCAATCGGACGGACAGTCAAAGCGAACTATTCAAATTTTAGAAGATATGCTCCGAGCTTGTGCAATAGATTTCAAGGGAGCTTGGGATGAGAAGCTATCACTTATCGAGTTCGCTTACAACAACAGCTATCAGGCTACAATTCAGATGGCCCCATATGAAGCACTCTATGGGAAGAAGTGTCGTACACCTCTGTTATGGAACGAGGTGGGAGAAAGAAGAATTGTAGGACTAGAGTTTGTTGAAGAAACTTGCCGAGTGATTGATCAGATCAAGGAGAGAGTAAAGACAGCTCAAGTTCGACAAAAGCACTATGCGGATAATCGACGTCGAGATCTGGAGTTTGCAGTGGGTGACAAGGTATTCTTGAAGGTATCACCGGTGCGAGGTCTGAAACGGTTTGGTAAGAAGGGGAAGCTATGCCCCAGGTGTGTGGGACCATATGAGATATTAACCCGACGTGGTAATGTAGCATATCAATTGGCTCTACCACCATCTATGTCAAGCGTTCATAACGTATTCCATGTATCATTACTGAAGAAGTATGTCAGAGATCCATCGTACATCTTGACCGCTGATTCCCCAAACTTGACTGAAGACTTAACATTCGAAGTGGTGCCTGTGATGCTCTCAAGTAGAAAGGTACAGCAACTTCGAACCAAGGATATCCATTATGTGAAGGTGCATTAGAGAAGCCAAAATATGGAGGAAATTACTTGGGAAGAGGAGAGCGCGATGAGGAAGGAGTACCCTAACCTTTTCGACGATCAAGGTACGTTCAAATTTCGGGGCCAAAATTTCTTTTAAGAGTGGGGGAGTTGTGAAACCTACATGCAAATTTTGGGACGAAATTTCTTTTAAGGGTGGGGGAGTTGTAAGACCCGCACTCTGTAAACCCGGTCTAAACCTTGGTTTTGTGTCGTAGCAGGTCATCCGATCATCACCGGGCCAGACGGGACGAGCGGATGACAAGCAGGTATGAAATTGGATCAAAGACGGTTAATTAGTCATCATTTTATGTTGACCAGTCGATGGTACCGGTCTTGGTACCGGTCGACCGGTCAGCTCTGCGCAGCTGAATGTGGAAATCCGGAAATTGACTTCTGAGGGTCTCACTTTCCTGATTTCGAATCCTAAGACTTTCCTAATCCTAATAGGGTTACTAAACCCTAATTCTAGCCTATATATACACCCTTAAGCCTCCTCAAATCCTTTCCATTATCTCTCACAAACCTTAGAGAAGAGAAGGAGGTTGGAAAGGAGAGGAAGCTAGGAAGAAGAAGGAGGTGCCGCCATTGCCGTTCGACGAAGCTCACTCTACGCTAGTCAACAGTAAGTGTTTTAACCATTCTTCTTATCCTATGACTCTAGAATAGTTGTGTGGGTGGATCAATACCATGCAAAGTAGGTGTTGATTTAAAACCCTAATTGACCAATAAACCTTAAGTTGCCGTCAAACTCTAGATTCGAGTTCCGAGATGATATTCATCGAAACTAGACTCGAATGAGTTGGAGATAACCCTAACTCAAAGCGTAGACTTAGAATGGATAGGAGAAACCCTTGAAATCCATGGAGGATGAACGACGGCAGTCGAAAAACCCATGTATGGTCTTCCGAAGACATACCAGTCGACTATACCGGTTGCACACAGTACGGCCGGTATGTTGCCACCGGTATCCCTCGGGAGGCTAGTCTGTGGGGACCGGATGACCATACCGGTCGCCAGTCTTTCCCACAGAGCTGCGACTGGTACATGCCACCGGTCAGCTCTGTGAGATTATTTTTGTAACTTTGTTGGTTTCCGACCAACATGAAACCCTAAGAAGCTATTCTAATGAAACCCTAATAATACTGTAGGACTTTGTGACTTTTCATTTGCATCTTGCGACGTGGAGCAAGCTAACAAACGAGCGTCAGGTAAGGGAATCTGACCTAAACCTAATAATTAATGGAAAGTAAATCGTTGTTAACCACCTGATTATATATAATGTGATGTTTGTGCATATTCACATGCCATCTTTTAATTTCAGTTATTATTACTGTTCATGCATTGTTAGGATGTGATTGTTAAGCATGTGATTGTTTTCGTTAGTGTGTGGAGTGGGGCATGGGCCTGGGATCGCTCCTCACACTAGCACCTTTTGTAGTATTCTGTCTTAACATGCTTGGTACGGGTGGGGCATCAGGGGAAGGTCGTGGTACGGTGGTCTCCGATAATGATGCTGGCCTGGCCATGGTTATGTGGCACTGTGGTCTCCGAGTCGACGCTGGCTTGTCCACGATGCTTTAGCTCTATCTCTATGCCGTAGGGAGTTATGTTGGGATAGGGTCTACTGCGTATTGTTTCTATCCTAGTGGGTTAGTTGCGGATAGGGCATCAGGGGAGGTGTGGGAATGCCTTAGCTCTATCTCTATGCCATAGACGGTTGTGCTGGGATAGAGCATACATTGATGACATATAGGACTGGTTAGTTGCGAGCCCAGTTTGCGAGCTCTGGCCAGTAGGGGCTAAGGTACTGGTATGGGTAGAGCATCAGGGGAGATACGGGGGTGTTACGGTTGAAAATCGCCCGTTGATCCACGCTCTGAGTTACCTGCAACAACAGAGAAGAGACAAAGGAGGGGGCGCCTAAGCCCCGGTTACCCTCTGATGCCTAAGTGAGATTCCCAAGGTAAACAGTCAAGAGACAACAGAAGGCTATCTCCAGTTTAGAGAAAGTGGGAGGATGAATGAGTTGAGCGTGTAGGATGAATGATAATTTGTAGCTTGTAAGTGCGTTAAAGCATAATCCTTTACCTTGAGGGATGACCTCTACTTATAGATTGGGAAGAAGCATGGAAGCACCGGGACTTAGGGAAGTAGATTGCCAGTAGGACTGCCATGTGTCGCTCTATGGGACACCTGGGCAGTAGACTCCGAGTAGGAGTCGGAGACCTTAGCCAAGGAAGCTAGGTCGGTCAGCTCTGTGATTGACACCTGTTGGCGTGTAACGGCCCACCGGGATAGTCGGTGTCGTATCATACTGGGAGAAGGACTCCTCGGAGACAATCCTAATCACATTAGGACTCTGGCTCAGTCTGAGAACTATAGCCGAGTAGGACTGATTATCCGAGCGCTGCCAGGGAGGCCGAGCGCATGAGAGGCCGTGTGCACAATAGGCCGAGTCCACGAGGACGAGTGCGAGATACTCCGAGCGCTCAGACTCCGAAGGCTCAACTGGACACGTGTAATATTTTAAGTGGAGGGATCATTTCCCTCCTAACAGATGCCCCTTGCGCTGTCGGATGCAGTGAATTTGGCAGGGCAATAAGCTTAACACCAAAAAAATCTACGTCGTACGAGGCCGAATATCAGACGGCCAGATGCATTGAATGATAGGTTGTTCCCAAGGAAAAACGGTTGCGTTCCGTCTGCACGATTAGTTGAGGCGCGGGGCTCGAGGTGCCAGTCTCGGTTCAGGCGAGAGTGCACAACCGTGGATCTTCCAATTTGACGCGAATCGATCCACGATCCAACGGACACCGAGTGGCGGTGCGCCTCGAGAATGAACACCATTAAATGTTATTTGCCTCGGAATCGATTGAGTGCATCGAACGGCTGAGAACACAGTGCACACGGATCGTCTCATTAATCCGACGGTCCGCAGGAAGCTGAGTGCCTCGAGAACGTGCGCCATCATTGCGCACGTCAATCAGTCACGTCGCGCCCGGCGTAGCAGAGGACAGCCAATGGGACGGCAACGCGTGTCCGGAACCCGAAGAGACAGTTATCGGTCGCTCGCCCTATAAATACCTTCCTACCTCAGTCATTCAACCATTTGCCTGAATTGCGATCGGAGTTCTCCCAGAGCACTCGGAGTCCAGTCGATCTCTGTCTCCAAGCTTTCCTTCGTGCATTCAGTCGCCTTTTCTGCAACCAGTAAGTTTTCTAACTGTTCGCCTTTCAGTTCATGCTCAGTAGTTTCTCTTCCAACAGCGTCACATCTTCTGGTATGGTGAGAGTGACCAGAAGAATGACCCAATCCCAAACTTCTTCCTCTGACGGATCATCTTCCTCTGGCGGAGGATGGTCTGATGAATCTAGGGCTTCCAGCCCGGAGGAATCTGAGAAGAGTTCCTCCGAGGCAGAAGAGCGCGGTTGTCCCGCGGGCCCTCCACCCCAACAGGCTTCCCTCCAGAGGGGTGGACGACCGCCGGTAGCGTCCTTCGCTACCGTCCCGGCCTGGAGAATCCCAAGTAAAATTAAGACCGAGCCGGCCTTGTTATCGGTCTGCCGGGCATACCAGCTCGAGGAGCCGATGACAAACGTCCGTCCTCGGCTCCCTACCTCCGATGAGTGGGCCTGCTCCGTGCTCACTTCGGAGATCTGTGTGTACGAGCACACTCTGGAGTCAGGGTTTAGGTTCCCCTTCCACCCCCTGGTTGTAGAGATTCTACAGACGTATCGCATCGCCCCCTCCCAACTCGCTCTGAATGGGTGGCGATGCATCTTTGCCTTCATCATATTCGTCCGCCGTCTTGGCGAGACTCCGACCGTGAACCTCTTCCGGTCGGTCTTTCAGTTGACCAGCTTAAATGAAGCTTGGACCATGACCGGGTGGTACTTCTTTAGCCAGAGGGGCGGGAAGAAGCTCCCGGCCATCTCCCAGAAGCCTTCCTCCATCCACGGGTGGAAGGACAAGTTCTTCTTCGTGGGCCCTACTGCGGGCGGTCCACCTCTCCCTCTGTCAAACGTCTGGTTGGTGGTCGACGCCACAGGGTTCAATAAAATTCCCTTCCTGACGGCGGAGGAGAGAACGACTCTGAAGAAGATGATGGCTGGGGGGACCGTGCACCTCTCCGACTTAGCGGATCCCGTGCAGTTGGCCAGACACGGCCTTCTTGGTAAGTTTAACAACCTTAGGTCTTTCTTGTGCTGTTCTGTTTATGTTTCTGACCGTCTTCTTATTGCAGTGAAATTCAAGGATGACAAGATCGTCGCTCGGATAATGGCCAAACGGAAAGCCGATGTCGAAAAGGGGGTTCAACTCGTCAACACCCGAGCGGGACCCAAAGCTCAGCCTGTCAGTGGTGAGGCAGATTCCCACCCTCGGAGGGGACCAGCAGCCACGGCAAAGGCCAAGGGTAAGGGGCCCATGCCCGAGGAGCCCCCAAAAAAGAAGATTAGGTCGGCTGCCGAGCTCCCAGCCGACATTTACAAGAAGAGGCCGGCTCCTCGACTCGACGGCGGAGAGGGGAAAACGGCTGAGGTTGCGACGAAGGAAGTCCAACCTGCCCGAGGAGGTGTGGTGGACGCCCAGCCCCTCCAGACGGTAGTTCCCTCGGCAGCCGAGCCCAAGGGTGCTGCTGCTTCCAAAGCCAAGGGGGCTGCTGACAGCCCTAGGGTAGCCGATCCGACAGCAGCCTCCGAAGCCACCAGGGGAGAGGCCGAAGGTGGGGCTCGCCAGCAGGGCGAGAAGCAAACGGCCACGACAATGGCCATCCACCCTGCGCTTAAGCTGAGGCCTATAGACTCGGTTTTTAAGAGCCAGCGGGTGGCTAGGATCGTGGCTGCTGAGGGGCGCTTGCCGGAAGACATAAAGTTCACGGCCGGCTTGCCTCACGAGGAAATATACTCCCGTGGGTTTACTGCCCTCGTCCAGGTATTGATCGGCCCCTGATAGCTGCTTTTGTTGTGTTTCCATATGTACTAACCGGGTAATTGTCGTCTGGTGCAGGCTACGAACCTCTTCTCCGAGCTTAGCGAAAGACTGTGCCGAGCATATGTCGACCTGGACGAGAAGGAAGTTCTAGAGATCTCCTTACGCGAGGCCCTGCAAGCCACTGAGGAGAACTTCGCAAATAAATCGTCGGAGGTCGAGGGCCTCGTCAAGGAGAAGAGCACCCTCGAGGAGTCGTTGACCAAGGCTAAGGCTGATCTTGACACGGAGCGCAAGAAGGTGTTCTCCGTTGAAGAAAAGCTCCGGACTTTCGAGGACGGGTGGAAGAAAACGGATGGCGACCTACAGGTTGAAGTGCAAGCCCGGCAAAAGCTGGAGGAGCGCCTGAAGGAGCTGGAGGAGAATCTGAAAAAGTCCAAGGACGATGCTCGGAGTGCCAGGGAGGCATTGGTCAAGGCCGAGGAGCAACACCGGTCGAGTTGTCTCGGGCCGTTGACGAGTACAAGTCATCGGCTCAATTTGATGAAGAGGTCGAGGAGGCAGCCAGCGGCTACTTCGAGAGAGGAGTAATGTTCCTGAGGGATCAGCTGAGGGACAAGGGGGCCCTCAAGATAAACTGGTCGACAATTCCGATTGTCGTCCAGATTGAAGAATTGAATGCCGCAGTGTCCGAGGAGGCTCTGCCCGCCACTGAATAAGTTTTGGCGTAGTCGGCCAAGGAGGCCAAGGCTGCCCCAGCGCCCGACGATGACCTTCCCCCCTACGAGGTGCCGCAGACTCCACTGGTGGAGCTCCCCGAACTTGCACTGCCCGCCGAGGATCTGGCAGACCCGGCCGCTGCGACCGCCGAGGAAGAAATGCTCCCCTTGTAAACTTGTATAGATAATATTTTATTTTTGTACATCTCCGTCCTTAGTGACCAACTTGTAATATTGCCCTTCTAGGGTTCTCATTAATGCAAATTTATTTGTCTATCTTTTTCTTCCATTGTGTCTTCCATTTCTCTTTTTCTTCTAAGTGGCTAAGGCAACTCCGATTCCGACTGCGTAGTAATTAAGAGCTAAGGCAACTCCGATTCCGACTGCGTAGTAATTAGGGACCAAAGTAGCAAAGGCCGTCCTTCCCCGGAAGTGTCGTCGGCTTGGCACGGAGGCTAGCCAAGGGCACTTGGTACAAACGACCCCCATGTTGCCTTGGCCATTTCGTGGACCGTGGTAGGGAGTTATGATTGTGTCCTTCATGCGAGCATGGTAATTTTGTGGACCATGGGCGGAAGATATGGCCTTGGCCATTTTGTGGACCCAGCGGCTACAAATGACCCCCATGTTGCCTTGGCCATTTTGTGGACCATGGTCGGAAGGTACGAGTATGATCTTCATGCTACCTTGGTCTGCTTGTGGACCTTGGTAGGAAGATATGGCCTTCATGCGAGAATGGTCTGCTTGTGGACCATGGTCGGAAGGTACGAGTATGATCTTCATGCTACCTTGGTCTGCTTGTGGACCTTGGTAGGAAGATATGGCCTTCATGCGAGCATGGTCTGCTTGTGGACCATGGTCGGAAGGTACGAGTATGATCTTCATGCTACCTTGGTCTGCTTGTGGACCTTGGTAGGAAGATATGGCCTTCATGCGAGCATGGTCTGCTTGTGGACCATGGTCGGAAGGTACGAGTGTGATCTTCAGGCTACCTTGGTCTGCTTGTGGAACTTGGTAGGAAGATATGGCCTTCATGCGAGCATGGTCTGCTTGTGGACCATGGTCGGAAGGTACGAGTATGATCTTCATGCTACCTTGGTCTACTTGTGGACCTTGGTAGGAAGATATGGCCTTCATGCGAGCATGGTCTGCTTGTGGACCATGGTCGGAAGGTACGAGTATGATCTTCATGCTACCTTGGTCTGCTTGTGGACCTTGGTAGGAAGATATGGCCTTCATGCGAGCATGGTCTGCTTGTGGACCATGGTCGGAAGGTACGAGTGTGATCTTCAGGCTACCTTGGTCTGCTTGTGGACCTTGGTAGGAAGATATGTGACCATATTTGCAATCGGCTGGGCCGGCATAGTGCACAGATGAAGTTGACTGAATGATACTGCCTTGTATTAAAAGAAAATGAGCGGATGCCCTCATGGGGTCCGATATTACAATTAAAATTAAAAAATTGAAAAATTTGGAAAAGACTGGACTACTGATAGTACTTCCGAAGGTGTGTGGCATGCCATGTCCTCGGGATTTCATCGCCGTCCATGGTGACTAACTTGTAAGATCCTGGTCGTCCTGTCCTTAGTACGCGGTATGGCCCTTCCCAGTTTTTGGCCATCTTCCCCTGATTGGTGGGGTCGGAGACTGCAGTCTTCTGGAGGACAAGATCTCCGACCTTAAATTGTTTAAGGCGGACTGTCTTGTCATAATGCCGAGCTGTAGCCTGCTGGTAATCTGCCATTCGGAATGCTGCCGACTCGCGCACATCTTCGAGGTCGTCAAGGTTTGTGCGTAGGTCGTCGGAGTTGGTGCACTCGTTGAAGTTCAGCATTCGGAATGTGGGATAGAACACTTCGACGGGGACGACCGCCTCCGTGCCGAAGGCAAGCATGAAGGGCGTCTCCCCAGTAGGTGTTCGGCTGGTTGTTCTGTACGACCAGACGATACTGGGTAACATGTCGACCCATTTCTCCTTCTGGTCCGCCACCATCTTTTTCAAGCCAGCCAATATTGTTTTGTTGGTGGCCTCAGTTTGGCCGCTTGTTTGCGGATGCCCGACTGATCCAAACCTGTGGTCTATGCGGAACTCTTCGCAAAAGTTTGCGAAGGATGCACTGGAGAACTGAGTTCCGTTGTCCGTCACGAGGATCCTTGGTACACCGAACCTGTACATGACCGAGTGGCGGAAGAACTGTTCCACTTTGTTGGTGTCGATCTTGGCCACGGCCTCGACTTCTATCCATTTGGTGAAGTAATCGATGGCCACTATGACGTATTTCCGTTGATAAGTGGCTTGGGGGAAGGGCCCCATGATGTCCATACCCCATATGGCGAAGGGGAGGGGGCTCGTAATCGGCTATAATGGCGCAGCCGGAGCATGCTGTACAGGTGCATAGAACTGGCACTTGTCGCATCTGCGGACCAGCTCGATGCAATCGTCGTGCATTTTCGGCCAATGGTATCCCTGGCGTAGGATCTTTTGGAAGAGCGACCGTCCGCCCTGGTGTCGGCCGCATATGCCTTCATGGACTTCTTTCATAACTCTGTCGGCCTCGTCCGACCGCAGGCACCTGAGTAGTGGTAGGGTATAAGATCTCCTGTACAGTACATCATTGTGTATGGTGTATTGCCGGGACTTGGCTTGGATGCGGCGAGCATCTTTCCTGTCAGTCGGTAGGGTGCCCGTCTGGAGGTATTGATAAATGTCGTCGTACCAACTGGATGCGACTCCGACGGGGGCTACGACTTCAACAGAGGTGCTGGCATGGTCCAAGAATTCCACGTACACGGCAGAGTCCATTGCACGTATGTCTGCTAGGGACAACCTTGATAGTTCATCGACTTCGGCGTTTTCTTCTCGGCCGACATACTGCAGCTCGACGCTTTGGAAGGTTGCGATGGCCGAGTTTACCCTTTCGAGGTATTTCTGCATCTCGGGCTGCCTAGCCTCGTAGTCTCCTTGTGCTTGGCGAATGACTAACTGAGAGTCGCCCTGTATCACTAGCCGACGGACGGCTAGGCTTTTGGCCAATCTGAGTCCGGCTAGTAGAGCCTCGTATTCGGCCTCATTGTTGGTTGCCCTGAACCCGAATCTGATAGCGGATCGTATTTTAAATCCTTCCGGGCTTCTCAAAATTATTCCTGCCCCTGCTTTGTTTTCCATGGAGGAACCGTCGAAGTTCAGGGTCCAGGCGGCTTCAGCTTGTTCCGAGGGCGGCCCCGCCTGAGGTTCCGTAAAATCCTGATCGGGTAGAGTACTTTCGACAATAAAGTCCGCCAGGGCTTGTGCCTTGATGGCCGTTCTGGGGACGTATTTGATGTCGAACTCGCCGAGTTCCACTGCCCAGTTTATCAGTCGTCCGGATACATCGGGCTTGGACAACACTTTCTTCAGTGGCGTGTTTGTTAGCACCGATATCGGATACGCCTGGAAGTATGGGCGGAGCTTCCGGGCGGAGGTTACCAGGGCAAGCGCTAGTTTCTCAATCGGCTTGTACCTGGTTTCTGCGTCGAGCAGTACTTTGCTGACGTAATAGATCGGCCGCTGGACCTTGTCCTCTTCCTTTATCAGGACGGCGCTGACTGCGCGGTCGGATACCCCGAGGTACAATTGCAGCTCGTCCCCCGGGTTCGGCTTCACAAGCAGGGGGGGCGAGGATAAATACGCCTTCAGGTCTTCGAAGGCCTTCTGACACTCCTCGGTCCATTCAAACTTCCCGGCTCCCTTCAGAGTTTTGAAGAAAGGGAGGCAGCGCTCGGCCGACTTGGACATGAAGCGGCCGAGTGCGGCTATTCGTCCATTCAGCTCTTGCACCTGTTTCCCTCTGGTGGGCGCAGCCATGTCTAGGATTGCCTTGATTTTTGAGGGATTGGCCTCGATTCCCCTTTGCGAGACCATGAATCCCAGGAATTTTCCTGATCCAACTCCGAAGGCGCACTTCGTAGGGTTGAGCTTCATGCTGTGCCTTCGGAGGACTTGGAATGCTTCACCAAGGTCGGCTAGGTGCCGACCGGATTGTGTACTCTTGACAAGGAAGTCGTCCACGTATACCTCCATGTTGCGGCCAATCTGTCTTCTGAAGACTTTGTTGACTAGCCTCTGATAGGTGGCTCCTGCATTTTTGAGGCCAAAAGGCATGACCGTATAGCAGAAGAGCCCTTGATTTGTGACGAAGAATGTGCACTCTTCGTCGGCTTTTCTCATCTTTATCTGGTTGTAGCCGGAATATGCGTCGAGGAAACTCAACAGTTCCTGCCCGACCGTGGCATCAATCAGCTGGTCGATGCGTGGCAGCGGATAGCTGTCTTTCGGGCAGGCTTTATTGAGGTCGGTGAAGTTTATGCAGATCCGCCATTTGCCATTAGACTTTGGCACCATGACCACGTTGGCCAACCAGTCCGAGTAGTCGACCTCCCGTATGAAGTTTGCCGCCAACAGTTTCTGCACCTCCTCGTCTATGGCTGACTGTCGGGCAGGTGCAAAACTCCTCTTCTTTTGCCGCACTGGCCTGTGCTGCGGGTCGACCGCTAAGTAGTGTTCAATCACCTCCCTCGATATCCCCGGCATGTCAGAGGCCGACCATGCGAAGACGTCGAGGTTCTGCTTTAGGAATTCGACTAATTCTTCTCTTTGTTCCTCGGGCAGCAAGGAGCCGACCTGGAACGTTTTCTCCGATTGATCGTCCGCAATCTGAATTTGCAGGAGTTCTTCTGCGGGTTTTCCTCGGTGGGGAGAGGGGTCCTTGGGGACATCAACCATGTTCACCTGTGCCGACTTCAGGGCGTGCTGACTGTTTTTCACCTCAGTGGCGTACCACCTGCGTGAGGTGTCCTGGTCCGTTCGGCACTCTCCGACTCCGCCCTCAGTCGGGAACTTCATCACCAGGTAGTAGGTGGACATACAGGCCTTCAATTTGTTCAGCGAGGGCCTGCCGAGGATTACATTATGAGCCGATGGACGGTCAACCACCATGAATTCGACCACCACTTGACGCTGCCTGGGCTTCTGGCCGAGAATGACAGGCAACTGAATGCCTCCTTTTACCGTGACTGGGTCCCCGGAGAAGCTGATAAGGTCGAAAGTGACGGGACGGAGCTGGTCATCCGTCAGCTGCATCCTCTGATATGCATGGTAGAATATAATGTCTACCGAGCTTCCAGTGTCGACCAGGCACTTCGCGACATCGCAGTGTCCGATCCCGACCGTGAAGACAAGAGTATCTTCATGGGGAACCGCGACGTTGACCAGATCTTCGTCGCTGAAGGCGATGACTTCTCCGGTCCGGGCTCGCTTCGACGGCCACTCCGTCTTGGCCACTAGACGGGAGTACGCCTTTGCGGACCTGTTGGAGGTGTTCCCGGCGGCGGGCCCTCTTATTATTGTGAGGACTGGCTTACCCTCGTCTCGAGGCCCCTTGGTGATGGCATAGACGCCACTATCTCCAGGGATGCGCAGACCCATAGATGTGCGCGGTCGGTTCTCTGGGGGCGGACTGCCGACAAACCTGCGTTCGGCTTGCCTCCTCTTTGAAACCGAGATGGACTCGGATTGGGCATGTCGTCGGCCTCCGAGTCTTTCTTTCACCGGAACTCTTCCTCTTTGCCCTTCTGACGAGCTTCCGACGGTGCCAAATTTGATGGCGCCGACCCACTGCTTGGGAAGAGCCGGCCCACCATCAGGGTCTCGGTCATCCCTCCGAGCGGCGTTCTGATTGTCGCCCGCGTCCACACGGCAGTTGTTGGGTTGTGGATTTCTCGGAGGTGGGGGCGGTAACCCGCAATCCCTCCGAGCAGGGGGTGTCCCCCTGTCTGCGTGTCTGACGAAGTTGCCATAGTATCCTCGTCTGATGAGGTCCTCAATCTCCCCTTTGAGGTACTTGCATTCTTCGGTCTCGTGGCCATAGTCGCGATGGAAGCGACAGAAACGGGAGTGGTCCTTATTCCTTCCACTGCCGAGTGCTTTTGGCGGCGGTCGGAGGTTCCGATCATTCTTAATTACTTCGAGGATCTCCGTCATCGAGGTGTTCAGCGGAGTGTAATACTCGAATGTCTTGTAGGGGTGCCGGTAGGTCTGATCCCTTCCGGACTTCTGCTTCTTAGAGTCTCCTGGGCTTGGTGCCGGGTCGGCCGCGTCAGACCTTTTTTTGTCTGCCGGCTTCGTAGTGGCATGCAGATTATTCACGGTGTTGTTTTTCTGCGCCCGAGTCGTCTCGTCCGCGGAGGCATATTTCTCGCACCTGGCGAGCAAGTCGTCCAGGTTCTTCGGCGGCTTTTTGGCAAGGGACCAACAAAGCTGACGATCGGTGACGCCGGCCTGCAGGCTAGACATGTGGACCGCGGGCTCAACGTCCTTGATCTCAAGCACCTCATTGTTGAATCGCTTGATGAATTCCCTAAGGGACTCGTCCTTCTGCTGCTTCACTGTCGACAGATGGTACGAGGTTTTCTTGAGCACTCGGCTTGCTTGGAAGTGCGTCAAGAACTTGTTCGATAGCTGTTCGAACGAGGTAATACTCTTGGCCGGGAGATTATTGAACCACGTACGGGCAGCTCCCCGGAGCGTCGAGGGAAACATCCTGCAGATGAGGCCGTCGCTCAGGGGGTAGAATAGTGTAGTAGAGACGAAAGCGTCCAAGTGCTGCTCGGGGTCGGTACTCCCATGGTAGGAGTCCAAGACCGGCATCTTGAAGTTGTCAGGGGGCGGTGCCCTCATGATCTCGTCCGAGAGCGCCGTGATTGCCGTATAGGCCGTTCTCGGCGGGGCGGCCTTGTTTTGCTCCACCTGCTGGAGTCGAGATGTGATCTCGAGTAGACGCCGCTCGACCTCGGACTGTGGGGTGTCCGGAGGCTGAGGACCAGAGCCGGGTGTTTTGTCATTAATTCTTTCACTCCGAAGGTTATCGAGGAAGGACCCCGGGCCTCCGGCAGGAAGCGGCGCTACGGGCGCCTGGCACTGGTGCGGCGGGGGATTCTGACCGGCGGGCCGAGCTACGCTTCGTCTGGGAGCCTGATCACCCGGGGGGTTGTTCGGCACAGCGTTGGCCGGGCCTGCCCTCGCCCTTGGCGGATGGACCGCTTGTGGGGCTTCCGGTGGAAGTGGGGGATTCGGCACCGGCTGTGGATTCTCTCCCGCTACTACCGAATTGCTCGCTCGAGCTCCTCTTAAGACTTGAGCAAGCTGTTCAATTTGCTGCTTCAACTCGTCGAACTGCTGGCGAGTCACGTACTCGGGAGGAGGCCGTGGTCGATCTGCAGATGGTGTGTGGCTCAGGGCAGGCACTGGTGCCTGTAGTGGTACCGGTTCTGGGATTGGTGCAAGTTCTGGCACCGGAGGTGCAGGTCCACGGTCCTCCCCCGTTGTGCTTTCGGTACTGTCCATGTGTACCGACGCCTCAGAAAGGGCGCGCGACGTCCGTCCTCGAGTTCTTCGGTGAGCCATCGAAATAAAAATATGTGCACGCTAAACCCTGTCAAATAAAGGCCCCACGGTGGGTGCCAAACTGTTACGGTTGGAAATCGTCCGTTGATCCACGCTCTGAGTTACCTGCAACAACAGAGAAGAGACAAAAGAGGGGGCGCCTAAGCCCCAGTTACCCTCCGATGCCTAAGTGAGATTCCCAAGGTAAACAGTCAAGAGACAACAGAAGGCTATCTCCAGTTTAGAGAAAGTGGGACGATGAATGAGTTGAGCGTGTAGGATGAATGATAATTTGTAGCTTGTAAGTGCGTTAAAGCATAATCCTTTACCTTGAGGGATGACCTCTACTTATAGATTGGGAGGAAGCATGGAAGCATCGGGACTCAGGGAAGTAGATTGCCAGTAGGACTGCCATGTGTCGCTCTGTGGGACACCTGGGCAGTAGACTCCGAGTAGGAGTCGGAGACCTTAGCCAAGGAAGCTAGGTCGGTCAGCTCTGTGATTGACACCTGTTGGCGTGTAACGGCCCACCGGGATAGTCGGTGTCGTATCATACTGGGAGAAGGACTCCTCGGAGACAATCCTAATCACATTAGGACTCTGGCTCAGTCTGAGAACTATAGCCGAGTAGGACTGATTATCCGAGCGCTGCCAGGGAGGCCGAGTGCATGAGAGGCCGTGTGCACAATAGGCTGAGTCCACGAGGACGAGTGCGAGATACTCCGAGCGCTCAGACTCCGAAGGCTCAACTGGACACGTGTAATATTTTAAGTGGAGGGATCATTTCCCTCCTAACAGGGGGTATCTTAGCTCTATCTCTATTCCATGATGGGTGCATGTGGGCCAATGGGGGTGTGATCCATGAGGTGTCACACACTCGTGTATAGAGGTGCGGGGGCCACCAAACCTTTCTATAGCACATTGCAAACTTAAAACCATACCACAACATAAAATTGATTGTTACTCATGCATAATATTGTGAAATTATCTGATTGTCTTACTGAGCTAAGTTGTGAGCTCACCCTTTGTGTACACATTGTTTTTAGATGTTTATGCAGGTTACAATGTTGACGACTATATGAATGCTCCGGTGTATGGTGGTGTTGCGGCGTTGGACGTACAGGTAGGAGAGGATGAGCATGACGCTTCATGCGAGTGCCCTTTCTGCGTGTACATGTGATTGATTTTATTTATTTGTTTCAGTTAGTTTCGGTTGACCTTTAAAGGGGTGTAATGATATTATATTTTATGATTGGATTTGAATAATGGGATATTTTATTTAAATTATCAATAGATACTCAGTTCATTCTATTTTAAAGACTTCCGATGTACTATTTATATTCTGATTGTGGTTATGTGTAATGGTTTGTATGAGTGGACACGGCCTATTCGAGATCCTGGTGTGAACCGTTGGTTCAATGACGGTTCACTCACACCATTCTGGTTGGATCAGAATTGGGGTGTGACAATACACATGCCTAACATCCAACAATCCTAGCATATGAAATGCATGAATAGATACTAAGTAAAGAAACAACTACATACAACTACATGGCATGTGAAATGCACAGACATCAAGCAATACATCCAAATACAATTTAATCACAAAGGTTTATTGTTAATTAGTTATTTAGGGGTTTGGGGTCTTGTCCCTTACCTGACACGTGATAAAAATCACACTCTGCGTCAATGGGTTTACTCATGTTGTCTACAGGTCCTACATAATCATGTTCAAGAGTTAGAATTAATTTATTAAGGTCACAGTTGGTCAAAAGCTCATCTGACCAAGCAAACAAGGCTCGGAAGGCATATCGGTCGCGGTACCGGTCTTAGTGCCCAAGACCGGTATGTGCCACCAGTATATACCAGTCGCGGTATATACCGGTCTCACTGAGTGAGATTGGTATGTGCCTGCGGTATATACCACAAGCCCATACCGCTGGATCTTGCGTCCAACCGGTATACTCCGTGGTTTGGATCCGAGAGCGAGATCTCGGATCTCCCTTCCTCGTTGGTTATCAGGTTTCTAGGGTTTCTCTTAACCCACACTAAGGTCCAAGTATCCTAATGGCCTTCTGATTTCGACTAGAACGCTGTATCAAACCAGATCAGATCTAAAGAGAGAGATTAGGTTCATTGCAAGATCTAGGATTTTGGATTGCCGCACCGCTTCGCGGCTCCGATCCGACATCCTAATATTACTAATAGTATGGAGCACTTGTGGTGTTTTTCGGTTGGCGGCGTGCTCCTCCAATGGAAATCTCCTTCCTGGGCGGCCTCCTCCTCCTTGCTCCTTCTCAACTCTCCTCCAGACGGCTAAGGTTTTGAGAAGGATCAATGGAGTGTCATATTCTCTATTAATAGCGGAAGGCCGTTCTTAGAAAGTTTTCCTACGATTGGAAACTTTCCAAATTTCAATTCGGAGTGAGGGACCCACTGGAGTCCGTCTCCAGTCGAAACTAAACATACCGGTCTGAGTGACTCAGACCTGTATACTCAGACTGGTATACACATACCGGTCTGACTGACTCAGACCGGTATAGTCAGACCGGTATGAAATTTATACAATTTTTCACAAGTTCTCATACCTGAAACTTGAGTGTATCGTCACCCGGCTTCGCCTTCCGATCCGGTTATGATTAGAAGACTTGTCATCATATAGAACCATGGGTTAGACCGGGTTTTCAGAGTACGGTTCTTACACTCATGGTCGGCCATTGACATGGAACTCCTTTGTTGGTCGGCTTTTGCCGTTGGCCATTGATATAGCACAGTGGGCCCTTCGTGGTCGGCCACTGACATGGCACAGTCGGCTTCATGGTCGGCCATTGACATGGTACAGTCGGACCTTCGTGGTCGGTCGTTGATATGGCACAGTCAGTCCTTCGTGGTAAGACATTGACATGGGACAGTCGGCCATTCGTAGTCGGCCCTTCGTCATGGCTTGTACCACTTTGTCAATGAAGCATCTCCTACAACTCTTTCTGCTACATCAGTATCTCCTGAAATATGGCATTCATGGTTTGGGCATCCCTCCCCCTTTTCTTTTCATTTACCAATACCTGGTGTATCCTCTATAAACACATATTGTGAAGTTTGTCCTTTAGCTAAACAGACTCGTATCCCTTTTTCTTCTACTACTCATTCCACTTCTGTTTTTCAATTAGTCTATTGTGATATCTAGGGGCCATTTTTTAAACCCTCTCATTTTGCTTATAGATTTTTTTCTCAGCATAATAGATGATTTTTCACACGCAACATGGGTATTCTTGATGCATTATAAATTAGAGACTTGCAATTTTCTTAGACATTTTTTTTTCTCACGATTAAAAACCAATTTTCTATTTCAATCAAGTCTATCCGCATAGATAACTGTTGTAAGTTTTTATCATCATCAGTCCAATCTCTATTTTCTTCCCTCGGAATCCTTCACCAACTTACCTATGTTTATATACCCCAACAAAATAGGATTGTAGAATATAAGCATCAACACCTACTTCAAGTATCTCGTGCTTTACGTCTACAATCACATTTACCATTGGAATTCTAGAGTGAATGTATATTTACTGCCTGTTGCTTGATAAATCGTCTTCCTACCTGATTATTATCAAACGAATCTCCTTATGAACTTTTAATCCAGAAATCCCCTTATGCACATTTCAAAGTATTTGGTCGCCTTTGCTATGCTCCTAATCCTTGACCTGACCGAAAGTTTTCTCCTCAGTCATCTGCTTGTGTCTTTCTTGGGTATCCAAATAATCGACATGCCTATCATCTGTTCAATCTTGAGTCTCATAAAAATTTTTATAGAAGAGATGTTTTCTTTTTCATGAGTCCATATTTCCTTACAATTTTTTTTTCTGCATCTCATTTTGAACACTCCACTTTTACTCCATTTTTAAGTCCCAATCTTGTAATCCTTCCTTCTGATCCAATTTATTTTCCAACCCAACCCAATTCAACTCAACCCAACTCAATCCAACCCAGTCCAACCCAACCCAACCCATTGACACCGACAATTCAAATTCTCCTATTATTGAGTCAACTTCAACCTAGCACAACCCAGCCCAACATCTCAAACATTCGACCCGTATCCAAAGGCCTTCGACTTCTCTCAATGACTTTGTATGTACTTCCATCGTTCAGTCAACCTGATCCATCACTTCAACTGAGACAGCTAATTCCAACCTGATTCAATCTCATATTTCTCTATTTGCTGACACTTGCCCATCTTATAAGACTTTGTTTACAAGTTTTTTTTATCCAAGTTGAACCACGGTTTTTACTCTCAGACCCACAAAATCCCATTGTGGTGGCAGGCCATGTACGATGATGAATTACAAGCCTTAATAGAAAATTAGATTTGGACTGTAGAGCCCTTACCCCCTGGAAAATGCCCAATTGATTGTAAATGGGTGTTTAAAATTAAATGCCTACAGATGGGACCATAGAACGGTACAAAGGGCGTCTTGTATTGGAAAGGTTAGACTTCCATGGTACCTTTGCCCCAATGGCGAAATTGGTAACTGTTCAATGCCTTATTGCATTTGCCGTCTCAAAGAATTGGAGCCCTTATCAATTTAGACGTAAAAAATGCATTTCTCCATGGCGATCTTGCTGAGGAGATTTACATGTCACCCCCTCAGGGATATCTTCATAATGGTTCTCCTTTACAACCCAGTATGACATGTCAGTTAAGCTACGTAAATCTCTTTATGGGCTTAAACAAGTCTTCCACAAGTGGTTTAGGAAATTCGTTGATGTAATTATTCATATGGGCTTTATTCAGTTATTGGCAGACTCATCCGTATTCACTTACACTAAATTCACTGCCAAACTAGTCTATCATCATAACCGCTTCAAATGCAGCCCATATATCTCCTACAAAAGCCCAAATGAGTACCCATTTTCATAGCAAAGATCTAGGGCATTTGACATTCTTCTTGGGCATTAAAGTAATTTCAACAAATGATGGGATTTTACAAAATTATCTCAACAAAAGTATGCCCTTGATATCATAAATGATTCGGTGCTTGCCTTCAAACCTAGTTCTTTTCCCATGGAACAGCATTTAAAGCTCAATAATGACGATGGGCCTTTATTGACCGATCCGACTTCTTATCGGCGACTAGTTGGTCGTCTCATATACCTTACTATTACACGACCAGATATATGTTTTTCAGTTCATATGCTCAGCCAATTCATGCATTCCCCATGGCAACCACATATGAATGCTACTACCAGGTAGTTCGGTATCTCAAAGGCACTTTGCCTCTCGGTATTCACATGTCCAAATTTTCAAATCCAGTCCTATCTGGTTTTTGTCATTCAAACTAGGCCAGCTGCCCCTTTACACATTGCTCCACAACAAAGTACATTACATTTTGAGATCAATCCCATTTCTTGGCGAACCAAGAAGCAAAATGTGGTTGCTCGTTCTTCCACAAAAGCAGAATACCGAGCCTATTCTAATTTGAATTGTGAGCTCACATGGCTCAAAACATTATTTGCAAATTTACATAGGTCACATCCTTTTCCAATGGATATATTTTGTGACAACCAAGCAGCCCTATATATTGCTGCCAACCCGGTCTTTCATGAGCGTACCAAGCATGTAGAGATTGATTGTCATTTTATCTGTGAAAAAATACGAGGACTAATTCGTACACATCACATATGGACCCACTTATAACGTGGAGATTTATTTACTAAGGCTGGGCCATGGCCCATTTCAATTTCTATTGGGCAAGCTTAACCTTCACCTCCAACCTCAGTCCGCTTGAGGGGGTGTGTTAACATATAGACACTGACACGTGTCCATGTATTTTATTTTTATTTTTGTTTTCTTTTATTTCTGTCAGACCTATATAATGTAATTTTCAGTCATTTCATTCAATACATCGAGAATAGATTTTTCTCTCTGTTTTGGTTTGGTTTCCTCTAGTTTCTCGAACTATTGTCTGCAACTCTTAACAGTTACATACCGCATCATCTGATCATCATGTTTTATGTAGAAATATATATTACAAAGTAAGTTTGAGACTAATACAGAGTTAGAGGAAGAAAGAATATTTATTAATATTTATTTAAGTTAGAACACTTACAGAATTTTTGAAGTAATATGAACAGGATAGATAGGGCTGAGTCGTGCCACCGGTCACTATCCTTAAGATTAATTCACCCCTTATGTGCAAAGAGTTCCCGTGAGATTAATCCCCAAGATAAAACAGCCCCGAAGTCGAAGCTTCTTCCACTTAGGTTGCAATCCAACAAGTAGTCTTCGTCAGAATCTTGACGGCTACAATGAACACTCAAACAGAAACCGAAACCGATTGATTTTGATAACTTAGAAAAAACAGAATAAGGCTGGAGGAGGGAGAGAGAGAGAGAGATAGATGTGTACGGATATACTATATTGTAACCTTCTGCTAATGGACTCTTCTTGTATTAATAGAGAAGAGGTCCTAAATCAAAGGGTACGATGGAAAGTTGTACCCATCCAACGGGTTGTGATGAAAAGGTGCGTCAGTAGAATAGATGGTCCAGATTTAATCTCTCCAACGATCATAAAGATCAATGGTTGAGATTAAACTAATTTGAATTCATACCTATTCAAACGTATCTATTCAAATACGTCATGTCTCTATGTATTCAAATACGTAGAGACATATCCTTTCAAAAAAATAATCCAACGGATAAACCCGCACCCGCACCCGCACCCACGCCCACGCCCCGTCCCGCCCGGCACGGCACGGCTCGGCTCGGCGCGCGCGCGCGTGATTGAAAAGAACCCTGGACCCCCCGGACCCTTCCCTCTAGAGGCATCCTTTCATTTAAGGGCTCAAGATGTTATAGGTCATACAATACATATATACCTCCTCAATCATTCTTCTCCAAGCAATATGGGACTAAAACAAGTCCTACAAGCTATGCCAACCAAAAAATATAAGTGGAAAAATTTCCCTCCAAAACCAAAATTAGAAAATAGAGTTAAAATTTTAAAACTTTTGATGTTTTTTGTTTTTTAAAACTCTAAAAACCCAACAATTCCCCCACAAGATTCGAAATTTTAAAAACAGGATAGAGTGTTAATTGTATTAGGATATATAAGAGACGTCGTCGCAGATGTCTTTTGGACTTGAATCTACACTAGGTTTGATACATCACGCTATAGAGTACGGGTGAAGCCATGCTTCTTGAACCTTTCCTCAGCGGTGTAGCCGACTGACATACCAACCATCCCTTATAATCCGACCCTCGAATAATTCCTTTCGTAAAAGGTGGACATTTTTCTCCGGCCTTGTCCCTATCTCAGATTCATGAATGTTTAGAGAGTTCACCCTTAAAAACTCTAATCAGAGGCGGCCCCACCTCTTACATCCATTTAGGTCAGCCCATAGTGTGCACCACAGTTAACACACCCCCACATTCCAGTAGGACACTTGGCTTGACTAAGAGTCCTTATGACTCATCCTCTTTTCATTGTGGTGAATATTATCTTCCCATCTAACCAGAATGAGCAAGTTTTGATAATACTAATCAAGTCATCCAGTGACTTCGTTTTTACCCATTGAACCTAATTCCAGGGACTTCCTTTCACATAGGTTGGGTATCCATCACATGACTTATGTCACGGGTTTTAGGCTCATTCCTTTAGATGCATCATGTATTATTTTGGTGGTCTGAGGCTTTGTAAATATGTCTGCCAGATTCAATTCTGATTTTACAAAGTTGATAGTTATCCTTCCTTCACTAACATATTGTCTAACTAAATTGTGTCTTAGTCGAATATGTCTCCTTTTTCCATTATATACATTAATTTTTGCCTTAGCAATAGTAGCTTGACTATCACAATGTAATGATATGGGTGGTACCGGCTTAGGCCATAATGGAATTTCGGTCACCAAGTTTTTAAGCCATTCGGCTTCTGATCCAGCTTTCTCTAAAGCTATAAATTCTGCTTCCATGGTAGAACTTGTACCACATGTTTGTTTAACCGACTTCCAAGAAATCGCTCCACCTCCCAAAGTGAAAACATATCCACTTGTAGCCAATGATTCTTCTGTATCAGAAATCCAATTGGCATCACAATATCCTTTAATACTGTCGGTTTTCCACTATAGTGTATCCCATAGTTTATGGTTCCTTTTAAGTATCTTAGTAGCCTTACTAAAGCTTCCCAATGCTCTTTTCCAGGGTTATGAGTATGTTGACTCAGTTTCCCAACTGCTAAAGCAATATCTGGTCTTGTAGAATTCATCAAGTAAGATACTGAACCAATGATTTCAGAATACTCTTTTTGGGAAATTGGTTCACCTTTATGTTTTACAAGATAACTTCCAGGTATCAAAGGTGTCTTAACAGACTTATACTCAAAATAACCATACTTTTTTAGTAGATTTTCTACATAATGTGCTTGAGATAAAATTATCTCATCACCTTTTCTGATGATCTTGATCCCAAGAATTACATCAGCTTCTCCCATGTCTTTTGTATCAAACTTAGACATGAGAAACTTCTTTGTTGTTTCTACTATGTCAAGATTAGATCACATAATTAACATATCATCAACATATAATATAATAAATACACATTTTCCATTTGACAATTTGCTATATACACATCTTTCAGAATTGTTAATAACAAAACCATTTGATACCAAAACACTATCTAATTTCTCATGCCATTGTTTTGGTGCTTGTTTCAGACCATATAATGATTTAATTAATTTACATACTTTATGTTCTTGTCCATATGTAATACAACCCTCTGGTTGTCTAATATAAATTTCTTCTTCTAAGTTACCATTGAGAAAAGTTGTTTTAACATCCATTTGATGAATAACAAGTTTATATATAGAAGCAATAGCAAACATAGTTCTTATTGTAATAGCAAACATAGTTCTTATTGTAGCAATCTGAGCAACAGGTGAAAAAGTATCAAAGTAGTCTATATTTTGTTTTTGTTTAAAACCTTTGACCACTAATCTTGCTTTAAATTTGTCAAGAGATCCATCAGGCTTAAGTTTTTTCTTAAAAATCCACTTGGTATCCAAAGTCTTTGTACCTAGTGGAGGGTTTACTAACTCCCAAGTATGATTCTGTATAATAGAATCCAATTCACTTTTTATAGCCTCTTTCCAAAATACAGCATCAGGAGATGTTACAGCCTCCTGATATGTTAATGGATCTCTCTCAACAAAATAAACAAGCATGTCATCCCCAAAATTGGTAGGTTTCCTTTGTCTTTTACTTTTTCTTAGTTGATCATCATTCTTGAAATCTAACTTATTATTATTATTTCCATTGTTGAGAGCACTCAAATTTTGGTCTTTAGAAATAATATTATTAGAAGAACATTGATTATTAAACTGATCTTTAATCATAGGAAAAGTATTTTCAAAAAATTCTGCATCTCTTGATTCAATTATGGTATTCGCATCAAACAGATTTTCAATAGATTTTAAAACCAAAAATCTATATGCAACACTATGTTGTGCATATCCAATGAAAATGCAATCACAAGTTTTTTAGCCTAGTTTTCTTTTCTTAGGTTCTGGAATATAAACCTTTGCTAAACAACCCTAAACTTTTAACTGATTAAAAGAAGGTTTTCTTCCATGCCATAATTCAAAAGGTATTAAATCAGAATTTTTAGGAGGTATCCTATTTAAAATATAGCAATCAGAAAGAATTGCTTCCCCCCACATGTTTTAAGGTAAACTAGAACTTATTAAAAAATAATTCATCATTTCCTTTAAAGTTCTATTTTTTTCTTTCAGCAATTCCATTAGATTCAGGTTGATAAGGTGCTGTAGTTTCATGTATAATGCCATTTTCTTCACAAAATTTACTTAAGCTTTGAGTTCCATATTCAGTTTCCTATCTGTTCTTAATCTCTTGATTGTTTTCCCTAATTGATTTTCCACTTCATTTTTGTATGCTTTAAATGCATTTTCTGCTTCATCTTTTGTCTTTAAAAGATAAACCTTGGTGTATCTAGAATAATCATCTAAGAATGTTATATAGTATTTTTTACCACCTCTTGACTCATGAGATCTAAAATCAGCAAGGTCACTATGGATAAGTTCTAAAAGTTCACTTTTTCTTTCAACTGTTTTATGAGGTTTTTTGGTCATTTTCGTCTCTACACAAATAGGACACTTATGATGTAGAGGTTCTGGATTTCCTTTAATAAATCCTAATTTTGCAAGTCTTTTAATGTATGGTGCACTTCGGTGTCCTAATCTACCATGCCATAAATCAAACGACTCAATCAAATAAGAGAAAGAAACATTTTCATTCATTACATTATTAATACTTAGTACAAAAAGACCATTGGTCACATATCCTTTACCCACAAAAACATCCCCTTTAAAAAAAATTGCCTTATCGGCTTCAAAAATTAATTTCATTCCTGCCTTGTTGAGAAGAGAGCCTAACACCAGATTTCGACGAATTTCTGGAACATGTAGAACATCATTAAGCATGAGAGTCTTTCCAGAAGTTAATTTTAGAAGTATTTGTCCTTTGCCCATGACTTGAGATGTTTGGGAATTTCCCATATACACAAGATCACCATCACTAACCGTTGAATATTTCATAAATAAATTTCGGTCAGCGCATATGTGTCTGGTTGCACCAGTATCAACAACCCATTCTTTGGGTTTTTCCAAAAGATATACTTCAGTCACTACCGCCACAAATTGATTTTCTTCAGTAAGATTCACTCTAGCCTTGTCATTGCCCTTGTTGTCACCACTCTTGTTCTTTTTGTAAAGTCGGCATTCTTTCTTGAAATGTCCAGCCTTCCCGCAAAAGAAACATGTGCCTTTCGACTTCTTGAACTTATTGTCCTTCTTCATGTGATGAGACTTATTGGGTTGCTCTCTTCCTCGCTTCTTGGACTGTTCTCCTTTCCCGGACTCTACAAGGTTTGCCTTGGATTTGAATTCCTTGGCTTTTTCTACCTTGTCTTTTTCCCGGTTCTTCTCTTCAATCTTGACTCGAACAATGATTTGATCAAGTGTCCAGTCCTTGGTTTTATGCTTCATATGAGATTTGAAGTCATTCCATGAAGAGGGTAGTTTCTCAATGAGAGCTCCAGCCACAAATGTTTCAGGTAAATTAATTCCTTCCTTAACCAGATTTCCAACCAACACTTGGAATAGGTCGATTTGCATGGAGATGTTCATGTCAAAAAATTTACAGTGACATATTTCTTACTCCCTGCATCATCCAATGGATATTTTTTCTCCAATGCATTCCAAATAGTAGAAGCATATTCATAAGATGCATATACATTGTAAAGATCATTAGACAATGAGTTCAGAATCCTATTTTTGCATTGATAATCAGCCTCTATCCATGCCACCCGATTGGATTTCACATTAGGATCATCGTCCTCAGCCGGTATGGGTTCAGACAGAGCAAATACCACTCCTAGTTGAGCCAATGCAAAATTCATCATCTGCTTCCATCTCTTGAAATTTGACCCATTGAAAGATTCAATTTTGTCAAACTCAGTCACAAGGCGTAATTTTTTCATTGATGGAACAACAGAAGCAGTCAAACTTGATTCAACAGCCATGATCCTCAATCTCAAACTTTGAACTAATCTTAAGAACTGTAGAAATATATATTACAAAGTAAGTTTGAGACTAATACAGAGTTAGAGGAAGAAAGAATATTTATTAATATTTATTTAAGTTAGAACACTTACAGAATTTTTGAAGTAATATGAACAGGATAGATAGGGCTGAGTCGTGCCACCGGTCACTATCCTTAAGATTAATTCACCCCTTATGTGCAAAGAGTTCCCGTGAGATTAATCCCCAAGATAAAACAGCCCCGAAGTCGAAGCTTCTTCCACTTAGGTTGCACTCCAACAAGTGGTCTTCGTCAGAATCTTGACGGCTACAATGAACACTCAAACAGAAACCGAAACCGATTGATTTTGATAACTTAGAAAAAACAGAATAAGGCTGGAGGAGGGAGAGAGAGAGAGAGATAGATGTGTACGGATATACTATATTGTAACCTTCTGCTAATGGACTCTTCTTGTATTAATAGAGAAGAGGTCCTAAATCAAAGGGTACGATGGAAAGTTGTACCCATCCAACGGGTTGTGATGAAAGGGTGCGTCAGTAGAATAGATGGTCCAGATTTAATCTCTCCAACGATCATAAAGATCAATGGTTGAGATTAAACTAATTTGAATTCATACCTATTCAAATACGTCATGTCTCTATGTATTCAAATACGTAGAGACATATCCTTTCAAAAAAATAATCCAACGGATAAACCCGCACCCACGCCCCCGCCCCGCCCCGCCCGGCACGGCTCGGCTCGGCTCGGCTCGACGCGCGTGATTGAAAAGAACCCCGGACCCCCCGGACCCTTCCCTCTAGAGGCATCCTTTCATTTAAGGGCTCAAGATGTTATAGGTCATACAATACATATATACCTCCTCAATCATTCTTCTCCAAGCAATATGGGACTAAAACAAGTCCTACAAGCTATGCCAACCAAAAAATACAAGTGGAAAAATTTCCCTCCAAAACCAAAATTAGAAAATAGAGTTAAAATTTTGAAACTTTTGATGTTTTTTGTTTTTTAAAACTCTAAAAACCCAACATTTTATTATTGTTGATATTCCCAAGTGAACATTGAGAAATCAATGGAATCAAAAAAAAAAAATTTCCTTATTGTAACAACCTAAGTGACTCAGACAATCCCAATTTTACTAGTCCCACACAGATCGCATACACAACCATTTCACAACTAGAGAATGGTTAGGTCAGGTCCACTAAGTAATGTACACCCACTCTGCAAAACATAAGCACTCCAATATGCAATATAAAAAATCACCACACCTGTGGTTCACCTCCATAATGTGTGAAGGCTACGTTCACAGAGTAATGCCCTCAAAGGGTTTTGTATCTACCTAATACTCTTCAATAATGTTTTGATTGTACCTATAGTCCAGGAACCACAATCCCTACTACGGCTTATGCAACACCAACAACGAGGGTAACAATTCCACAACCTAACAAACCAAAATAGAGGTCTTCTCTTGTAAATGTGATCTGGAGTCACCCCAGTGGTGTGATCATCACTTTCCTCTTCCTGAATGTCTTCAATTGGAGGATTAAATGATTTTGCATTTCTATGAGCCACTTAAAAGGAAAGAGGTCTTCTTGGTGCAATTATTACAAATTCAATCTAAATGCCCCACGGTGGGCGCCAAACTATTGCAGTCGAAAATCGCTCCATTAGTCTAAGGCAATTAAGTAAGCCCTGCAATCACAGAAAAGAAGACAAAATTGAATGGGTCACTAGACTCGGGAACACTCTGATGCCTAAGTTAGATCCGAGTACAAGCAATGAAGAATTCAAGTAGTGATGAGTTCCAATTTATGAGTAGGGTTGTAGAGGGAATTCGAGAACCAAAAAATTCATGAAAATATTACCTTTGGGACTGCATGTATTTAGATAGAATGATGCATGGAGCTTGTAGGTCTGCATTTAGCTCTGAATGGATGAGACAGATCGTCAAGTATCTATATCAGATGGTTGGGACATAGTTAGTAAGTTCGGATACGGTAAAAAGTCGGATACGGATACGTACGGGTATTAAACGGAATCAGACTTTGATACGGAGACCAATAAGCCGTTTCAAAAAAACATAGTCGGCATTAATACGGTACGTGTTTAATACGTGTTTAATACGGTAGTCGGTAGAAAATTCGAGACAAAAAATACGGACATAAATCCACTATGCAATAAACATATATATCATTCAATAAATAAAATAATAACATATAAATGGAATTTATAAATAAAAAACATTCCAATGCATAAAATCATTAACCCATCAAATATGAAAACTAAAATATAATTATTCCATCAAATATAAAAATTAAAATATCATCATCATCAATTTATGAACACAAAATTATCATCCTTTCAAACATATAAAAATGAAAAATCATCATCTCATCAAATATAACAACTAAATTATAATCATCCTAACAAACATAAAAATTAAAATTTCATCCATGAAATTCTTTCCCCCTAAAAAAAAAATCGTTTAAAGGCTTCAAATAATCAACATCAAGGTGTTTGTGTTTGAGAAGGTGATTGTGTCTCAGAACCAAATATAGGGTGTAGTTGACTTAAAGTGCCACTATAAATTGGAGTGTCATAATTTCTTGATCCCAATATAGATTCAATCCCAAGTTCTCTATTAAGCAATGCCGCATCATCTTCATTTTCAGCATCCTCTTCATCTGCAACTTCAACTTCTTCATCCTCAACTGTTAGAAGCTCAACAAGATTATCAAACTTGAGTGAGTGCTTATCAAATTTCTCAATTTCCTTTGATTTGTTTTTCATAAGAGAGTTCATCCTTACATAAACTAAATCTTCCATCATCTCAGGAGATAATTTGTTTCTCTTCTTGGTTTGCACTGCCTCAAATGCACTCCAATTTCTTTCGCATGAAGAAGAACTACATGGTTGACTCAAGATGCGAATAGCAATATTTTGGAGCAATGGAAGCGAAGAACCATGCATACTCCACCATACACCTATAAATTAAAAAAAAATAGAGATAAATCAAACAAAAATGTAAAATATAATAACAAAAAAAATATTAAACTTAGTACTTACGAGGATGACAATCAAGCATTGTCAAAGAGAGTTCATGGAATAAGTTTTCATCCTTCTGATAATATGCTTTGAATTCTTGACCAAATTGTCTTTTTTGATCTTGAGGAACCATGGTCTTTGTAATATAAATCAAAGCCTTAGTCACATCAGTTGGTTGTATGAAATTCTTCCCTCATACATAAATAAAGGATTTAAAAAGCGCGCCACATGTACGGAATGTAATATGTTCGATTCTTTTTCTTGAATCAAATAGTTGCAATAATTTTCTGTACTTTGATGAGTCTTGGTTGCATCGATCCATAATTGTATTTCTTGCTCTTTCCATTGCTTCATATAAAAAAGGATTTGTAGCACCTTCCCCATCAACCAAACGAAGGACTATGATAAGAGGTTCTAAAACTAATAACACATCTCTCCCATTAACCCAAAACATTGTGTTATTAATTGTTTTGTTGACTTGCAACCCCATTCCCGAGTGACAATTCCTATTCATCCTCCAATCTGATGTAGCTATCATCATCCTTAATTTATTTTCAACTTGAACAAGAGATCGGCATTAAAAAGTTTGAAGCAAATCTAGTCTTGCAAGGTTTCTTCAACTCTTTACCTTCGTGTGTGTCCTCATTAAAGCCAAAATTGAACAATGTTTATACATGAAGTCAACAATCCTCTTTGCATTTGTTATTACCTCATTTATCCATGGAATCTCTGCATCAATATCTTTCAAAAGCAATTGCACTCCATGGGCAAAGCACAACGTATCCTATGAATATGAGGATCTTGCTCCAAAATCAATTTTATTGCAACCCCATAGTTAGATGCATTATCGGAATCAGGTTGGACAACATTATTAGGCCCAATTTGTTCTATCACCGGCAAAAGTATATCTCTAAGAAATAACCCCGTCTTGAAGCACCGGCACACTCGGATGATTATAAAAAAAATTGCTCCTTTTCTTCGAATAAGCAATAACATTAATAAAAGCACGATCCTTCATATCAGTCCACATATCGACATCAAAGTGCATCCCGAAATACTCCATGACTCTCTTCTTGAAGTAACATATTCCTCAACTCTTTGTCTTGCTCGTTGTACCAATTTGGTCCTCAATGTAGAATAACTCGGAATAGAATAAGTAGGACCATAGCAAACAAGTGCAACCTCATCATTTGAATGAATGCAGGAGACTAGATAACATTAAAAGAAATATTATTCAATATGAAAAATTGAGCCATATCATCATCAACACTGTCCTTATCTTTTTGTTTAAACATTTCACCCACTGATTGTTGTTGAGAACTTGAAGAATCATTTATGGATCTTGTTGTTGGTATTGTTGAACTTTCTCCGATTTTAGCTTTCTTATTATCCTTTGATAGGCAGAGTGCCTCGCTAGCACATTATCCGGCACGTTCGTACATATACCAACATCATTCCCTTTTTTGCATGCCAAGTGATATTTCACCCTTGAAATACCACCGCATATTGATGCCCACAAAATTTGCATCCGAAAGCGACCCTTTAAGTCATCCACATATTTCCAAAGATCATCTATTTGTCTAACCATATTTAGCCTGATATCATAGGAAAAGAAAAATATTTTTCTTAACCTTAAATCAAATTTCATATTCCAAAAAAAGAGTAAAAGAGCTTAGGGGAGAGGACGGGAGAGGGGGGGTGTTGTAATGAAGGATTGCAAATGAAAAATCCATAGTAGGAAGGCTTTTCTGTAGAAGCAACTCAAGCTAATGCAATCTGGCAGGGCGGGCTCTGTAGAAGCAACTCAAGTTTAGACCATTAGGATTTGTTTAACTTAAACTATGAAATTTCACCATACTTTGATTTTGTTTCAAAGGTCTGCAATCATGTTGATCTAATCTTTATTATAAATTTTGGTTGAAGATTTTTAGATCACATTATGGAGTGTAATTTTTTGTTTTTGTTTTTTTTTTTGATATAAATTATGAAGTGTAACTTACACAATAGACACCAACATGGAGAAAATCACCACTCATAGATTAATTTATGTCTACATTATCAACATAAATGATCAATAAAGTGAGAGAGAGAAGAATAAGACAAAATCTAAGTGAGATATATTTTTTTTTTTCAAATTAATGTATTTTAAAATATTATGAGATATGTGAGGTCATCATGATAAAGACAACACAATTCACAATTTCAGTACTGTCTTGTCTCTGACAAAGTAATGAGAAAATAAAAAAATAATACAAAAAATTATATATGAAATAAAATCGAAATCATAAAGATAAAGATCACTGTTCTTCAGTCAGATCAATCAAACATATATAATAAAAAATAAAATAAAATAAAAAAAATATAAAATACAAAAGTTTTGGGGATCCCAATCATCCCACGGTGGGATAGAGAAAAAAATAATACAACAAATAATATATAAAAATAAAACCAAAATTTTAAAATAAACATCACTATCTTCGTCGATCAATCAAAGACATATAATAAAAAAATAAAACAAAAAAATATAAAATACAAAAAGTTTTGGGGATCCCAATCAACCCACGAAGGGATAGAAAAAAATAATAAATTATAGGGTACTTTCACATTACCTCTGTTTAGACTTCACCGTTTAGACTTCGGGGTCTTCGCCACTGTTTAGAGTTTAGACTTCTCTTTAGACTTCGGGGTCTTCCACTAAACAAAAAACAGTTGAAGAGTGTGAAACGGAAAGAGACGAAGGAAGTTCGGGATGGAAAAAGACCGCCGGAATAAGATGAAGCAGCCGCCGACGGAGGAACTTCAGGATGAAAAAAGAACCGCCAGAATAAGATGAAGAAGGAGCTCCCGAAAGGTAACTTCAGATCTGAACTTCAAATTTGAAGAAGAAGCCGTCTTTTTTTGTTTTGTTTTTTCAAATTAATGATGCTGTATTATACTCATTTAATACTTGAATACGCGTATTAAACGAGTATAATACGTTTCAATTTTTTGAAATATACTTTTAACGAATCTGAACGTATATACGTAAAAATCCATAAAAATCCGGCCAAAAATACGGTACGCATATAATACGCGTATTAAACACGAATTTACTAACTATGGGTTGGGATACTTCTAGTCTCAAAGTTTGAGTAGAAGTAGGGGATTGAGGCATGGATGGCGCAGTCCGAACATTTTAGGATGAGTGTGGGGATCGAGGCATGGATGAGTCACTAAGTATGCTTAGGTCTTGAATGGTCGGCCTCTTTATGTATTCATCAGCAATGTGTCAGCTTTTGATTGGCAGGGCGTATTTTCCCCCTATAACACCGTTGTACGAAGCTAGATCAACACCCAAGCAGTTGTTTTGAATTCCATACGACATTTTATATACATATTATCTAGATTATTTCTGGCCGTTACAATTCCGAATAAAAAACTTGATTATATCGACCAATCTGGGCCGTCGTCGAAACAGAATCTTTTTGTGACTCAATGCCTAAGTCAATTCCGTTGGACTCCACTCCATCACCATTCACCATGTATGCATGCATGCATAGGACAGACATACTCACTTTATGCAACAGTTATATACCTACCATGTTCATTTAGTGAATCATGAGTTTTCAAGCAGTATTTGGGAGAATTCTCATCTTTAGTGTTAAGTAAAAAGATGGGATTTTTACGAGAATTGTATTGATTGATGGGACCGCTGTCCCTAATCAGTTTGTAGAACTTAGAAATGGGTGGCCCAATGCAAAGAGATGAGACTCATTGAATATGTTCAAAGACACATACATACATACATACATACATACATACATGAAGTAAAATAAGTTGGCAAATGCAAAATATCAGAAACCAGCCCATGCATGCATAAGTGATCATCACCTCCTTGCAATCTGGTTCCAACACTATCACGCAATGCTTCCAACAGGCCGGCCATTCATTACATCTTCTGCCGGGCGGCAAGCAAAGATGAATCACAGTAAGAGATGGCACAATATCCTTCACCGCAGGTTTTGAGCTTCAACAAACTCATATTCGTATAACATTGTATGTCTACTGTTTCAGCCTTCTATTTTGAACTGAAATCCTCATCAAAGACGAGTCAACTCCGATGAGATATAAAACAAGTTCATTCTTTCCATATCGGCATGAAATTCTTTCTGATCTGCTTCACATATGGGAAGAAAAAGGCTTGCTTCTTACATAAAATTCATATACAACAGGAGACCCCGTTCTCTTCTCTTTTACCTCCTCATCTCCCTCTCCTGCTCCAGCGCCCCATCTCCCTCCCTTCTTCCTAAAAGATTATTTTAGAAAATATGATTTTACAAATTCTAACCCTTTCACTTCAAATAACCAAAATGATTTAAAAAGGAAGATAAAAAGAGAGTGAACTGCTTGAATCTTTATGATCCACTCTGTATCATGACGCATAAAGGGATCCTAACACGTTATAGAAAAAAAAAAAAAAAAACAAAAAAAAAAAAGTAGAAATCAACAATAATAGCCAATCATATGATAAGCGCTTTGGCCAACTTGTCACCTTAAAACCCTGCTAATATATTATTATCATTTTTATTTATGATGGTAATGCAATACATCGGAGAGAAGCTAAAATTGGAGACTACATCATGTACTAAGCAACGTTTGGATCACACAACAAAAACAGCGGAAGATGATGCTCCAAAACAGCCAGGAGTTCTCTCCCCTGGCTTGCTTCATCGACCGGCACACCGCCAAGCCTTCTTGCTGCTTCCACAAGATGTCCCCTTAGCCGCTGTGAAAGCAAGCGGCCATGGACTGCTAGACACTCCCTGTACAAAGGCAAGTACGTGATGGCCACTCTGAGGGGGCCTGGGAGATCTCTCAGGCAAATCGGAGACCCACCCCATCTCAATATTCTCATTATGTTGACATAATGATCCTGCTCATGCCTCAACCCTTCCAAGAATGCTGCCTCCGACCAGTGCTCCTGCAGGAACGCCTTCAAATCTGGAGCCACAGCTTCATCATCTGACCTTGCAATGCTGTCTGCAACTGCATAGGTGGCAAGAGGGTCCCCAAGAAAATCAGAGTGGAGGAGGAATGCAACACCATCTAGGGACCCCCCACTTCGCTCTCCAGCAGCTTTCAGGATCTCAATGCTGAGGGCAGCAAGGACATGCTGGGGGACATGTGGGAGAAGGTAGGACGCTATCCCTACTTCGCTACTAGAGGTGGCAGCAGTAAGGGCAAGGCATAGTTCCATGTCCCGGCAGCCCCTTTGGACAAACCATTGGACAACTTGCATGCAACCCCTCTCTGCAGCTCTCATCAAAGGACCCAAAAATGCAATTGCGTTTCCCTCTTCTACAAGACACTCCATTGTTCCAATCTTGCAGTAGTGGGAAGCAAAACCTAGAGCGAGGTCAACATCAACGTCCAAGCTGTTCCTTTGAGCTATCTAAGCAGAGTCGCAGACAAGCCCAGGATTGCAGAAGGAAAGCAGGAAAAGAAACTCAAGTCAGAACAGGAAACAGTAAATCAAGGTAAAACAGAATCTCTAAGCACTCGTGATCAACTGTCAATGACACTAACGCTGCGTTTGGTATGCATTTTTGCAAGGCATTCTAGTGCATTCTTGAGCTTTGGATCCCAGAATTTGGTAATGGTCTTTTCTAAAATCCCTTATTTACCTTATTTCTCATTTTGAACCTAGAACAGAAATAAGGGTGTCCAAGGGCACGAGGCTCTCGCTATTGCCGGGTCTGGGAAGGAGCAGAATGTACATAGCCTTACACAGTATATATGGAAAAGCAGGACAGGATAAAGACACACACACACACACACAGAGTATATATGGAAAAGCAGGACAGGATAAAGAAGTAGACAGAGAACTATATATATAGCAGAGAATTATATCAAAAGTCAACTGGAAGAAAAAATTCAATATAATTTCTGCAGAAAAAGAGCTACAGATATAAAGCACATCATATATTGAAGCAATCACTAATTTCAAGAAAATTCTATACAATAATCCTAGAAGAGGCTTTTCTTTTTGCACCATACATCATAAGTTAAATGACTGTCCTAAAAAAATAAATCTTTAAGTTTTAAAGGGATACGTCGATCACACATCAGATGCACCTATCCACTTCATCCATCCTTTTTTAATTCTCTACGAAACATCATTCTTTGTATCCCCTTTTTTATTTGATAGAGCCTAAACACCTAAAATAACCACTTTACGGTATCTCCCTCTCGTCAATTTTTACGACCGCATTATCTATTATTGTGTGACTAAAGTGACACCATAAACTGTCTTCGTTGTACTTGTCTTATAACCTTTTAATTCCAATTTTGATCTCCATAATTCTAACTTGGCGGTAATCCATGCTTTTATATCATCCATCAAAACAATATCATTAGCCAAAAAACATACACCTAGGAAACTCATCTTGAGTGTCTAGTTAAATCTAACATGATAAGTACAAACAAATTAAAGTTGATCATTAATATATGCCACTTTAATTGGGAATTCCACATTGACACCCACTGTTCTTACACTAGTCGCCACACCATAATACACATCTTAAATTATGTCCACATATTTACTCGAAACACTGCTCTCTTACTTGCCAGTTTAACTCCCTAGAAACAATGGCATAGGCTTATTCTAGGTCAATAAAGATCATATGGCACTTTTTACTACACCGGGATCAAAGTGTGGCGCATTGCTTACAGAGAATGCCCTAGGATAACATTGAAAATATAAGGTTCTAGTATCATCCAAAATTTATATGGTGTGGGATGTGGGACAGTCACAAGAATATATGACAAATCAGGTTTTTTTGAATCAGAATGCTCCATATAGAAGCTCTTTTCATGGCCAGCCCCTAGGACTCAATTGAGACAATATCAAAGGATGGTGCATTTTAGCAGGATCTCCACTGAAGAAGCATCAATTCAGTTATTACGATAAAGAAAATTTGCGTTTAAGTCTGTTAATGGACTCTTTTTTAGAAGGATCTCCACTGAAGAAGCATCAATTCAGTTATTACAATAAAGAAAATTTGCGTTTAAGTCTGTTAATGGACTCTTTTTTCAGGAAATTCACTTTTTCCTATTTTAGTAAGTCAGATTCTTGATGACCTTGGAAAAGTGAGATAAAATACTTCAACACTGCCCACTATTTTTTTTTTTTTTTTTTTTTGGGGTTTGGGGGGGGAGAGGAGTGGGGGGGGGGTTGGGGAGAGCATTTCAAATGTTTGAAATTTTTCTTAATTTAAGGGATAATAAAAGTAATTCCCAAAACAACCAAATCTTCTATAAGAAAATAAACCTACATCTAACACAACATAGTAAGTGATTGTTAGGATCAACTATAACCTTTTATAAGTTTTCCTGAAATAGTTTATGCACCTTTATATATAAAGCAATGCAAAGAATGGCTATCAAAAGAGGGACCGTTGTCCATAAGATCAGGAACAACAAACAAATAAGGGAAAATATCTTTAACATTCCCTGTTCAAAGTTTGTAATTTTGGGTCACATGGAAGATTGTTTGGTAACCTTGCTTGGCGTTCCCTCTGTACTCTCTGGTCGAAGGTTTCCTTTGGTTCTTTGTTTGATCAATGAATTTCTCTTGTTGCCACCTCCCCCCCCCAAAAAAAAAAAAAACCAAAAAAATAAATAAATAAATAAATAAACAACCTTGCTTGCCCTTGGAAAAGAATTTGAAGACAACATCCATTGTTCTCTCAATCTATTTGCTGCGATGTTGGGGACAACAATCATATTAGATACTCGAGAATCCTGTGGGGTAGTCCATTCATTTTAATAGATTTCTGACTCCAGAACACACTTAGAGTTAACAACAGGATCATCATTAGTGTCTCTCTTGGGAAAAAGATCCTTTGTAGTGAGGCCACCATGTAGTGAAGATCCCACCCACTCAAAGTGGATCGGCACGTATCTCAATCCACTTAAAGTTCATCGGGATACATGGCGATCCACTTTTGAGTGGGTCGGATCCTCACTGCAGTGGTGGCCTCACTACAGAGGATCCCAATCCGTCTCTCTTGAGTCAAGTGGTATAGTTTGAAGCAGGGTTTGGGAGAGAGACAATGAATTATGAGCTTCAGATTATCACCAACTTGATTAATTGCCTTAGAAGATTTTTCTATTTCTTTTAAATTTTAATGAACCAGACATATGGATGGACCTAAAAAGGTAACAACAAATCTATTCCAAGTCCCTCTTCTGGGCTGCTATTCCAGGCAAGTGGCCCATATGAGTTGTCCCCTTATCCTTGCAATGATTTGAAAACCTCCAGCCACCAGTATAAGGCACTGGCTTGGGAGGTTAGTCATGAAAAAGGCAAATATGCATGATAAGCTACAAATAAAAATGAAGAGTTTCATTCGAAATCCATCTTCTGGGCTACTGCTCCAGGGAAATGGCCATACAAGTTATCCTTGCAAATTGATTTGGAAAACTCCAATCCCCAAGTACAAGGCATTTGCTTGGGAGGTTAGTCGTGAAAAGGTGAATATGTGATAAGCTACAAAAGAAAGCGAATAGTTTCATTCCAGGGGGGGGTTAAGGTAGAGCAGGAAATAATTGACTCATTACATTAAGATCAGTAGTTGGGCTACAACTTTGAGGTATTTCATAGGATTCCTATTTATTATTTGATTAGTCAGACACCCCAAAGATGAACCTAAACTTGGACCACCTTGTGTGCTTTAGTATGCCATGAGCTAGGCCATAGATGAACCTTCACCATTCAGTTATTTTGGTACATTGCAAGCAAGGTTTAAAATCTCGGTTCTCGGAGGCATCTCGACCTCTTGGAAAACCGAGATCTCGCCGAGACAATGCAAAAAACCGACACACCTCAAAAAAGGCTGTCTTGGTAGCCAAATGTCATTTTTTAGGGTTGGTACTTCAGGGAAACCTTATTTTAGCATATATAAACATATTTAGATCATAAAATTGTAAAAATAATCACACTTTGTGGTTGTTTGGGTTTACACCCATGTTTTGGCAACAACTTCAAAGAGAAAACTAAGAATAAAAGAAGAAGATTTGAAGTTTTTTTGAAAAAACTTAGAAGAAAAGAGGAAGACCTGTTCTTGGTCGAGAACTCGATCGAGAACAGGGGCTTGCCCTTTTTATTGCCTTAACAAAAAAAGCATAAAGCAATTTCTCGCCGAGATGGACCGAGAAGGCGAGAACTTGTAACCGAGACCAGGTATCGACCTGGATCTCGTCTTAGTCTTCACCAAGAAGACCGAGATTGCCGAGATCTCGGCAAGATTTTAAACCATGATTGCAAGACATCATCTAGCAGTCAACCTTCAATTACAATTGCACAGAAAAGTAGCAAGAGAATACAGACCCTTGGGAATCGATGAATTTTCCTTATTCAGAATCTCTGCCATCAGTTAGATTATGAGTTTTAATTCTCGTTAGTCAAGTTCAAGAAGCATTAACACATGAAGGGCATTATAGCTAGAATCTAGCAGTTGTGTTAATTTTTTATTTTTATATGTATGTAGGTATGCTAATTGTTGTTGTTTTTGTTGGGGAGAAGGGGAAGGTGTGGCAAGCCCCATTAATATTTTAGAATTTACATAGCGCCCAAAGATGAACCTAAACTTGGACCTCCTTGTGAGGTAGGGTGTGCCATGCATACGATCTAGACCTTCATGATTCAGTTCATTTCACTTGTTGCCAGACAATGAGTATGTTCAGCAGCCAACTGCCCAGGACAATTGCACACAAACACACACACCCCAAAAAAAAAAAAAGTACTAAAGAGACTACAATCAGGAAAAATAATAAATATTCATTATTCAGAATCTAAATCATTGAGTAGATTACAAGTTGTTAGTCACATTCAAGGTTATTTCGCCCCTTTACTGTCAAGGAAGTTTCAGAGCTAGATAATCAGAACTTTAGACATCAATAATAATGCTATAAGTTTCTAATCACTCTTTTGTAGGAAAACTATTATTATTCAGGTTTTTTTTTGGGTTGTGAGAGGAAGAAAAGAGGGGGGAGAGGAAACATGCCAAATCTTAGAATTTCCCAGGTGAACTTCTGTTTTGTGGATTTCTTGTTTTCTTTCTTAAATTTTCCGCCTTCATTTGTTCTGTAAAGGCCAGTTCCATTTGTTTCTTGATAAATAACAAAAGCCTGGGCACAAGGAACTAGACTCGTTTTGAGGCCACAACCAAAAGCAAGACATGCCAGATCTCATTTCGAAGTTTCAACCCTAGGCCTCCCTGGGTTGAAACCTGGGGTTCCACCATGAGTTTTGTTTCGGCCAAGCCTGAAAATGAGAACTCGCAGGTTTCAGTCAGTTTCGATCAAAACCTATACCATGCCTAGGCATGGGCAAGCATAGCATACAAGTAACACTACATCACCATAGTGGAACCCATAGTCCGGCAGACCAGAACTCCCAAAACTAGACCTCACAACATATGGATAGTCCTGAATGTACATCACCTCTCTTCCCAATAGGGGGGTCCAACTCCGACCAAATACAGAAACAACTTTGAACCAAACTGGGGGCTCCCAAGTTAATGAATCCCACTAAGGAGCTACTAGACCTAGCTCCCCAACGAGAGGATCCTTTGGCAACACAAAGATCACGCTTTCCTAAGCCAATCTCCATGGAACTGCCTCAGTCTAGGACACCCACTTAGTCACCTTTCCTAAAATTGAGATCAAACTCTCACATGGCAGTGGAGATCAATCAATTGGTCGACCAGATTTTTTAGGTGCTCCACAGGATGGTCTGTCCAGTGGTCAACCAGATATAAAACCGATGGTCATTGAAAGACACCCTGAGGAACAGTCGAAGAGGTGGCAAACCGGTGCATGCTGTTGGTTACAGAGAGCATCCTGATGAACGATTGATGAGGGCTGACCGGTCAATCAACTGATAGAAATCAAAGAGCAGTTTTTCTCAGTCTATTAAAAAAGCGATCAACTGGCTCTGTTTTGGCGGTCGACTGGTGCGTACGAAAAAGTGCTGTTATAAACCAAATGGCTAGTTTTTTAACTATTGGAATGTTCTCTAAAAATAAGGGAACATTAGGGATTTTGATAAGGACTTGATACATGACTTCTGAGCACAAAAATTGGAGATCTAGAAGTCCATCTTGAAGATCATTTTGACAAGATCAAAGCATTGTGGATCAAGTTGATTGAGCTATAACTTGTATATTCAGCCTTCTTAGAGGTAAATTGAATTTTTGCTTGTGAATCCATTTGATTATTCCATCTGTGAAAGGGGAAGTGAGTCCCCAACTTTGAGGTGGAAGGGAATTGAGATCCCAACTTGTGTGATTGATCACAGGGTGATCATTGTAAGGGCTGACAGTAAAATTGGAAAACTATCTTGCGTAAGGCTTTTCTAATACCCTTGGAAAAGAGATTGTGTTAGAGGATTCCGAGCATGAGCTGCTTGGAAAGTGGACATAGTATGGTATTGAGACCGTGCCGAACCACAATAAATCTCATGTGTGCACTTTTCTTTGCTTTATTATTTGCTTATATATGTTTGTGCACACTAATGTTTTGTGGTTATTTAAATTGTTTTTCAAGAGGTTACGTTTTGGGTAAAATTCTACATTACCCAATTCACCCCCCTCTTGGATTGCCTAATGGTCCAACATATAGGAATGAATAATTGTACCTAGGCAACTCAAAGGATCAAAGCACTACATATCATAGTTGCCAAGGCATCTAGGTGAACCAAGGCGTTGGAGGCCTGACGAGGGGCCTAGGCGACCGAGGGGCTTAGGCGACCAAGGTGCCCGATTTTCCAAGGCGTCACAAGGGCGCCTGGGTGACGCCTTGACAACTATGCTACATATATCCCAAACCCAATACAAATGTTAATTATATCGTATGCCTAACAACGAAATGGAATCCCCAAGGTAGATTCAGGGTCTAACCAACCGTTGTCAAACCAATTCATCTGCCACCTCATTTTCAGTTTTGCACTTCTTGGCTGACAACAGAACACTACCTGCAGGAGGGATGTCAGCTGCTGAATTGTCATCCTCAAGTCAATCTTCTCTTCTTCTTCACATTCTTTTGTTTTCTTGGTCCCCAACATCCCTTCTTCTACGTGCAGCTCTATAACTTCCAATCATAAGGCTGTCCTACATTCCCTCATCAAACACACCTAACAAATGAAGCTTTTTGGCTTATTGCTCGTCCGTATGAGACAATGCCCTCTAGTTTCCTTCTTTTAGCTTAAGCCTTAAGGTAGATTTCTTAACACCTTCACTCAAGTCTTTGAAACTTTAAATCGTTGACTAATAATCAAACAGAGAAATCTAAACCATTCAGCTTATCTTTCAGTAAGTCAAATCCCTAAACTTTTAACCACACTGCACCTACAGAATACCATAGACAAGATTATTAGGTTCATTTTTTAACTCGCACACATGACCTTCAGTTTTTATATGGAAAATAAAAACAATCATATCAAAATTTACCAATGCTTGACAAATTATAAATGTGACAAGTAACAGTATGTACTTACTCTGACTCGCAATAGTTACCCTGTGAAAGCAGTGGAACTGATGCAGATCAAAGACAGATCTGCAAGGCTTGGTAATATAGAGGGGATGAAGAAAGAAGAAAGGAAGTGGACAAGGAGCAGTTCAGGGGCCATGAACAGAAAACCGAAGACTAGTGCTTAGAAAAAGAGAATATAGGGAAGAGAGACACCAATCTCAATCTCAATCTCAAAATAAAACTAACTTTAATTCATTCCATCAAATCGTGAGGGAGGCTGCTAACCGTGGTAGTCAAGTTGCCAAGGGGACCCAAGGCTATGGAGGGGCCCTAGGTGCAAGGCAGGCGTTGTAACTTGTAAGGGTACATCTTCCATAAGAGGATTTATAAAAAAAAGAGGGGGTTAGAACATCAATTTTTATTGTATTTAATACATATGCACAATTCCATGCATTTTGATGTATATATGTACTTTATACATCCAATAAAAATGCTATAAATGGCATCACTTAAAAAATAATAAATAAATAAAACAAAGCGCTACACAATAAGGCGACCAAACGCCTACGGGTTAAAAAAACCGCCTGGACACGTTAACAACTATGCCTCTAACAGCCTCACAAAAATTAAATTATATCCTCCAATCATAGGACAAGTGGGAGTTTCCTAGTCAAACCAGAGAAGCTGGAAACAAGGAAAAAAGGACTCTACGCAAGTACTTCACAAGATTGAGTACAATCTTTACTACATTACTAAATAAGAAATAAAATAACACCCAAGTAAGGCCCCCATGGTTGGCTGAAATTATAATCCTGAAATTCAGGTATCTTGCAGCCATAAGCTTTAAAAGGTTTTCACACTGGGCCCCACAGAATTCTCTGCACACAATATATAGTTCGGTGACAAGGTTCCTGGTTTTCAAGAATCTGGACAGCCACAATATCTACCCACTATCATCAATCGACATCTAAAACAAATGACTCAGAATAAACTTAAAAACTCACCTATGTATGTAGCCTACGAAATTAAGAATACAACCAAAATACAAAATACAAATCAAGGGTCCAAAATAGAGGATCATGCCATATCCAACTGTGGTGATTATGCTCTTGCATTAAGAACTAGCATTTCTACGTGGTATTCATCTTTCAAAACTGACATAATTGTGAGAACAAAGTCCTACTTTACTTCTATAATTACTTCCATAATCACCGTTTTATGCTAATATTTCTATATAAAAGGAAGAGAAATATGATGCAACCCATATCACATCCTACAACGTGGAACCTTAAAGTTACCTGCAATAAGATGCGAACAAGCTCAGTACTCCCAAAACGTGAGGCTTCAAGAAAGCACTGATTCACATTATCAGCACCTCCTTCCACCAACATCCCAAGCAGCCCCTGGATTGCAGTTGCTGAGATTCCCGATGCCCAACCAGGATCAAAGGAGCTAGAGAATAATGTGAGGGGAAAGCATGCCGCATCAAAAGCCTCAGTGAAGTCCTTTCCAGTAAGCTGATTACCAGCAAGATCCAGAAATGTCTTGAATGCTGACAATTGGAGCTGGACCTCAACAGCTGAGCTGTGACTGACTCTATCTCTATTGCCCTGGCAACGGGAATGGAAACCTATGCATTTTAGAGCCCATTCTGTAAATTTCTGGACCTTAGCACCAGCTTCTGCCTTAAGAACCTCATCCCCATTGCATTCCTGGAGCCGCTCATGCAACCTGACAATGAAATATTGATGAAAAAAAATTGTTTTATCAATACCATAAATTGCTCAAAATTTAACACTGACATGAACCAGGTTGTAACATAACATGTTTCTTGTTTAAACACCAACATAGGAAGCAGGTTGTAACAATAACAACACAGACACAAAACACAATATATTTTGGAAGCATTATACAACTCCATAGAAAGAAAACCACATGTCAAATACACACACACACAACACCATATCATACAGCTCCAAAGAAAGAAACCCACAAGTTGCAAAATACTTCTTAATAGCTCTCACACACACAGAAACCCACTTGCTGCAAAACACTTCTTAATAGCTAACACTCCTCCCGTTGGCAAATCCATTAGTCACAGGCTGTTAGCCACTGCTGATACTACTGTAGCACTTCTAAGCTACTGTTTATTATTCTGTTAATTCTTAAATCTGTGATGAGTAACTCTACTTTTTTGTTCAAAACAAAAAAGTTTCATTCTAGAATCCTTACCAGTTTATGACAAGTATACAGTTCTTGGCTAGTGATGAAGTTCTTGACTTTTTCTCTATCAGATTCAAGTTTCTCCTGTTTTATATTAACTTACTGGTACTTTCTCTGCAACAAACCCAGCTAACTGATTTGTCTGTTCAAGACCAATAACAACCTCAACAACCTAAGAGAGACTGAGTTCCTCTCAGCTGAATAATGTACTGTACCGTACTGCTTCCTGAATCTCAAACAGAATCCAAATGCCTGAACTGTAGTTCTTTTTATTGAAGCTTTGTGTTGATAAAGAATTTTTTTTTTTTTTTTTTTTTTTTTTTTTGAGAAGCATGTGGTTGGAGGATGGAAGAAGAATGATCAAGGTCATATTCGATCCTAAGATCTGGCCACAACAATCTCAGGCCGTTAACAAGGGGACAAATGGCACATTCAGTAGAGAATTCTTGCCATTATCTCTCCAACATAGAGTTAAGAGGAGGAACCAAGGAAGTGATGTTGACAGAAGAGGGTATGCTGGGTGAAATTCCTACTCACAGGGTCCATTCCTTGCAACCTTCCTAATATCACAGTTCAAGGGTTCTGACTTCTGATGCAGGAGCATCCTCCAAGTATGCTCTATATGTGCCTCCAAATAAGCTGGGCACCAGTCAGCTGCCTAATAGGCATCCTTGGAGTTCCATTCAGCAGAGAAGAGTGAATATAAATCAGTTCAAGCATTGTATGTTAAAGTTTTTATTATTGTTGTTATTTATTAGAGGTTTCTGAATGGGCGTCAGCCTTCAGTAATGGTATATGCATGTAAATGTTATATGGGTTATAGGGGATCTTAATTGATTCTCCAAGAAAGACATTTTGTAGGGTCTTTTAAAGAGTTAGTGATCTATTTTTGTAAGAAGTTTCTAATTAGAGTGTAAATAGGGTTCACATAAATATTTATACAGTACATTTCTCCATTTGTAGGTGTTTGGTATTATTTATGGACATTTTTTCCAATTAAAATATACAAATTGGTGCAGAGTTGTTTATGATTTATCGAGATAATCTATTATTGCTTTTTTTATGCGCTCAACTTTAATGACCATGTGTTCCAGTGACTAAAAACAAGGTAACAACAGTATTTCTTCCACCTTTTGTAAAACCTCTCTTCCAACCAACTTTTATTCCATAAGAGACCTCTGCTCCTTGCGAGGCCTAAAACCTTATTTCCCCATGGCCTCATCCATCACTGCTAGCCATTGCTCCACCAATCTCACAATTGAAGAAAAGGGTGACACAGAGAAGCTCTTCATTCATGATCACGAATTCACAACCCTCCAAATTGGAGACATCTGGATTCTATTTTGTCATCTCCCTGTTGAGGTGGTGTGGCGAATGTGCCCTCCCCAGTCCGCACGAAATGAACTTCCTTCTCAGTTGAGATTTGATCATCCTTTCCAACTCTCCATCACCAAACCCTTAAATGCAGCCACATCGTTTCAAGGAAGCTTTCTCTCTCTCTCTCTCTCTATATATATATATATATATATATATCAGAAAGCACCACCATCAGGGTCATTGGAATTGAAGGTGGCGATAACAATGCCATGAATCAAATTATGGGGAACGGTCTTCAGGTTCATCATTGATTTGAATGATTTCACCTCCTGCCCTTTATCTCTATGTAGCATTCATTTTGTCACTGGTGCCTTTTCTTTTGGTTTCTCTGTCTCAGTCGGAGAAGATACCATGTGTCCTTGCACACACCTGCACCCAAATCAATCAACAGGTAAGGTTCTTGATTCCTTTGTTCACCATTTTTAATATGCTCTTTCTGCACCACTGCTTTGATCTTGTCTATATTTTCTTTTGTATCTGTAAAAAAGTCCCAGTGCTGGGTTGAAGCTGAAAGAAGATGGACAAATCCATTGGGATGTTTGTGAAGGAGGTTGCAAAAGACGCAAAGGGAGATGTTGCTGATGCAGCAGTAAAAGTTGGAAGATTTAGATGAGGGGTCAAAATTGTTGTTGATATCAGGATTTGTTGGGGAAAAAATTTGGAGGGGAACTCGATTCATCTCAATTCTGAATTGTGGTTTATTTGGAGGTTATCTGATGTTACATTGGTGCTTATTGAAGATGATTTTAATTCAATATGCTGCTGGATCATCATAAGATGCATTAATACAACCACCCTTTTAGATCTTGGAAGCTTTACAAAAATGAAGAATATATTCTGCGCATAGGCATACCAAACCTATTTCCCATTATATAATCTATTATGTCTAAGAGTACCAAACAATTATTATCTATGGCCCATACTTATTCTCATAAATGATTGCCATAAATAAGTCATAAACATAAATATAGATAATATCAAATAGAGCCTTAGTAAGAGTCTTTTTTTCTTATGAATATAAGGCTGACCAGAATTTTAATATTGAATTGGTATTGAGTTGGAAAATCCAATTCTTCCACCTGTTGAAGCTTCTGGCTTTACTTTTGCTGAAGATAGATTGTGACTTGATGTATCGCTATTGCTTTGTTTCATGCTACTAATTACAGGTTCAGTCTTAAGTTACTCTCTTTTTTGTACTTTTCAATGAGGTAGAAATCTGAACATTCTAGTTCAAATTAAATCTGATGGATAAAATCAAAATCTGTTGGGAAATGAAAGCTCGTAGCTTATGTTATTCTCTTATTCCTGAAGATGAAATTCTGTAAACTTAGTAGTTTTGGGTTTGGTTACAGCCCTAAGACTCCAAAGAGACATATATCAATTACCCAAAATGACTTTGATTGCATGGGATCCATAGGGTTTCATCACTATTTGACTGGAATAAAATTCATTTTTTGGTTAATGTTGTGCTAGAGTTTAATACACTGAACTTGTGGCATTTTTAAAAAAAAAATTCAAGTTTTCTTTCAACCTTCTATTTGAAGTTCTTAAGAGAGCCTCAGGTCAAGAATAATCCCTGACATTTGGTTAGATTTGGATCACTACAAAAATACAATTATTTTTATTTTCTAGAAGAGGGGTTACTGTTAATCTGGTGGTGGATTCTGTAATTACTTGAAATATCTGTATTGAACTACTTGGGTGGGTTCATCTGCCAGTTAATTAGGGTTGTATTGACCCCTGCAGCCACCAGATTTTGTTGTGAAGCAATAAAACATGGGTAGGGTTACAACAACTGGAATATGAAGACACAATGGTTTCTTCAGAGCAACTAACAGGCACTGCAGGTTCCATTACAACAAACCACAAGCAATTAGAGGTCAAAATGCCTTTCTCACAGAATCAAAAACCAGATGAGAAAAGATCAGTCAAGAAGGAATTGGATCCACACCCATGCACAGCATAAAGATCAACTCTCCAGTGCACATTGGTTAGCGACAGAATCAAATATGCTATGAGAGGGTTTCAGCAATGAATTGGAGCTCCTGAAGTTCTATGTAGATGCCCTGAATTTGCACCCCTTCATTCCTTGAAAAAGAAATCTATAGAGATGCAGCTGTGAGTTCCTGTTTTGAATTGCTAGAGCTCAAATTGATAACATTTTTTCAGGACAAGTCCAAAAAGGCCAAGCAAGTAACTCAGTAGTCATTGCCAGGCTGAAGATCTAGGGTAGAATATGGTAGGTTGATCATGCATCAGAAGGTTACTAATGGATTCCCAATCTTGCATCAGAAGGTTATTAATGGAGTCCCATCCTACTGATCCATGGGCAGTGGCAATAGAAGCTATCCAGCAAGATTTAATACCCTACCTAAACTACCTACATGCGGATGGATGATCAATTAAAGCCAGGGATCAAAAGTGTTGCTGAATAAACTACAGAATTTCAAGCAATAATCCATATCGAGGCAAAGAGAGGAGTCCAATGAGCAAATAGTTACCAGATATTTAAGTGGCATGTTGACAACAAACCTACAATGCACAATACCTCATCCATATTGGCTTTTTAAACGTGGATGCTGCCATATCACATGCATGGAAAACAGACACTGGTTTAGCTCTAGTAATGTCTCTCCGCAAATGAAGCTTAAGGGGGGCCAAACAGATGAATTCATATCGAGGGTGATGATTAAGATAGGTTTTGGGTCTCATTGGAAGAAATGGATTCAAAAGTACATACCTACAAGACAAAAACATCTTTGGTTATTGGTACCTCAGATGAATTTTTCACAGTAATAGAGGTCTAAAGACAAAAACCACCTCTCACTTATTGTCTTCACTGAAGGATCTATACTGAAAGAAGATCCAAGAATTTCACACCTCCAATATGTGGATGACACAATCATGATTAAAGGTCTTCCAGGCACATACTCCAGGTATTTGAAGCCATATCATATCAAACAACAACAACAACAACAACAAAGCCTTATCCCAACTAAATGGGGCCAGCTACATGGATTCTTGTCTGCCAATCAGATTTGTTGAATGTCATACTTGAAGCAAGGCCTAAGCTATACATGTATTTTTTTCACCACCTCCCCTGGAGTCATCTTACGTCTGCCCCTAGCTCTTTTAGACCCTTCAATCTGAATCAAATCACTCCTCCATACGTGAGCATCTAACGGCCTCCATTGAATATGGTCATACCATGTCAAATGACTTTTTCGTAACTTATCATGTATCAGCACTACACCCAAATCAACTCTATTACGATCATTCTTTACCTTATCCTTCCTAGTTTTGCCAAACATCCATCTTAACATCCTCATCTAACTCACTAAGTTTATCTATATGATGCTTCTTAACTGTCCACATTCTACACTATACATCATAGTCAGTCGATTGACTGTCTTATAGAATTTTCCCTTAAGTTTTAAAGGAATATGCCAATCACACAATACTCCAGACGCACCTTCTCCACTTCATCCATCCTATTTTAATCATTTGTGAAACATCATCGTCTATATCACCTTCTTTGTTTATGATTGAACCTAGAAACCTAAAATGATCACTTTGTTGTATCTCCCTCTCAAGAATGTTCACCACCTCATTATCCGTCCTTGTGTGACTAAAGTTACACACCATATACTCTGTCTTCATTCTATTTATCTTAAAACCTTTTGATTCCAATGATGATCTCCATAGCTCCAACTTTGCATTAATCTTTGCTTTTGTCTCATCCATCAAAACAATAACATCACCGAAAAGCATACACCAAGGAACTTCATCATGAATGTCTCTGGTTAGATCATCCATAATGAGAGAAAACAAATAAGGGTTTAAAGTTGATCCTTGATGTAACCCCACTGTAATTAGAAATTCACGACCTTGACCCCCTATGGTTTTCACACTAGTCACCATATTATAATACATATCCTTAACTATGTCTACATATTTGCTTGAAATGCATTTCTTCTCTAGCACTTGCCAGATTAATTCCCTAAGAACTCTATCATAAGCCTTTGTAACTCTATCATAAGCCTTTTTCTAGATCGACAAAAATCATATGGAGGTCTTTCTTGCCTTCTTTACATTTTCCATGATTCTCCTAAGCAAGTAAAGAGTCTCTGTCGTGGATCTACCTGGCATAAAACCAAACTAGTTCTCCGTAATGGCAGTTTCTTTTCTCAAGCGGGTTTCAATAACTCTCTCCCATAGTTTCATAGTATAACTCATTAGTTTTATGTCTCTATGGTTATTGCAGCTCTGAATATCACTTTTGTTTTGTAGATCGGAACCACAATACTTCTCCATTTATTTGGCATTTTTCCTGAGCTCATGATTTTATTAAACAACTTAGTTAGCCAAGATACTCCATACACTCCTAGGCTCTTCCAAACTTCTATTGGGACCTCATCTAGACCTGGTGCTTTGCCTACATTCATCCTCCTTAAAGCTTCTTTCACTTCTATCACCCTAAATTGTTACCTTTTTGGGACTGGATACGACCCAGATGATTTAGTTCCAAAAACTGCTTCCTAATGGGATGCTCAACTTGACAAACACCCATTAGTAGTTTGAGATTTTTTCTGGGCCCTAGATAGTTATTTAAGAGTTGGAATTCAGTATCTTAAATATCCACAGCAAGTTGTCAAATCAGATCTATTTTTATGGGAAGAACCATCTTATAAAGTGTGTTGCAAGTCAAACTCTTTGTTACAAGTCTTTATTGAGATCTTCAGCTTGTTGGCAAAGAAGATAGAGAAGTAGAATGAAGGTGGGGAAAAAGCCATGAGCATTGAAACTTTGTGTGTTTGGGGGGGGGGGGCTTCCCAACACCAAGCCCCATACCCCATACATAAAAAAAAACACTGTCAAACGAGATAAAAACTACAAAGGTAATTTTCACAATGCAAAATAGCAAGTAGGTGTTCTGCCACCGTGAATAGCTTAAATGAGACCAAGGTAGGTCATTTAGATTAAATCTAGCTTCAAATGATTTTAGTGAACTAGGTTTCTAGGAATTGGGATCAGATCGACCATATTGGCCAAATTGGGAACGGTCATGCGGAATCAAGATTGGATCGGCTACATTGGCCAATTTGGATCGGAATCAGCCGCAGCTGGTCCAGGAACAGGTTTTCTAGGGCTCTATCGCCGATTCTAGGTATTTTGTGACCTATTCTTCCTGAATTGGATCGGAATTCCAGTGTCAAACCAAACTATTAAACCCTGCAGTGGATCCTTTCAAAATAGAAGAACTGAAGAAGCAGTGAAAAAGTACCATGTGTCTCAAAATTTTATTCCAAATCACCTTTGATAATTCTTGGTTGATTCTAGACTAAATAAAGGGGTGAGGCAGCCCCTTGAAAAGAAAAAGACTAAGAGAATCATAGATTAAAAAAAATTTGTTACTTATCAAACATGGCAAGGGAAATCATCTGATGTTCTGATAATGGGTTAGTTACCTTTGGGCCATGACAGTTACCGTATCTGCTAAACTCATTGTCCGGCTCTGACATGCAGAAACACAAGAGGCAAGAAATGAAGTTCTAAGTGCTGCCCTTGTAAAGTCATAAGCACCATTGGCAATGATCTTCTTGATCAATTCAGTTAACCCATGTAGCTCTTGCTCCGTGCTCAAGAACCATATCGAATCCAAAGAGATGCACAAGGCATCATTTAGAGTCTGTGGGTCTGCCAACAGAATCAGACTTTCTGCAAGTTCCCAATCGTGAGAGCTCACTGCACCCTGAAACATACGACCCAACTCAATCCTGTCTTGCCTACTAAGCTTCTTGTCCTGCCCATTCCTGTCCTTCTTGCGAAGCTCAAAATCTGCGGTGGAAATCTTTGACTTGTGCTTCTTTGGACTGCAACTACAACCACCAGATATTATCGGATCTTTGCTCAAAAGCGGTGCCTCTCTTGAGAAAATAACGTTACTTCCCTCGCCCTTCTCTGATAAAATTGAAATTGCTTCTCCGTTGTCCTTAGAATTTCCGATTCCATTTTTTTCGATTCCTATTTCTGGACAAAAGGGATCATTGGAATCATTTCCCAAATGCAATCCATCCGTCTCCACCACAGTTATGATCTCTTCTTCCATCTCCTACCAACCGCCACGAACCGTCTGACCCAAAATTGATACTCTGGAATCAAGTCAGCCTCTTAATTCCTCACAACAACAAAATAGTATGCCATGGCAGGCACCAAATCAAGCCACTTAGAATTGGATGGGATAAATGCACAGATTGTAAATGTAAACCTCTTCAGATTGAGAAATCTAATGCAGAGAAAAAACCACCAACTCGTCCAATCCGGTCACCATGCAAAACAAGGAGTAACAGAAACCCAGAAGAGAATCAAACCAAAATACCAGACAACCTGTATAATTAAAACACAAATCCAATATAGACAAAAGCACAGACAAGCTGTAATCTCTTCCTTTATCAGTTCTAGAAAACCCGATTCCGTCGTTATACCCTAATCTCCCGCAGGAAAGAGAAACGGAAAGGTACCCTCTGGCAGCCCTTAAAATCCACCATGATCACATCCACAGAAACTGCCTGAAAAAATAAGGTATGGAGCAACCAAACAGAAGTCATCATCATGGGCAAAAAGCATTTATGAAGTAAGGACATCCCAAAAAAAATGAAATAAGAAATGATTTTATAAAAAAATAAATAAATAAAATCAGAAAAGCATACATCACAAATTGGCAAGAGATATAGAGGAGTAACAGACCTGGTTAAAAAGGGAAGGAGAAGAACCAAGGACGATGAAGAGAAATACCACAATACAAGCAGAAAGCCAGAAACCCACCGAACAGAATCTAGAATTGGGAACTGAAAAGGGTATCTGTAATCTATAGCTTTTTCTTTTTTCGTTTTTTTTTTTTTTTAATTAATCTCTTTTTCCTCTGTTTCCCCTCACAGACACACAGACCCTCCTCCCTCTCTCTCTCTCTCTCCAACTCCCTTCCCTCCTTCCTGTATTCTTTCTTTACTTTGCCTTATGCCTTTTTTTCCCTTTTTTTCCTTTTTCCTTTTTTCTTTTTCCTTTTTATTTTCCTTATCTCAGAACAAAAATAAGACTATAGTCTATTTGGTCTATTTGGTCTATTTGGTACTGAGAAATGAGGAGGCCATTGGGTGAATACAACCACACAAAAGAAAAAAAAGAAAAAAAAAAAAAGAGTCTCAGTCCATTGGTGGGCCCCACGACTCTACTACACAACAGCATGTCATATCCACCTTTAGATGCTTATACAATTAATGGCATGTAATCAGACGATGTCATCAAGTGGTTCTCCATGAAGTAATCTCTCCTACTTTATGCACCTTCGTACCAATGATGCACAAAACGACAAGCATGGGATGATATGACGTGTAACTGCATGCATAGTGCCAATGACATGTCTTCCCATTCCCATGTGAGGCAACTAACTAATAAGAGTGGGGGGTATTATGTATGACTTGGGATGCAATTTCTCTTTAGCTTCTAAGGAGCATCAGTATGCCCCACCTACCATACCAACCTACGGCTTGATTGTGTACAAGTGCAATCTGGTGTGTGTGAGGACTATTTATTAAATATAAAATTTCCTCAATTGTCCTCACAGACACCAATAATACTCATTTTAATCCAAGCACTTTTGTGGAGGATGCAACGGTAAGAACTACGTACTTTCCCACATCCACACAAGAATCTATTCGCTTATTTCTACCTCAAAATTCAAATTCCAAAAATAAATAAATAAATAAATAAATATATATATATATATATATTGGCCGTATTGTATTGTATTGTATTGTATTGTATTGTATTGTATTGTACTTATACTGTATTGTATTGTATTGTATTGTATTGTATTGTACTGTATTGTATTGTATTGTATTGTATTGTATTCTTTCCTATATATAGTTGTTAAGTTTGTATTCATGATTTGAGACAGTGAATTAATAATGATGTTTAACAATATATAGTATGAATGCTGCTACGTGGGGGTTATTATTTGAAATTATAAGAATCAATATGTTTGTTTACTAGGATCTCCTGATAAGTACCGCTTCTAATTCTCCTGCGGCAGTTTATTTGGAGGCTTCTTCTCATCTGTTTGTACTACCGATCGAAGGAGGATGATCCTTCAGTACTACCTGTAACTTTCATGTCCATCTTACTCTTATTGGTAAGATTATTATTGTCTCAAAGAGTTATCGCGGGCGTCAAGCGCGCGATAACTGATGGACTACCTGTCGCTTGGATTCCCAAATATGGTGTTACTGTTACTGTTTCAGTATATATATGTGGTGGACACTTTCATTTTCCACTTCAACCATGCACGCACGAGGTGGATCTTCAAAATGTTTTACAAGATTCACCCTGCTCGCGCGGCGGCTGGTAATCTAATCATAATCGAACGTTAAAAAATCTGGAAAGGAGTTGGACATTTGATAGTTTTCCAATCTCGATACAACTACATGGTGTTCCATCGGAACTTCTTACAGAGAAGATAGTAGTTCCACGACTTATTGCCAAAGTTGGAATCTCGGATTCAGTATATTGATGGGGCTGCATTTGGGAAACAAGTCAGTTATCTGAGAGCATGAGAGTTGCGCGATGCTTATTTTGAAGCCTATCACTACCACATTGCAGATCATGGTTGCCAAACTGAGTTTCTTTCGTCCTGATTCTCCGACTTGTCCCTACACATCCGATTTGAAGGCCCCTTGTCCCTTCGAAAAAACTAATTGAGGAAGCTCGTTCCTTCCCTGTAATTTCCAAAGTCAGATTCTACAAGTTTGGATTTTGGGATTTTACCGGCGGTGAGTACTGGTCCGACGACGATGGTTCCTACTCAACAACAGTTGCACTTCACGTCGAGCAGGACGATGGAATTTCGATCAGGTGAACCGTGCATCTTGGCAAGCCACCGCCCATGCACCTAATCGTCAGTCTGATGGAACCTTCTTCTGTGGCACGCGCGCGAAGTCTTGCTAATCCAAAAACTCTTGTTTGTCGCCTCGTTTCTCTAAAGTAAAGCCAGTACTCTACTCTCTTGGACACATGGCTATGAAGGTCACATGCTTCCTTTGCATGTTCTCAAGATTTCACAACAGTTGACCACACCACGACATTTGGGAGACTACACTTCTTCCAATCTCTCTCAGTTTCAACAGGATTTTCTGACGTTATACATCTCTTGAAACCCAGATTTTGCTCAGGCTATATTTAATTGGGTTCCAAGATTCTCTAGTTGTCATATTGGTGCAGGCCCACCGGTTCAACCTAACTCTGTTTCAATGGTTCGAACCTCTACATCTGACTCATCAATATTATCGGGTCCACAATTGGGCTTCATTTCCTCCACTCTTAACGCACCGCACCAGACTGCATGCTCCTCTATCGCAATCTTCTTCCTCTGCTATTGTGAGGACAATATGGTGAGGATTTTTTATAATAAAGTCCTCTAGTCTTCCTAAGAAAAAGTAGATTGTTGGCTTTTGCCTTTGATCTTGTCCACCCATGCTGATGGACGATAAATTGGTTAATAATAAACTGTTTTCTATTTATTGAGTCCTATGCCATGTTGATTCTATGCGAATATGTTTGTAATGTGCATACAGCATGCCATCCAATATTTCTATTACTTGTTCATGCATATTTACTTTATTGTTTATAACATGATGATGATGATGATGATGATGATAGGAATAGGCATGTGCTTGTATGTGTGTGGTTGATGTGCTTGATGCGAGCGAGTATCAGGGGAGGTGTGATGAGAACGTCGATAACCATTAACCTTTGGCGGGTCTCAGCACTTTAGCTCTATCTCTAACTCAAGTCTTGTGCATTGGCATCGTCGTATCGCCATTACCTTAGCAGAACTATTATGTCGTAGAGTATCAGGGGAGGTGGTCTCGGTCCTTGTAGTCTCTGACTCTACCGGGGGGCCTTAGCTCTATCTCTATGGATGTTCTGAGGGATGCTGGGGTGAGGCCTTGGATACACTGTTTGGCATTAGGATTGGTTAGTAGCGAGCCCAGTTTGCAAGCCCTCGCTAACAGGGGCTTACGTGTTGGTATAGCATTATATAGCAATAACCGTTAACCTTTGTTGTATAATGTTATGGTAGGGTGGATGGGGACGACGATAACCGTTAACCTTCGGGGGGGGCTTCCACACCCTGTGTATAGAGGCGGTATCAATAACCATTAACCTTTGATCACCCAACCTTTCTATTGCACATTGCAAACTATAAACCAAGACCAAAGATATAAATTGATTTTTGCATGCATATGTAATGTTGCATTGTTTTGGCTACTCACTGAGCCGTGTTGTGTGCTCACCCCTCGACGTCGAATATTTTTAGTTGATGATGCAGGATATACTGTTGAAGATTATATGAACCTGTCAACGTATGGAACTGTAGCAGCTATGGAAGTTGGAGCTGAAGACGATACACACGACTCCTCTTGCGAGTGCAACTCGTGTGTATTCGATTAGATATTTTTGTAGGTTTCTTTATTGGATTTATAAGACATGTATTTGGTATTTAATTATTTATGTCTTAGTTAAACACAGAATAATTTGATATTATTTATGGATATCATTCTAGTTCTCAGTTCATATTATTTATAAATTTTTCGCTATTGTGTATTACTCTGATTATGATTGTGGATGCGCGTAAAGTTTGGATAACGCGGGGATAGCCTATTAGAGATCCTGGTTGAACCGTTGGTTATTTGGCGGTTCATCACACCATTCTGAACAGTGTGGAATTGGGGTGTGACATTCAAAGCTGCGAACATCAATGTGAACTTATGAATTAAGCCATGTTCTACTGGATCTCCTGCAGTCTCTAATATATACTCTTTATCATTCTCTATTGAACTCGAGGCTGCAGCATTCGTACTAGGTCCTGCCTCAGGTTTCAATGCCCACTTTCTGCTTAAGGCATTAGCCACAACGTTTGCCTTACCCGGATGGTACTGGATTTCACAATCATAATCTTTAATAGCTCCAGCCATCTTCTCTGTCTCATATTCAGGTCCTTCTGAGTGAAAAGGTAAGTTAAACTCTTGTGATCCGACTTAATCTGAAACTTTTCACCGTAAAGGTAGTGCCTCCAAGTCTTAATTGCGTGAATGACCGCTGCTAACTCCAGATCATGCGTAGGATAGTTCTTCTCATGCTCTTTCAACTGTCTTGATACGTAGGTAATCATCTGTTCTCCTTGCATCAACACACATCCAAGACCCAACCCTGAGGCATCCGTATATAGGGTAAACGACATGCCTGGTGCTGGGATGGTCAAGATAGGTGCAGAGACTAGTCTTGACTTCAAAGTTTGAAAGCACTTCTCATACTCATCTGTCCATATAAACTTTTCTCCTTTCTTGGTTAGTCTGGTAAGTGGAACGGCGATCCTTGAGTAATCTTCCACGAATCTTTTATAGTAACCAGCCAATCTAAGGAAACTACAAATCTCTGTAATCGATTTCGGTGCATCCCATCCTACTATAGCAGCGATGTTACTTGGATCTACCTTGATACCGTCTGCATATACTACATGACGCAAGAAGGCCACTTCCTTCAGCCAAAACTCACACTTTTTGAACTTGGCGTAAAGCTTCTCCCTTCTCAGCCGTTGTAGGGCTGCTCTCAAATGTGTTGCATGAGCCTCCCTGTCCTTTGAGTAGACCAAGATGTCGTCGATGAATACGATGACCAAAGTGTCCAACATGTCATGAAACACTCGGTTCATTAGTTCCTTGAACGACGCTGGAGCGTTAGTCAACCCGAATGACATTACCAGGAATTCATAATGCCCATACCTTGTCCTGAAAGTAGTCTTTGGAATATCTGCTACCTTGATCTTCAATTGGTGATACCTAATCTAATATCAATCTTCGAGAAAACCTTTGCACCCTGCAACTGATCGAACAGATCATCGATCCTAGGCAAAGGATATCGGTTCTTGATGGTTAACTTGTTCAGCTCTTGGTAGTCGATACATAGCCGTACACTACCATCCTTCTTCTTAATGATCAATACAGGTGCTCCCCATGGCGATATGCTTGGTCATATGAAACTCTTATCTAGTAGTTCATGTAATTGGGTCTTCAACTCCTTTAATTCGGTAGGGGCCATCTTGTACGGTGCCTTAAACACCGGCGCCAACCCTGGCATGAAGTCTATCACGAACTTTGTAGCCCTGTCTGGAGGTAGACCTGGTAGATCTTCTGAAAATACATTTGAAAACTCTCATACCACATCTAGATCTTTTATCTTTGGCACCTCTGCAGTGATGTCGGCCACAGACACTAAGTACCCCACTCCTCCCTTCTCTAAGCATCTCTTAGCTTTTAGGGTAGAGAGGATCAGCTTCCTCTTCCTAGGTAACTTGGTTCCAGTGAAGCAAAACTCCTTTCCCTTCTCATCTTTAAACACAAGTTTTCTTTCGCCACATAATAAGCTAGCTGAATGATGGCCTAGCTCAAAGTCTGTCATCTCAAGTTGAACCAGATTTGCTTCTAGATTCTGTCCATTCATATGATTCAAATAATGTTCATAACACTTACCCACTACAACATCTAGTCCAAAAGAGCTTGAACTAGTAAAATCTGGTATAAAGGTCTTAAGAGCTTGTCTAGTTCCTTCATCTCTTATGATTTTTCAAAGATATCGTCAAAAATCTCATATTGCACTCAGTAGCTTACATCTCTTTTATCACTGATGTTTTACCCTGATCTCTCTTTCTTATATCTCGAAAAACATCTTCCGACTATTTACTCATTACATATCCCAAGTCTATCTATAAGCATTAGGTATATGCTTATATATTCATTAATTCAGCCAAACTTTTTTGGTCTTTACTTAACAATCTCACTCAACATTGGGCATAACTCAGTATTACTTGTACTAATCCAAATACTATCAATGCCACAATTTTTTACTTCATCCTTGTATCCACTCTTAGATCTGCCTTTAGAAATCTTCTACCTTGTCAAAATTCATACCGATATAGCCGTCTTTAACTTTACTTGAGTGCTATCTATTTCTTTACTGGCTACTCTTGATAGTTCTCACTTTTTGCTCATGCACTCTTTTATAGACATGACTCATAATCCATTCAGCAATCTCAAAACAGATCCTCCATTACTTCATCTGAGGTTCCTTGGCTATAGAATCTAATCTAAATTTAATCATCTTCCTTCCAATAATTCCCTTAACTGGGAATTTGGATCGATATCCATTTATTGATGTAGAAATAGAATTTTGAGCCCGAACTTTGTATTCTTGCTTAGAAAAATTCTAAGAACCCACCATAGGATGATCGAGGTGTTTCGGTCATGTTTTGACATGAAGTTGTTGGCACGTGCCACAAAGCTTACCTACCATGAGGTGTGGCACGTGGCATATGCCACACGAGGTTTTGACCTCGAATTGTGACCAAACTTCTTATTCATACTTAGAAAAATCCAATAATACTATTGTATCAAAATTGTAGTGTTTTGGCATCATTTTGAGGCAAGGTCGATGGCCCGTGCTGCACGACCTACCTGCCATGACGTCTGGTCGATGCTACGTGCCGCACGGTGAAATGACCTCTGTTTTTGGACAGCACATCTCTGGAATTTTTAGAAGCCTATCTATGAGTTTGGATCCCTGCATATTTCTAGGTATGCTTTCTACATCGTTTCGATTTATAACCGTGAAACCGATTTATTACTTGCTGTTCACTTCTAGTAAAGCTTGGAAGCCTTGGACAGCAAGTATATTATGTTAAATCAGACTACCAGACTGTTGAGAATATTAATCAATAGGATGTCATGATGAGCGAATGATAGAGTCAAATAATGAACAAAGGGATTAATAACAATTATTAATGTTGATATTAAAGGTACGAGAGAACTTAGGGAAAGCTGTTCGAAGCCGCACTCTGTAGTGCTTGCTATCACATATCAAGTAAGGGACAAGACCCAAACCTAAATAATTAATATAGTAAACCTCTACTATTAATTTTCTTGTGGCTATTGTGTAATGATTGTGCATCCATCATGTCATCTTTTATTTCTTACTATTAATTGTTCATACATGTTATCATTGTTAGGATGTGTTGTTAGGCATGTGTACGTTTTCGTTAGTGTGTGGAGTGTGAAGAGGTTAGCGTGCTTGGTAGGAGTAGGGTATCAGAGGTATGATGGGCGATAGTGTGGATTGTAGCCTGACCGTCAGACTCTAGCTCAATCTCTATTTTGTAGGGAGCTATGCTGGGGTAGGGCCTTGGATACATTGTGATGACATGTAGGATTGGTTAATAATGGAACCCAGCTTGTAAGCCCTTGCTAATAGGGATGTACGTATTGGTACGGGGTGGAGTATCAGGGGGGATGGACGGTAGTGTGGATTGTTGCCTGACCATCGGACTCTAGCTCTTCTATTCTAGAGTGAGTGTTATGGGGCGACAATAGTAGTGTAAGACCCGTACGCCATGAACCCAGTCTAACCATACGTTCTCGTGTCGTGACTGGTCTTCCCATCATAATCTGCTTAAGTGATCCAATTGTATGAAGAAACCACAAGATAAGATAAGCAACAAGTCAAATTTAGTTGGTGTGGTTGACTGGTTAAGTTGTGTGGAAGCAACCAGTCAATAACTAAAAACCAATAAATTTTGGACGTGCGGTGGCAGTTTTGAGGGGTGTGGTCAATCCGTGTGGTCGCATATGAGACCACACAACATGCGACCACACGACGTGTGGTTGCATATTTTGGATGTGTGGTCGACGGATTCTATGACCACACGTGCGACCACACGATGCTGAATCGACTCCGTGTTTAGGAAACGTTCCTAATTTGAGGGGGACTCTTTCCTAATTGAAGTGGGACTCTATATGGAGGTTTTTTCTCTATATAAGGGACATTCCTTAGCCTCTTTCACTCTTTTAGAACCCAAATTAAAACTTCAAACCTAAGAGAGAAATAGAGAAAATAAGAGAAGGAGAAGGAAATTTGGAAAAGAAGCTTGGAAAAGGGTTTTTTCAGAGAAGAGTTCTATCTCTCTACAACAAGGTTAAGGTATGGACTTGACTCTATAGGGTAGATCAGATAGGATAGGTTCCTTCTATCAACTTGATGTGTTGAATCTAATGTAACAAGGAACTTCTAAGGAAAACCATGAGAAAATAGGTTAGGGATAATGGTTAATGAAAAATTGTAAAATAATGGCCATAGGATAACCATAGGATGAACCCAAGTGATGAGCTGAGGAATCGACTCAAGAAGAATTCGGTTTGAAGATGAAAACTAACCAAACATCATGTGGTTGTAGCCTGTCGTTGACCACAGGGTGACCAGAGGATCGACCACAACTATTCGGGAAGTTCCCAGGAAAGGTGTGGTTGCATAAAATTTGACCATAGGGTTCGACCACACAGTGTGTGGTCTCATATATTGCGACCACAGGTTCGACCACATGTGCGACCACACGATAACAACAAGCATATTTTGAGACCAAACAAGGTTTTTGACTACTGTAACTTGGTAACTTGAACCCTAACTTACATATGTTAATTGTTTAGGTTCCTAATAGATTCAAAGTGACTTCCAAAGCTTGGGAGAGGAACAAACATCAATTAAAGGTAAAGGAACAAGACCTAAACTAAGTGGCTAATACCAAGTTGTTTGTTTTATTGAGTCCAATGCCATGATTGATTCTATGCTTGTATGTTTGTAATGTGCATCTCACATGTCATCCAATATTACTATTATTACTGCTCATGCATATTTACTTCTGTCTATTTGCTACCATGTTGATTGATGATGCTAAGAATAGGCATGTAATTGTGTGTATGGTTGGTGTGTTGGATATGAGTGGAGCATCAGGGGGAGGACGTGGCATTGTGGTCTCTGACCTGGTCACCAGACTCTAGCTCTATCTCTACTCAAGTCTTGCTTACTGACATCGTCGTATCGCCATTACCTTAGCAGAACTATTACGTCGTAGGGCATCAGGGGAGGTGGTCTCGGACAATATGGTCTTTGACTCTGCCGGGGCGCCTTAGCTCTATCTCTATAGAAATATTGAGGGATGCTAGGGTGAGGCCTTGGATACACTGGATGGCATTAGGATTGGTTAGTTGCAAGCCTAGTTTGTAAGCCCTCGCTGATAGGGACTTACGTATTGGTATGGGTAGGGCATCAGGGGAAGTGTTGGTGATGTTTGATCCAAACACTTTAGCTCTATCTCTATTCCATGGTGGGTGCATGTGGGATGACAATGGTGTTTGATCCATTGGACGGATTCAAACACTCGTGTATAGAGGTGCGATGGCCACCAATCTTTTTTATAGCATATTGCAAACTTAAAAATCAGACCAAAGATATTAATTGAATGCATGCATATGTTTGTTGCATTGTTTTGTTTTCTCATTGAGCAAAGTTGTGAGCTCACCCCACGGTACCATTTTCTTTTAGTTTCTAATGATGCAAGTAATACCGTTGAAGACTACATGAATGCGCCAATGTATAGACACGTGACGGTTATGGATGTGCAAGCTGTGGATGATGAATATGACTTGTCAAGCGAGTGTTTCAACAATGATTACGCTTAGTGTTTAACTTTCGTATTTGGTATTTGTAATAGTTTGATATATTTATGTTTTGGTTACTTGGATATAATTGAATTATTTAATTATTTATCATGTTAGACCTTAGTTCATTTTTAATAAAACTTCTGTTATTTACTTTATTATCTCTGATTAATGTGGAATGTGTTTTGGTTTAACATGGTTGGCATAGCCTATACGAGATCATAGTTTGAACCGTTGGTTCTTATGACTGTTCATCACACCATTGGTTAGTCCAGAATTGGGGTGTGACAGCTTGGTATCAGAGTCTTAGGCCTTGCCCATCAAACCAGAATACTTCCACAAGAGTCTATGAACTGAGTTAGGTTAAAATTAAGAGTCTTAATACAAACACACCATATGCACCTGTGTTGGTTGAAACAGAACTTAAATAAGACAATAATGTACGTATAAAAGGTGGAACCATATGTATATACAGATAAAAGAAAAAGAAAATCTAAACGTATCCTGATAAACAAATAACACAGAGTATAGTCTACTAATTGGACAGTTGCCTGAGTTTACTAATGATATAGTACAGTAACAAGAAGGAAGCATATGTAAGCAAAAAATTAAAATACCGAGTTGACGCTCACAAGATGTGGAACTCGATGTATGACAGAGAAAGAAGGAAAATGACTAGTAACGCCTAAATCCCTACAAAGGTAAAGGAAAAGATCTCGACCTTAATCCAACAAAGATAGGAGAACCATGGCCATATACCAAATAAGAGTAGCTATAAAAAAATGATAAAGTTATACTCCTGGGTGACGTGGAGACTCGGAGTAAGATCCTCCATACATTGATCCATCGCCCGCTGAGCATTAAGAAGAAATTATAACCCGACCCCACCACTATCAGGGTAGAGAATGGGTAATGAGAACCCATATGAGCAAATGACAAATAATGATAATCAGACTGGAGCAAGTCAAAGGGATGAACAACCAGGCCACTCCAGCCAATCTACCTAGACTACCAAGTGCTTTGGCCATGGTTGTAATGAACTGGGCCTGGCAAAATGCAAAAGCAACAATAGATGATACCGGTTATGCAAGTTACCATGGGAATCACTATCCTAGTTGCCAATGCTACACCAACACCTCTGAGTCAGACCAAGTATATTACCTATTGGTAGCAACACTGTACCTCCAACACCCATTGACCATAACACAGTGTCTACCATACAGTAGGTCCCAATAACGCACACCCCGTACAGAAGCTTGGTGCACAGCAAGCAGTGTATCAAGGTGGTTACCCTTATCAACCACCAATGTATGGGATAGCTGCTCCATGGCAAAATGATCCAACAGGGATTGAGGAATGTTTTCTGACGATGAAGCTCGAATGTTTTCAGCAATGGATCCAATCTATTATGGTCATATGTCTAGACAAGTGTATATAGGATGCGGTGCATCATTGACTTACCCTTATGATTATAGAGGATGCACATACCTGATTTTAAATTGAAGTGCTTTGACAGGATACCTTCTCAATTCAACCTATCAATTGGAGTTATAGATATTGTTTCCTTAGAATTAGACCTAATTATACTAATCTAAGCTACTCTCATGATCTACAACAAGAATACAGATGTGAACTGAATGATCAGGTAAGGGTTTAATCATTTCAAATGTACATCTTTCTGATTTATACTTGATTTATTGATGTACTAAAACTTTCTCCAGATTTATTCCTCTAGTGCCTTGACCAGTGGCATTATATACTCGATAAAACCTGTAACCATGAGGCTAAGAGCTGTAGAACCTCTATTTCCATGTATTCGAACCACCTTGCAACCAACAACTGTAAGACCCGTACTCCACTAACTTGGTTTAACCTTGTCGTGCTAGGCTTCCCATCATTCCTGGACCAAGTGAACTGAGCGTGTGATGATAGATCACAAACCAGTATGAGAAAAGAGTTAAAACACTAAAAACATACCTAAGGTTGCATACCTGGGTAGGTATGGTCGACCATAAGGAAGGGAACCAAAAATTTCAAATCCAAAACCCCATGGTCGATGATTTTGACCCTACGGTTGACGGTTTATGCAACCGTATGAATGACCGTGAGAACCCAGATCAGACTTCGAGTTTTGGAAACTTTCCTAAACTAAGGGATTGCTTTCCTAATTGAAAAAGGACTCTATATGGAGAGTTTTCCTCTATATAAAGGACGTCGCTCAACCCTTTTTCACTCTTTTAGAACATTAGTGAACCCTAGAGAAAGAGAAGGAAGAGAAGGAATAGAAGGAAGAAAAGGAGAAGAAGAAAAAGCTAACGAGAAGAATTTGCTGAGAAGAAATTGGCTCTCTATCAGGCAAAGGTATGAAACGAATCTCTGGAGATGTAAACTCTAAGTATAAGACTTCTATGGAAGATAGGCAATATCAACTTATTATGATCTATGTGATTTCCTTGTGAAAATCCCAAGGAGAACCATGAAGAATGAATTTGATGATTAGGGTTGATAAGAAACTACTAATGATGGCCATAGGATGACCTTAGAATAAATCCCATTGAAGAACAGAATAATTGACCCAGGAAGAATTCGAATTGCATGAAGACTATGACCAGAAATCTCAAGGTTGCAGCTACGGTCGACCATAGCATGACCAGTATAACCAGAGGATCGACCATAGGCATTTGGGAAGATTTCAGAAATCATATGGTCGCAACTATGGTCGCACCATATGTGACCATAGGTTGCGACCATAGGGTATCGATCATAGACAGTAAGGTCAATACAGCATGAGACCATAGGACCAATCAGACACATATCAATGCTCGGTTTCGATTTTCAACTACTGTAACATGTCACATATGAATCCTAAATTAAATTCATCTAACTTTTAGGTTGTTAAATCAATTCACAGAGAATTTCAAGGCTTGGAAGGATATCGAGTATTGCTAATAGGTGAGGGAACAATACCTAAACTAATTGGTTAATAACAAACTGTTTATTTTTATTGAGTCCAATGCCATGATTGATTCTATGCTTGTATGCTTGTAATGTGCATCTCACATGTCATCCAATATTCCTGCTATTATTTTCCATGCACATTTAATTATGTTTATTTATAACATGATGATGATGATGATGCTAGGGATAGGCATGTGAATGTATGTATGTGGTTGGTGTGTTGGATGCGAGTAGAGCATCAAGGAGAGGACGTGGCATGGTAGTCTTCGACCTCGTCATCAGACTATAGCTCTATCTCTACTCAAGTCTTGACCACGAACATCATCGTATCGTCATTACTTTAGCAGAACTATTACGTCGTAGGGCATCAGGGGAGGTGGTCTCGGACCGTGTGGTCTCTGACTCTGTCGGGGGGCCTTAGCTCTATCTCTATAGAAATATTGAGGGATGCTAGGGTGAGGCCTTGGATACACTGGATGGCATTAGGATTGGTTAGTTGCGAGCCCAGTTTGCAAGTCCTCGCCAATAGTGGTTTACGTATTGTTATGGGTAGGGCATCAAGGGAAGTGTTAGCGTGTTTGATCTGAACACTTTAACTCTATCTCTATTCCATGGTGGGTGCATGTAGGATGGCAATGATATTTGATCCATTGGGCGGATTCACACACTTGTGTATAGAGGTGCGGTGACTACCAAACCTTTTTATAGCATATTGCAAACTTATAAACCAGACCAAAGATATGAATTGAATGCATGCATATGTTTGTTGCATTGTTTTGTTTGTTGTTGTGTGCTCACCCTTTCAAGGTCGAATATTTTTAGTTGATGTGCAGGTCCTAGTGTTGAAGAATATATGAATGCGCCAATGTATGGACACGTTGCTACGATGGACGTAGAAGCTGAAGAAGATGTGTATGATTCATCATGCGAGTACACCCAATGTGTTTTTGCTTATGTTTAGTTATAATTTAAACATCAGATATGTGATTGATTATTTATTTTTATGTCTTGTGGTTTGGAGATAATTGGATTAAATACTTATTTATCACTGTTAGACTCTAAGTTCATTATCTATAAGACTTCTGCTTATTTATTTATTACCTCTAATTATTAATGTGGAATGTGTGTGTGGTTTGATATGGTGGGTACGACCTATACGAGATCCTGGGTGAACTATTGGTTTATTGGCGGTTCATCACACCATTCTGGTTAGACCAGAATTGGGGGGTGACAACAACCAAGGGTCCATTCATTTTGCATTTGGTTCGGTTACCATAGATTTACTCCTGATCCTTTAAACCCAAGTCCATTAGATAAAACAAGTGTTCATCATCATACTAAATTTGCAAGAATGAAATGAATCGCCTTTTGGATAAACATTCTGATTCTTATATTTTTCTAACCCCCGTTAATAAGAGGCTTGATTAATAAGGAAAATTATGGAAGATGATTGGATTCAAATAAATCTCTATAGCCAAGAAACCTCAGATGAAGTAATGGATAATCTACTTTGAGATTGTTGGATATATGGATTTGAGTGATGATCTGTAAACGAGTGCCTAAGCAGAAAGTGAGACTACCAAGACTAACCAGTATAGAATAGATAGCGCTTGAACAGAGTTAAATGGCTACATCGGTAAGAATTTTGACAAGTCAAAATATTTCTAAAAGCATATCTAAAAGTGGATACACGGATGAAGTCGAAAACCATGACATTTATAGTATTTAGATTAGTACAATGATTATTGAGTTAATCCCAATGTCGAGTGAGATGATTAAGTAAAAGACCAAAAGTGAATTTGTTGGAATTAATAAGAATATAAGCATATACCCTAATGCTTATAAGTAGACTTGGAATATGTAGAGAGTAACCAAGCAAAAGATGTTTTTTGGGATATATATAGAAGAGAGATCAGGGTAAAACAGCAGTGATAAGAGAGATGTAAGCTACTGAGTGCAATATGAGATTATTGATGATAGTCTTTGAAAAACCATAAGAGATAAAGGAGCTAGATGTGCCATTAAAACTTTTAAACCAGATTTTACTAGTTCAAGCCCTTTTGGACTAGATGTTGTATTGGATGAGTGTTATGAACAATGTCTGAATTATATGAATGGACGAAATTTGGGTGCAACCTAATTCGACTTGAGATGGCAGATTTTGATGTCATCTTGGGAATGGACTGGTTGTCTCAATACTCTACAAGTAAATATGTGCATAGAAGAGGTTATCATTTAAGAACAAAGATGGCACATAATTTGATTTTATTGGAAGCATATTGCTTAGGACGCTGAAGCTCATCCTCTTTGCACTAGGCCAAGAGATGCTTTGAAAAGAAAGGAGTTGGATATATGGTATCTGTGGTAGATGTTACTAAATAAGTACCACGGATGAAAGAAATTGATGTGATACGAAAATCCCTGATATGTTTCCAAAAGACTTACCTGGGTTGCCACCTGATCGTGCGACCGAGTTCGTTATTGACTTGTTACCAGGGATGACACCTATGTCAAAGACACCTTATAGAATAGCTCTTACAGAGTTGAAGGAACTAAAGACTCAACTACAAGAGTTATTAGACATAGGATATAATCAGCCAAGTATTCCATCACGGGAAGCACCAGTGCTATTCATGAAGGAGAAGGATGGTAGTGTTCACCTATGTATAGACTACGGAAAATTGAACAAGCTCACCTTAAAGAATTTATATCCATTGCTACATATTAATGACTTGTTCGATCGGCTACAAGGTGCAAGGTATTCTCCAAGCATGACCTTGGATGGAGTATCATCAATTGAAGATTAAAGATAGTAATATTTCAAAGATAGCTGTTGGAACCAAGAATGGACATTATGAGTTCTTGGTTATGTCATTTGGATTAACCAATGCCTTACATCTTTTATGGAATTGATGAACCGTATGTTCATGACATGTTGGACATGTCGGTCATAGTTTTCGTAAACTATATATTGATTTATTCTAAAGACGAAGAAAGTCTTGTAACGGACCTTAGTGCAACCCTACAATGGGTGAGAAGGGAGAAGCTTTATGCCAAACTCAAGAAGTGTGAGTTCTGGATGAACATGGTGACCCAAATCAGAAGGGATTAAAACAGACCCCAGTAAGATAGAAGAAATCATAGGATGAGAAACCCCTAAGAACATTATGAAGATGAAAAGTTCCTTGGGTTTAGCTTGTTATTACAGACAATTCGTGGAGGACCACTCTAAGATTGCAATACCTCTTACCAAGCTGACCAGGAAAGGTGAGAAGTTTATTTGGAATGATAAGTGTGAAGAATGTTTCCAGACTCTAAAATCAAGGTTGATATCAGCTTCCATCTTAATTATTCTAGTACTAGGGAAACCTTTTACCCTACACACCGATGCTTCCGGATTGGGTCTAGGATGCGGGTAGATGTAAGGTAAACAAGCGATTGCATATGCTTCAAGATAACTAAAGGAGCATCAGGAGAGTTACTTTACTCCTGACTTAGAGTTAGTGACGGTGATTCCTGCAATCGAGACTTGGAAACATTATCTATACAGAGAAGAACTTCAGATTAAATTGGATCACAAGAGTTTACCTATCTCTTTACCCAAAAAGAGCTGAACAGGGAGCAAACGAGATGGTTGGAACACTTGAAGGATTAAGACTGTGATATTCAGTGTCACCTGAGCAAGGCTAAGGTGGTAGCTAAGGCTTTGAGCAAAAGGGGAATAATGAAGCCAGAAGGAGGACCTAGTACATATGCTGCCTTATGTTTCATAGTAACAGTTTGGATTTGGAAGAAGAACAACATATAATAGAAACTCGTGATGATCCAGTTGAACGAGAACTTAGGGATGAACTTTTGGAGCAATAGTTCCTCGCTTGCATTCACAACGTTTAAGATCATCTCTGATTTGATGAACGAAGTAAAAGCAACAATTTTATTAGATTTATATCTGGGAACAGTGCAAGAGATTTAGAGAAAGAAAAAAACCTAACCCTGACTTACTTTGGATTCAGATATGGTACTTAGATACAGAGGATGATTGTGCATACCTGAAGGTAAAAAAAACGTGAATCTTAGATACAAAATAAGGTATACCCATTGTACTCTATATACAGGACATCCTGGAGTACCAATATGTATCATGACCTCAAGAGATTATACTGATAAAGAGGAATGATAACAGATGTGGCTTAGTACGTGTTCTAGTGTCTGAATTACCAGTAAGTAAAGGCTGAAATACAAAGACTAGCAGGCTTGCTACAACCACTATTGGAGCCAGTTTGGAAGTGGAACTGCATTACAATGGACTATGTCATCGGTTTACCACTAACTCCTAGATCCGTTGACGCAGTTTGAGTGATAGTTAATCGTCTTATAAAGATGGCTTAATTCATTGCTATACGACCTCGGTATACTTTGGAGTGGCTAGCTAAGCTATATATAGATAATATTTCCAGATTGAGTGGTATGCCTGAGAGCATAGTGTTAGATAGAGGCTCACATTTTACCTTAAAGTTTTGGGAGAGTGTAAGACCCGTATCATACTAACCGGTCTTACCACCTTGTATCAGGTCTTCTTATCATGGTCGGGCCAAGCGGACCAAGTGTGTGAAGAAACCACAAGACCAGGTATGAAATTGAACCCAAAAACAGTCAATTAGAAGTGTGTGGTCGCATACCTAAACAGGTGTGGTTGACCACACCTCAGATTAAAGCGACCATAGAAATCTGGGTCGTGTGGTCGCAAGTTTCTGACTGTGTGGTCGACGGGTTCTGGGACCACACCTGCGACCACACGAACCCAGTCAGACTCCGTGATTAGGAAACCTTCCTAATCCGAAGGGGGGTTCTTTCCTAATCTAAGTTGGCTTTATATGGATGGTTTTCCTCTTTATATAGGACGTCCCTTAGCCTCTTTCATCCTTTTAGAACTCAAACTGAAAGAGAGAGAAAGAAAAGAAGAGAAAGAGAAGGAGAATTGAAGAGGAAGACTAAGAGGAGGAAATTCAGAGAGGAACTTTGAATCTTCAACAAGTTTAAGGTATGAAAACATTCCCCATGTCGATTAAATGCCTAAAATAGATCATGAAGGAGATAGGGATTTAAGTGAGACCCCAATCATCAATCCATGGACAAATTCCAAGAGATCCATGGAAGGAATCTATTAGGATGATGGATTGTGTAAAAATATTAATTTTAAGCGATAGAACAATCATAGGAAGGATCATGATGATAACAAGGGATCCAAACATGAAGGAATTGAATTGGGAATGGAAAAGTCGACCATCACATGTGTGGTCGCATGTGTGGTCGCATGATATGTGACCACACGAGACACACATATCCGACCACACACCCTCGGGAAGTCCAGGGAGGGTGTGGTCGCATACACATATCCTACCACACACCCTCGGGAAGTCCAGGGAGGGTGTGGTCGCATGATATGCGACCACACGAGAGACACATGATCGACCACATGCCCTCGAGAAGTTCCAGGGAGGGGGTGGTCGCATGTGTGGTCGCATGGTATGCGACCACACCTTGCGACCACACACCCTGTGGTCGCAGAAACTGAGACCACAGGTGCTGCCACACTTGCGATCACTCAGTTTCTGTTAGTCTGAATTGCTGGAAATAAATTCTAATTTAAAATCTATAAATTTGTTAGGTTTCAAGTGGTCTAAAAGTGATTTACAAAGCTTGAACAAGGAACTACCATCGACCAAAGGTGAGGGAACAAGACCTAAATTAATTGGCTAATAATAAACTGTTTTTACTTATTGAGTCCAATGCATTAATGATTTTATGTTTGTATGCTTGTAATGTGTATTTCACATGTCATCCAATATTCCTATTATTACTGCTCATGCATATTTAATTTCGTATATTTATAACATGAGGTTGATGATGATGCTAGGAATAGGCATGTGAATGTATGTGTGTAGTTAGTGTACTTGATGCGAGTGGAGCATCAGGGGGAGGACGTGACACTGTGGTGCATCCTGGTCACCAGACTCTAGCTCTATCTCTACTCAAGTCTTTTCCACTAATATCATCGTATCGCCATTACCTTAGCAGAACTATTATGTCGTAGGCCATCAGGGGAAGTAGTCTCGGACCATGTAGTCTCTGACTCTGTCGGGGGGCCTTAGCTCTATCTCTATGGACGTATTGAGGGATGCTGGGGTAAGGCCTTGGATACACTATTTGGCATTAGGATTGGTTAGTTGCGAACCTAGTTTGCAAGCCTTCGCCAATAGGGGCTTACGTGTTGGTATGGGTAGGGCGTCAGGGGAAGTGTTATGTGGTGTTTGATCCGGGCACTTTAGCTCTATCTCTATTCCATGATGGGTGCATGTGGGACGGCAATGGTATTTGATCCATTAGGCGGCTTCACACACTCGTGTATAGAGGTGCAGCAGTCACCAATCCTTTTTATTGCACATTGCAAACTTATGAACCAGACCAAAGATATGAATTGAATGCATGCATATGTTTGTTGCATTGTTTTGTTTGCTCACTGAGCCATGATGTGTGCTCACCCTTTCAACGTCGAATATTTTTAGTTGATGATGCAGGTCCTACTGTAGAAGCTTATATGAATGCACCAATGTATGGGCACATTGCTGCGATGGACATGGAAGCTATGGTGGAGTCGCATGATTCGTCTTGCGAATGCAATTCAGTTAAAACATTTAACATTTGGGTTCTGTCCAGCAAACTGTGGTGGTGGTGGTGCAGTAGTGTTCCTTGCAGGCACCATAGCAGACTGAGCCCTGTATGGGCGGAATGGTCTAGTATTGCCCCCACCTGAAGTCTCAGTAGCAGGCCTCTTCAGTCCCCTGTTTTGAACGAAGAAGCTGTCTCTTTGGATGGATTTAATTACCCTGGCAATCTATACAGCCTCATTATATATTTTCTTCTCCAAACCCAAGACGTGCTCTCAGATACTTCCTCGCAATCCCATGGTAAACCTGCGGGTCTTGGTTTCTTCTTCTTGCATGCTTGTCGGAGCGAAGAAAAACAGCTCTTCATACCTCTACTGGTAAGCATCGACAGTCGACTGGGATTGTTGCAGGTTCAAGAATTCCTTCTCCATTTGATTACGGAAGATCTTTGGAAAGTACTTATCAAAGAAAGCTCCCTTAAATATCTCCCATGTGATCTGAGTGTGCCTTGTCCCCAAATATGTCTGGGTAGAATTCCACCAGACATTTGCATCTTCCTTGAGCATGTGCGTAGCAAACAACACCTTCTCATCCTCTGTAGAAGTCATTGAGGCTTTTGCTTCAATTACTGTCGTTATGCTACCAAAATTTCAAAAATTTCAAAAATTCTAATCAAATTCCCATTGTTTTGTCTTTGTTTTGTAGTTCAAAATGTCTCAACGCAAAGGTGCCGGTAAATGTTCATTCGGCTTGGCATGAACCTTCCTCACCCACCGGTTCCGCAGCTTAATGAGCTGTGGTTTTGTTCAGAGGTGGCGCAAGCCCGATTTCCATGGTTTGACGAGAAGAATATTGAGTCAGGGCTACGGGTGAACCTGGAGCAGCTGCAACGGTTTGACGTTGAAGCAGCTTTTGGTAGACTCAGGTGGTTGCCCATCATTACATACGCGGTGACTACCCGTCCCAACCTTGTTAAACATTTCTATGCAAACTTGGAGATAGAAGGAGAAGTCAATGACTTCAGCCGAGGCAGGGAACTCCACCTTACTAGCTACGTCAAGGGTGTCCCCATCTCCTTCGACACTCACCAGCTTGCCGATCTCCTAGGGATTCCCAATGATGGTGACTTGGTCTACTGTGCCCCTAAGATGAAGGGCTTTCTCCTTGATGATCTGTGCCAGGAGGTTTCGGAGTAGATCCTTAACCCAGGAGCACCCATGAAAGTCGCTAGCTTGAGACCTGTTCCTCGGGTATATTGTCGCATCATCCAGCAAGACATTGTTCCCCAGAGCGGCCACTACAGTGAGTTGTCTCAGCTCACTCAGTACTTAACCTATTGCGTCTACACCGGGGAGAGGGTCTGTCTCCCTTACAACATTATCAGGACCATGCGTCAGGCTACTCTGCCTGATCAGATCAGCAACCTTCCATACGGTTGGCTTATCACTACTCTTTTGCGGCGCCTACGAGTGGACATGAGAGGTGAGGTTGCAGTTGAGGACACCATGACCTCTGACATTGATTGGGATGCCATCGTTCGGATGAAGATGGACAATCTGCCCATCAACGATGAGGAGTTAGAGGCTCGTCCTCGCCCACTCAGGAGGGTAGTAGCTGCGGCAGCAGCAACAACAGTAGCCAATGCGGCTCATGCAGAAGAGGCAGGGGGTAATGGTGAGGGTGACGATGATCAGATGGAGGACGTTCCAGCACCAGCACCACAACCCACACATGCAGCGGGACCATCTCAGCCTCCTCCCGACATTGTGATGAGTATGTTCACGGAGATTCGGGATGCCCAGCGTGAGATGAGCTGTGACTTAGGGCACCTTGCTCGCAGCCTCAGAGTCACACAGGAGCAGGTGCACTAGCTCAGGGAAGCCTATGAGCATAACTATGACATCACGGACCCTATTCCTCCTATGCCCCCATCCCCATGATAGCCCTTTTATTTTTCTCTCTCACAGCATGGTTTATATAACAGGGTAACCATCCGGCTTGTGGACTGTACCCTGTAGCACAATTAACTTTCACTCATCAGATAATTTATGTTTATAAAATTTTCTTTCATGTTAATTTATGATCAATCTACTTGTTAATTCCACCTTTAGTGTAATATATTATGTTCTTTCGTAATTAGTCTCAGGCATCAAACAATGCTTAAGGTGTGTTCTTATTAAAGCTTTTAATTTTTCCAATCTCAGTTCATCGACTTAGTTAAGTGCAATATGGTCTGCTGGACAAAACCAGAGAGCTCTGATACCAAGTTGTCATACCCCAATTTCGACTGAACCAGAAGTGTGAGTGAACCATCACTAAATCAACCGTTCACACTAGGATCTCAATAAGACTGTGTCCACTCATACAAACCACTGCACATAACCACAATCAGAATATAATAAATACAACAGAAGTCTTAAATAAAATGAATTGAGTAATCTATTGATAAATTTAAATAAAATATCTAATTATTCAAATACCCAAAACATAAATAAATATCTTTACATCAATTGTATTTCCAACTAAAAAATAATTAAAATAAATTAAATAAAATCCTAGAGGTACACGTAGAAAGGGCACTCGCATAAAGCGTCATGCTCGTCCTCTCCTGCTTGCACGTCCAAAGCAGCAACACCTCCATACGACAGAGTGTTCATGTAACCCTCCACCGTATAACCCGCATCAACATCTAAAAATAGTGTATACATAAGGGTGAGCTCACAACTTAGCTCAGTAAGACAATTAGACAATGCAACAAACATATGAATGAGTAACATTCACATTATGGTCTGGTTTAAGTTTGCAATGTGTTATAGAAAGGATTGGCGGCAACCGCACCTCTATACACGAGTCTGTGAAGCCGCCCAGTGGACCAAACACCACTGTCGTCCTACATGCACCCACCATGGAATAGAGATAGAGCTAAGGCGTCCGGATCAAACACCGCCAACACCTCCCCTGATACTCTACCCATAACAACACGTAAGCCCCTATTGGCGAGGGCTTGCAAACTGGGCTCGCAACTAGCCAATCCTATATGTCATCACAGTAGGCCCTATCCGAGCACAACTCCCTACGGCATAGAGATAGAGCTAGAGTCTAGTGGCCAAGCCGGAGACCACAGTGCTACTTCCTCCCCCTGATACCCTATCCGCACCAAGCATGCTAAGACAGAACGATACGCACAGTAGGCCCTATCCCAGCATAGCTCCCTACGGCATAGAGATAGAGCTAGAGTCTAGTGGCCAGGCCGGAGACCACAGTGCCACTTCCTCCCCCTGATACCCTACCCGCACCAAGCATGATAAGATAGAACGATACGAAAAGGTGCTAGTGTGAGGAATGATCCCAGACCCTCGGCCCTTCCCATTCCATACACCAACGAAAACAATCACATGCCTAATAGTCACAACCTAGCATAGCAAGTATGCATGAACAATAATAATAACTGAAAGTAAAGGATGACATGCGAGAATGCACAAACATCACTCCATAGAATCATGGTTATTGACAACATTTTACTATTTATTAAATTATTAGGGTTTAGGTCCGATTCCCTTACCTGACGCTTATTTGATAGCTTGCTTCACATCACAGTATCCAAACTTGCTATCCCAAGGTCCTACACGATGTTAGGGTTTAGTTAGAATAGTTTTTCTTAGGGTTTACGTTGGTCGAGAAACCAACAAGGTCAAAATACTTCTCACAGAGCAGGCCAGTCGCGGTACCGATCGCAGGTACCGGCCACGGCACTGGGGAAAGGTGCGACCGGTATGGTCGACCGGTCCCCACAGACCAGTCTCTGGGAGATACCGATCGCAGTACCGGTCGCATATGGTGCAACCGGTATGGTCGACCGGTATGTCTACGGAAGACCATACATCTGGTTCTCGCCTTCCGTCGGTCACCCCCTATTGATTCTAGGGTTTCTCCTATACATTCTAGGTTTGAGCACTTAGTTAGAGTTGTTTCCAACTCCATTAAAATCCTAGTTTCGATGATCTTCAACCTAGAACTTGAATCTAAGGTTTACCGACTAGATTAGGGTTTGACGACAAAATATGGTTTAGATCAATACCTCACTTTACATGGTATTGATCCAATCATGACTAACCAATCTAGAACTATTAATGTAGAGGAAGGTTTAACCACTTACCGTTGACTCGCGGTAATGTGTTCTTCGTCGAACGGCAATGGCGGCTCTTCCCTCTCCTTCCTAGCTTCTCCTCCTTCTTCAATCTCTTTCTCCTCTCTAGGGTTTGTGAGTATCAATGAAAGGGATTTTAGGAGGTTTAGCGGTCCTTATATAGGCTAGGGTTAGGTTTAGGAAGCCTCCTAACATTAGGAAAGTCCTTCGGTTTGAAATTTGATAAGTGGGACCCGCAGAGACCTGTTTCCTGATCTAAGTGGTCTACTACGCTGGCCATACCGATCAACCGGTACCAAGACCAGTACCATTGATCGGTATGAATTATTTCATACTTAATTGGTATATTTTTGTACCTGTTTGTCATCCGCTCGTCCCGTCTGGCCCGGTGATGATTGGAAGACCTGTTACGACATGAATTCAAGGTTTAGATCGGGTTCATGGAGTGTGGTCTTACAAAAAGAGCCTTGAAAAATGTCCAGAAGGACTGTAGCAACTCACCAGTAGCGAGTTGGGTTGGAGTTCAGAAGAAGACAAAAGGCGAAAATGAAGAAAATAATTCAAATCATGTTTAAAACAGATTTTTGATTGACCGGTTGAGTGATTCTACTTAAAAAGTCGACCAGTCGGTCAATAGATGAGTCAACTGGAAGCTCTCGGGAATGTTCTCAGAGTTTATCCAGTTTTCTCACTAAATGCGCCTAGCACGACCGATCAATAGTGACCGGACAATTTTCATTTGGGCTGCATCCATCCCCCCCTTTTGGTTTTGTTCGTTGAGGATTTTCATATATTGTGGGACTAATTCTATAAATTACATGTACCTTGTCTCACGCTATTTTGCCATGCAGAAACTTCGACATTTATAGTCTGAAATGGCACGTTGTACCCGCGGAAACAATCAAAGAGGCCGTAGCCCTACCCCACCACCACCTGGAGTGAGGAATGTGAATGAAAATCCAGAGGAACAAGTAGTGAATAATAATGCACCTCAGGTGTGAACAACCAGGCCTACCTGAACAACTTACCAAGACCACCAACTGATTTGCCTACAGTGGTGCAGAATTTGGCATGACAAGTATAGGAACAATAGCAGATGTTCTGGCTATTCAAGTTGCCAAGGGAATTGCTCCTCAAGCTGCCAATACCACACCAACACCTCCAGGTCAGACCAGTACAGTACGGTTGGTAGTAACACTGTGCCTCCAACACCTATTGTTAATGACGCGGTGCCTACAGCATAGCAGATCTCAGTGATGCATACACCAGTGCTGAACCTTAGAGCACAGCAGGGTGTGTACCAGGGTGGTTACCAGTATCTACCACCGGTGTAAGGAGCTTATGGACAGTAGGATCATTTAAGACTTGTGGAGCGTTTCCTGAAGATGAAGCCTCAAACGTTCTCAAGGAAGATGTCAAATCCATTATGGCCAGCTTACTGGATTGACAAGATGGAGAAGAACTTTTTTATGATGACTATAACTGAAGAAGAGAAGGTACTGTGTGCAACCTTCATGCTGAGAGAGGATATGAACCATTGGTGGAAGTCTAAGGATGGTACAAGAGGATCTGGAGAAGGGTAAGCCAATCCTGACTTTACATTGGATGCAGATAAGGTACCAAGATATAGAGGACGATTATGTATAGTTGAAAGTGAAGACTTAGACCTTACAAACAGAATAATGTTAGAAATTCCACTCCATATTTGGTACATCCTAGAAGTACTAAAATATACCATGACCTAAAGAGGTTATATTGGTAGAGAGGAATGAAAGATGATGTGGCTAGGCACGTGTTCTAGTGTCTGAATTGCCAGCAAGTAAAAGCTAAAAGACAAAGACCAGCAGGTTTACTACAACAGCTACCTGAGCCAGCATGGAAATAGGATTGTATCACTATGGACTTCGTTACCGGTTTACCACTGACTCCCAGATCAATTGACGTAGTTTGAATGATTGTCGATCGTCTTACCAAGACGGCTCGCTTTATTGCTATATGACCCCAGTATACGTTGGAGCAACTAGCCAAGCTGTATGTGGATAATATTGTCAGACTACATGGTGTACCTGAGAGCATAGTATCTGATAGGGACCCATGCTTTACTTTGAAGTTTTGAGAGGGACTACAAAGAGCAATGGGAATGAATTTGAAGTTCAGTACATCCTTTCACCCTCAGACCAATGGATAGTCAGAGCGGATCATTCAGATTTTAAAGGATATGCTCCGAGCTTATGTAAATGACTTCAAAGGAACTTGGGATGAGAGGTTGCCCCACTGATCGAGTTTACATACAACAACAGCTACGAGGCTACTATGCAGATGTCACCCTATGAGGCATTGTATGGTAGGAAGTCTTGAACCCCTTTTTTATGAAATGAAGTTGGTAAACAAAGAATAGTAGGACCAGAGTTTGTAGAAGAGACTTGTCAAGTAGTTAATCAAATCGAAGAAAGGGTCAAGATAGCTCAAGATCTTTAGAAGTAGTATGCGAATAATTGACGTCGAGACCTTGAGTTCACTGCATATGATAAGGTATTCTTGAAGATATCACCTATGCCGGGTCTGAAACGATTCAGTAAGAAGAGAAAGTATATCCCAGATACGTTGGATTTAATGAGATTTTGGCAAGACGTGGAAAAGTAGTGTATTAACTTGCGTTAGCTCCATCGATGTCTGGTGTACATAATGTATTCCACATATCACTATTAAAGAAATACATCAGAGATCCAACACATGTTTTGACTGCGGATCCACCGGATTTAACAGAGGACTTAACATTCAAAGTAGTGCCAACTGAGATCACTAGTCAAAAGGTACAACATCTTCGTAAGAAATATATTTACTATGTCAAGGTCACTTGGAGAAGCCAAGATGTAGAGGAGATAACGTGGGAAGAGGAAAACACCATGCGGAAACAATACCCTCACCTGTTCGACTCCAAAGGTACGTACAAATTTTGAGGACAAAATTTATTTTTAGGGGGCAGTTATAAGACCCACACTCTACTAACCCGGTTTAACGGTGCCATGCCAGGTCTTTCCATTATAATTGGCTCAAGCGGACCAACCACATGAAGAACCATAAAGCCAGGTAAGAAACCAGTCGCTCGTAGGTTGTCCAGTCGGTAGTGTTAGGTTGTCCGGTCCTCATGTTGGGCTAACTGTAAGTCAAATGGTCAAGCCCAGAATCTGACTCCGAGATTAGGAAAGTTTCCTAATTTGAGAAGGTTTCTCTCCTAATTGAAAAAGGATTCTATATGGAGACTTTCTCTCTATATAGAGGTCGTCCCTCTACCTTCTTTCACCCTTTTGCTTAGTCTAAAACCCTAGAATTGAGAGAAAGAGGGGAGGAGAAAGAGAAGAAGGCTTGGAGAGGAAGGACGCTCTAAAAAAAAAGAGGAGAAGCTCCATAGAAGGAAGAGTTGTCATTGGTTTCCAACCAACCGCAATGAAGAGCCAATAGTAAGTTGGTTCTTACCTTTCCCTTTGCTGTAGAGAAGAATGGCAAGCTCTTCTGCAAAACCTCCTCTCCAAGTTTCCTTCTTCCCTTCTTCTCCTTCTCCTACTCCTTCTTTCTTAGGTTTAGAGTTTGGAATTTAGTTCTAAAAGAGTGAGAGAGGCTAAGGGATGTCCTCTATATAGAGGAAAAAACTCCATATAGAGCTCCCTCTTAACAAGGAAAGAGATCCTCTAAACTTTGAAAGTTTCCAAAAACTTGGAGTCAATTATAACTTTGTGTGGTCGTAGAATCCATCAACCACCCAAGGCCAAAAGTGCTGCCACACAACTTATTTTAACTGACGTCACTTTCTGACTGTGTGGTTGACCACACAAGTCAGTTTATGCATCCACACAAATGAAATACACTGTTTTTGGTTTAAATCACTCACCAAATCTTGTGTATCCTTTATACGGTTGGTCTGCTCGAACCAGCTATAATGGGAAGACCTAGCACGATACGATTAAACCCGATTAGTGGAGTGTGGGTCTTACAACTACCTTCTTAAATAAATTTCATCCTCAAAATTTGTGCATGCCTTCCTAGTCGAATATGTGAGGATATTGCTTCAGCATAACATTTTCTTCTTCCCAAGTTATCTCTTCTACATCTTGGCTTCTCTAGGTTACTTTGACATAATAGATGTTACAATTGCGTATATGCTAAACTTTCTTACCAGTGACTTCAAATGGCATTACTTCAAATGTCAGGTCTTCAGTCAAATTAGGTGGATCCACTACTAAGACGTGCATTGGATCTCTGATGTACTTCTTCATCAAAGAGACATGGAATACATCGTGCACATCCGACATAGATGGTGGTAGGGCTAGCTGATACACCACCTTTCCATGTCTAGCGAGAATCTTATAAGGTCCAATATATCTGGGACATAGCTTGCCCTTCTTACTGAACCATTTCAAACCATGCATTGGTGATATCTTTAGGAATACTTTATCATTTATCGTAAATTTAAGGCTGCGGCGTCCGTTATCTGCATACTGTTTCTGACGATTCTAAGCTTTCCTAACTCTTGCCTTGATTATGTTGACTACTTGACAAGTTTCTTCAACAAACTCAGGTCCTACTATTCTTCTCTTTCCAACTTCATTCCAAAATAAAGGAGTTCGACACTTTCTACCATACAATGCTTCATAGGGTGACATCTGTATGGTAGCTTGATAATTATTGTTATAAGCGAACTTAATCAATGGAAACTTCTCATCCCAGTCCCCCTTGAAGTCAGTAGTACAAGCACAAAGAATATCTTCTAGGATTTGTATGGTTCGCACCGACTGCCAGTCCATCTGAGGGTGGAATGCGGTACCAAACTTCAATGTTGTTCCCATCACTTTCTGTAATCCTTCCCCAAACTTTGAAGTAAAGCAAGGATCTCGATCTGACATAATGCTCTCAGGTTCACCGTGTAATCAAACAATATTATCCACATACAGCTTAGCTAACCACTCCAAAGTATACTGAGGTCGTATAGCTATGAAACGAGCTGTCTTCGTAAGTCTATCTACAATTACCCAAACTGCGTCAACTAATTTGGGAGTCAATGGTAACCAGTGACGAAGTCCATAGTAATGCAGTCCCATTCCTAGGTTGGTTCAGGTAGTGGTTGTAACAAGCCTATTGGTCTTTGCCTTTCCACCTTTACTTGTTGTCACATTAAGACAATATCTAGCACATCTGTTTTCATTCCTCTCCACCAATATAGCTTTTTCAAATCATGATACATCTTCGTACTTTCAGGATACTGAATAAAAGGTTGAATGGGCTTCCCTCATTAGTCTGTTTCTAATATCTGAATTTTTACTTTCAGGTACACATACTCTTCCTTTGTACCTTAGTACCCTTTTAGAGTCCAAGGTAAAATCCAGGTTCATCTTGCCCTGTTTCAGGTCTTCCGGCACAATCCTTAAGTAAGGATCCTGTAGAATTGTTGTTTTCACCTCCTCTATCAGGTCAGGTAGAATCCTCAATGCGACAAACTAGAGCATAAACTTATGGATAAGACCTTATTCCATCAGGCCATCAGAAGATTCAGTTTGGTATTGCTCTTCATCCCAATCAGACGTTGTGATTGAAAGGCTTAATGCAGCATTGGTGCTTGGTCCTTCGCCCAGCTTCAATACTCTTTTTCTGCTCAATGCATCCACCACAATGTTAGCCTTTTTGGGATGATATTGAATGTCACAATCATAATCCTTCAATAACTCTAATCATCTTCTCTGTCTCATGTTCAACTCCTTTTAGTTAAAGAGATAAGTAAGACTCTTATGGTCCAACATAATCTATAATTTTTCTCCATATAAATAATGTCTCCAAGTTTTAATTGCATGAATCACCGCTGCTAATTCCAAATCACGAGTAGGATAATTCTTCTCATGTCCCTTCAGTTGTCTTGAAGCATAAGAAATTATCTGTTTACCTTGCATCAATACGCACCCTAGACCCAATTTAGAGGCATCACTATACAGGGTAAATGGCTGTCTTGGTACCAGAATGGTCAAGATGGGTGCTGATATCAACTTAGACTTCAAGGTCTGGAAGCACTTCTCGTACTGATCAGACCAAATGAACTTTTCTCCTTTCTGGGACAGCTTGGTGAGAGCTAAGGTGATTCTAGAGTAGTCTTCCATGAATCATCTGTAATATCTAGCTAACCCTAGGAAACTTATAATATCGGCAATGTTCTTAGGCGCTTCCCACTTCACAATTGCTTCTATTTTATCGGGATCCACTTGAATTCCTTCTGAAGATACAACGTTACCTAAAAACTGCACTTCGTTCAGCCAAAACTCACATTTTTTGAATTTGGCATAAAGCTTCTCCTTTCTTAGCCATTATAGGACTGCTTTAAGATCCATCGCATGAGTCGCTTCATCCTTGGAATAAATCAATATGTCATCTATGAATACATGATCGAGGTGTCCAATATGTCATGAAACACTCGATTCATGAGTTCCATAAAAGACGTTGGTGCATTGGTTAGTCTGAAGGACATGATCAGAAACTCATAGTATCCATATCTGGTCCTAAATGCTGTCTTTATAATATCTCCATCCTTAATCTTCAATTGATGATATCCAGACCGTAGATCAATTTTGAAAAATACCTTCGCTCCTTGCAACTGATCAAATAAGTCATCGAGGTAGTAGGTACCGATTCTTGATCTTTAGCTTGTTCAACTCCCAGTAGTCTATACATAACCGAACACTACCTTCCTTCTCCTTCAAGAAGAATATAGGCACTCCCCAAGGGGATATACTAGGTTTGATAAATCGCTTGTCTAATAAATCTTGTAGTTTAACATTTAATTCCCTCAGTTCAGTTAGAGCCAATCGGTATGGTGCTTTAGACACAGGTGCCGACCCTGGCAATAGGTCTATAACGAACTCTGTCGCTCGAGCAAGTGGCAAACTACGTCAATCCTCAAGAAACATGTCCAAAAATTCCTGCACACCTTCAATATCTTCCATCCGTGGTGATTCCTTGGTAGCGTCCACCACAGATACTAGATATCTAACTCCACCCTTCTCAAGACATCTTTTCGCCTTAAGTGCAACGAGAATGAGTTTTTATTTACAAGGAAGTTTGGTTCCTAAAAATCAGAATTCTGCACCATCCTGGCCTTTGAAGGTTAATTTCTTTTCCACACACAGTAAATTTACGAAGTGCCGAGCTAATTAATCCATTCTTAAGATGACATCAAAGTCTATCATCTCAAGTTGAATTAAGGTTGCATCCACAGTTTGCCCACCAATAAGGACTGGACATGGTCCATAACCTTTGTCTAGTTCTACTTCTAATCCCATAGGTGACCGTACTAATAGCTTGTAGTCTAAAGGTTTGAGGGGCACATTTAGTTTCTTTCTAAAAGACACAAATACAAATGAGTGGGTGGCTTTAGAGTAAAAAAATACTCTGGCGAGTATGCCAGCTATAGGTACGATACCTATGATTTTTACTTAAATTTAGTCTATATGCTCACACAAGGTATTACAAAACAAAGGTTAGGTTATACCTATGACCAAATCAGGTGATGGGGCAGCATCTTCAGAAATTATGGCCTAAACCTTTCCTTGCTGCATTTGCTACCTTGGTTTAGGGCAATCCCTTGAATAATGCCCTACTTGATCATAGTTGAAGCATTTAACTCCAGCATTGCCTTGCTTTTGTTAAGGTTGAGCCAGCTGTGTAGTCTTGGCTGCAGCATTGAAGCCTTGTGCCCGGAATGGTTTGAAGGTCTTTGAGTTTCCTCCATTGAACGAATTTCCATTAGGCTTCTTAATACCCTTGTTTTAAGCAAAATAGCTCTCCCTTCGACTTGACTCTAGAACGCATGCAATCTGCATGGCTTCATTATATATCTTCTTTTCTAACACATGCTTGCGAATGCTTCCCCTAAGTCCCATTACGAACCTTCGGGTTTTAGTATCTTCTTCTTGCATACTGGAGAGAGCAAAAACGAACAACTCTTCATAACGCCACTGATAAGCAATCTTCGATCATCTGTCCTTGATATAAACTCAAGAATTATTTCTCCATCTGATCTCTGAAGCATCTGGGGAAATATTTCTCGAAGAAGGCTTCTTTGAAAATGGCTCATGTCAGATGAGTGTGCTTGGTCAAAAGATATCCACGAGTAGACTTCCACCAATGGTGTGCATCACCTTTCAATATAAAAGTTGCACACAACACCTTTTCTTCTTCTATTATAGTCATCATCATGAAATTCCTCTTCTTCTCATCAATCTAGTGGGCTGGCCATAATGGATCCGATGGCTTACTTGTGAATTCCTTCTGTTTCATTTTCAGAAAAAGCTCTATCAGCCTAGAGTGGTCAAGCTGATTTTGCGCATAGTACCTGTATACAGGTAGCTGATTCTGGTGACTTCCTTGATTGTTCGTCCCTTGTTGTACTTCGTAATTATGCACTAGGATATGCATTACTGGAATCTGCCGCACTGTGGGCATGGTGTTATTTTCCACAGGTGCAATGAGCATGGTATTATCAACAACGGGTGCAAGAGGTACAACACTGCCACCAGGAGGTATTGGTGTAGTATTTGCAGCTAGAGGTGTAATTCCCAAGGCAACCTGCATAGCCAATAACATCTGTTGTTGTTCTTGCATCTGTATAGCCATATTCGTCACAATCGTAGCCATATTATCTGGTGGCCCTAGTAAATTAGTTGGGGTAGCTTGATTATTGCCGCCCTAAGGTGTATTATTCTAATTTACATTGTTTCCTACTTGTCCTTCAGGGTTTTCATTAACATTCCCCGTTTCAGGTGGTGGTGGGGTCGGCCTTTATGACTATTTCCATGAGTACAGCGAGCCATCTCAAATTGTCGACTGATAAGGTGTCTACATAGCAACATAGGTGAGAATTTGTACAAAATGGCAATTTCATGGTTAGTCGCATGGTAATTTACTAAATATCTCAAAACCATCAAATTCCCAAAATTCTACAGTGTTTGCAGCAAAAAATTATGTATGGCCAAACTTATGTGGTCACGTATGGTGTGGCCACTCATGTTGTGAAACCTACATGCAAATTTTGGGGATAAAATTTCTTTTAAGGGTGGGGGAGTTGTAAGACCCGTACTCCATGAACTCGATCTATACCTTTAATTCATGTCGTAATAGGTCTTCCAATCATCACCGGGCCAGACGGGACGAGCGGATGACAACCAGGTACAAAAACAGACCTAAAAGTATGATATTTATCATACCGGTCTATGATACCGGTCGATGGTACCGATCGACCGGTATGTCTACGTGGGAAGATTGGTTAGATCCGGAAATGGATCTCTGCGGATCTTGCTTTCCAAATCTCAAGCCTAGGGACTTTCCTAATGTAAGGAAACTTTCTAAACTCTATCCTGGTCTATTTAAGGACCCTTAAACCTCTTTAGAACTCTTTGATTGCTTCTCACAAGCCCTAGAGAGGAGAAAGAAATCAAAGAAGGAGAATGAGCTAAGAAAGGTGAGAGAGGAGCCGCCGTTGGACGAAGAATACCATAGTTGCGAAACAGTAAGTGCTTGAACTTCTCTCTAAGTTAAGCATTATAGATAATTAATCATGAATTGATCAATACCATGCAATGCGAGGTATTGATCTAAAACCTTTAAATTGCCGTCAAACCCTAATATAGTCGATGAACCCTAGATTCGCATTCTAGGCTGAGGATCATTAAAACTAGGACTTGAATGGATCATGAAACAACTCTAACTCGTTGCTCAGGCCTAGAATGCATAGGAGAAACCCTAGAACCAATAGGGGGTAACCGATGGAAGGTGAACACCAAGTTGGTGGTCTTCCGGTACTTGGTGTTCTTCCGGAGGCATACCGGTCGACCATACCAGTCGCACCCTATGCGAATGGTACTACGACCAGTACCTCTCGGGGACTGGTCTGTGGAGGGATTGGTTGACCATACCAGTCGCACCTTTCCCCACAGTGTAGCGATTGGCACCTGTGACCGGTATGCACTGTGAGGGTGTTTTCAATACCAGTTGGTTTCCAACCAACATGAACCCTAAGAAAATTATTCTAATTCAACCCTAAAATCATATAAGACCCTGTGTTTTGGATTCGGTGACGCGGGGCAAGCTAACAATCAAGCGTCAGGTAAGGGAATCAGACCAAAAGCCTAATAACTTAATAACAGTAAAACGTTGTTAGTAATTGTGATTATGTGGAATGGTGTTTGTGCATACTCGCATGTCATCTTTACTTTCAGTTATTTTATTGTTCATGCATACTCGCTATGCTAGGATGTGATTGTTAGGCATGTGATTGTTTTTGTTGGTGTGTGTAATGGGAAGGGCCTGGGGTCTGGGATCATTCCTCATACTAGTACTTTTTCGTATCACTTCTGTCTTAGCATGCTTGGTACGGGTAAGGTATCAGGGGGAGGAAGTGGCACTGTAGTCTCCGGTCTGGCCACTAGACTCTAGCCCTATCTCTATGCCGTAGGGAGCTGTGCTGGGATAGGGCTTACTGGGATGACATATAGGATTGGTTAGTTGTGAGCCAGGTTGCAAGCCCTCGCCAATAGGGGCTTACGTGTTGGTATGGGTAGGGCATTAGGAAAAGTGTTGGCGGTGTTTGATCCAAACACTTTAGCTCTATCTCTATTCCATGGTGGATGCATGTGAGACAACAGTAGTGTTTGATCCATTGGGCGGATTCACACACTCTTGTATAGAGGTGTGGTAGCCGCCAATCCTTTCTATAGCACATTGCAAACTTAAAATCAGACCATAATGTGAATGTTACTCATGCATGATGTATGTTGCATTGTTTGATTGTCTTATTGAGCTAAGTTGTGAGCTCACCCTTGTATATATACATGTTTTTAGATGTTGATGTAGGTTACACTATCGAGAACTACGTGGATGCTCCTGTATATGGAGGAGCTGCTGCCCTGGAAGTGCAAGCAGGGGAGGATGAGCATGACGCTTCATGCGAGTGCCCTTTCTGTGTGTACCTCTAAGATATTTGATTTGTTTATTTTATTTATTTTCAGTTGGATTTATAAATGTTGTAAGGATAATTATTTATTTTTTAGTATTTTGAATAATTGGATAATTTTTTATCAATAGAAGTACTTAGTTCATTATTAACAAGACTTTTGTTGTATTTATTTATCTTCTGATTGTGGTTATGTGCATTGGTTTATATTATTGGACACGGTCTTATTGAGATCCTGGTGTAAACCGTTAGTTCAGTGACAGTACTCACACTTCTGGTTCAGTCGAACTTGGGGTGTGACAACTTGGTATTAGAGCTCTTAGGCTCTGTCCAACAGACCATACATGCACTTGACTGAGTCAATGAACTAAGATAGGAAAAATTAAGAGCTTTAATAAAAACACACCTTAAGCACTTGTGTTGGTTGAGACAGAACTTAAACAAGACAATAATGTACAGATAAAAGTTGGAACCATATGTATACACAGACAGAAAAATAAAATCTAAATGCATCTTGATAAACAATAATATAGGGTACGATTTATAAGTTGGGCAGTTGTCTAAGTATACAAAGGATATAGTACAGTAGCAAGAAGGGAGCATCTATAAAGTAGAAAATTAGAATACCCAATTGATACTCACAAGATGTGAAACTCGATGTATGACAGAGGAAGAAAAAATGGCTAGTAACGCCTAAATCCCTGTAGAGGTAAAGGGAAAGATCTCGGGCTAAATCCAACAAAGATAGGAGAACAATGGTCATACATCAAAAATGAGAGTAACTATAAAAGAAGATAAAGCTATACTCCTGGTTGAGGTGGAAACTCAAAGTAAGAAGAGGTTGCAACTTGATCCACCACTATTTGGGTCGAGAACGGGTAATGAAAACTCATCTGAGTAGATGTTAAATAATGATAATCAGATTGGAGCAAATCAAAGAAGGTGAACAACCAGGCCACTCCAACCAATCTACCTGGACTACCAAGTGCCTTGTCGACGGTTGTAATAAACTTGGCCTGACGAAATGCAAAGACAACAACAGATGATACCGGCTATGTGAGTTGCCATGGAAATCACCATCCAAGTTGCCAATGCTACACCAATACCTTCGGGTCAAACCAAGTACGGTACCGATTGGGAGTAATACTGTACCGCCAGCACATGTTAGCCGTAACACAGTGCTTACCATACCGTAGGCCCCAGTAAGTAGAAGCTTGGTGCACAACAAGCAGTGTATCAAGGTGGTTACCCTTATCAGCCACCGATGTATGGGATAGCTGCATCATGGCAGAATGATCCGACAAGGGTTGAGGAATATTTTCTGAAGATGAAGCCTCAAACGTTTCAGCAAAGGATCAAATCTATTGTAGCCATATAACTAGACAGGTTTATATAAGATGCGGTGCATTATTGACTTATTCTTATGATTATAGAGGATACCTGATTCTAATTCTCGTACCTTGACAAAATACCTTCTTGATTCAACCTGTTAATTGGAGTTATAGATGTTATTTTCTTAGAATTAATCTTGATTATACCAATCTAAGCTACTCCCATGATCAACACTTAAAGGTTTAATCATTCCGAATATACATCTTTTCGATTTTATACCTGATTTATTGATGTACCAAAACTTCTCCAGATTTACTCTTGTAGTGCCTTAACCAATAGCACTATATACTCAATAGACCTATAACCATGAGGTTAAGAACTGTAAAACCTCTATTTCCATATATTTGGACCACCGTGCAACTTAACGACCTTTGGATGATGATTGGATTACCATAGATTTACTCCTAATCCTTTAAACCTAAGTTCACTAGATAAAACAAGTGTTCGTCATTGTATTGAATTCGAAATAAGGAGATGAATCACTGTTGGATAAGCATTATGATTCTTACATTTCTCGACATCCATTGATAAGATGTTTAGTTAATAAGGGGATTATTGGAAGGAAGATGATTAAATTCAGATTAGATTCTATAGCCAAGGAACCTCAGATGAAGTAATGGAGGATCTGTTTTGAGATTGCTGAATGGATGGATATGAGTCATGTCTATAAAAGAGTGCATGAGCAAAAAGTGAGAACGATCAAGAGTAGCCAGTAAAGAAATAGATAGCACTCAAGTAGAGTTAAAGATGGCTATATCGATATGAATTTTGACAAGGCAAAAGATTTCTAAAGACAGATCTAAGAGTGGATACAAGGATGAAGTCAAAATTGTGGCATTGATAGTATTCAGATTAGTACAAGTAATACTGAGTTATGCCCAATGTCGAGTGAGATGATTAAGTAAAGAAAAAAAGAGTTTGGCTAAATTAATGAATTTATAAGCATATACCCTAATGCTTATAGATAGACTTAGGATATATAATGAGTAAGTAGTAGAAGATGTTTTTCGCGATATACGAAAGAGAGATCATGGTAGAACATCAGTGATAAAAGAGATGTAAGCTACTGAGTGCAATATGAGATTTTTGACGATATCTTTGAAAAATCATAAGAGATTAATGAACTAAACAAGCTCTTAAGACCTTTATACCAAATTTCTCTAGTTCAAGCTCTTTTGGACTAGATGTTGTAGTGGGTAAGTGTTATGAATATTGTCTAAATCATATGGATGGACAGAATTTGGATGCAACCTAAATTGACTTGAGATGGCAAACTTTGACGTCATCTTGGGAATAGACTGGTTGTCTCAACACTCTACAAGTGATTATATGCATAGAAGAGGTTATCATTTAAGAACAAAGATGGCACATAATTTGGTTTTATTGGAAGCATATTGCTTAGGAAGCGAAAGCTCATCCTCTCTGCATAAAAGGCGAAGTGATGCCTTGAAAAGAAAGGAGTTGGATATATGGTATCTGTGGTAAATGCTACTAAAGAAGCACCACAGATGGAAGATACTGATGTGATGCATAAATTCCCTGATGTATTTCCAAGAGGCTTACCCGGGTTGCCACCTGATCATGCAATCGAGTTCGTTATTGACTTATTACCTGGGATGGCACCTATGTCAAAGGCACCCTATAGAGTAGCTCCTATGGAGTTGAAGGAATTGAGACTCAACTACGAGAGTTATTAGACAAAGGTTCTAATCGGCTAAGTATTGCATCACGGGGAGCACCAATGCAATTCGTGAAGAAGAAGGATGGTAGTGTTAGATTGTGTATAGACTACCAAGAACTAAACAAACTCACGATCAAGAATCAATATCTACTACCTCATATCAATGACTTGTTTAATCAGCTACAAGGAGCAAAGGTATTCCCTAAGATTAACCTTAGATGGAGTATCATCAAATAATGAATTTGGACAGAAATATTCCGAATACTGCTTCTAAGACAAGGTATGGGCATTATGAGTTCCTGGTAATGTCATTTGGGTTGACTAACGCTCCAGCGTCGTTCATGGAACCGATGAATCGAGGGTTTCATGACATGTTGGACACTTTGGTCATCGAATTCATTGACGACATCTTGGTCTACTCAAAGGACAGGGTGGCTCATGCAACACACTTGAGAGTAGCCCTACAACGGTTGAGAAGGGAGAAGCTTTACGCCAAGTTCAAGAAATGCAAATTTTGGCTGAAGGAAGTGGCCTTCTTAGGTCACGTAGTATCTGTAGACGGTATCGAGGTACAAGCAAGATCACAGCTATAGTAGGATGGGATGCACCGAAATCAGTTGTAGAGATTCGTAGTTTCCTTGGATTGGCTGGTTACTATAGAAGATTCATGGAAGACTACTCAAGAATCATCGTTCCACTTACCAGACTAACCAAGAAAGGAGAAAATTTCATATGGATAGAGGAGTGTGAGAAGTGTTTTTAGCTGTGAAGTCAAGACTAGTCTCTGCACTGCCTCAGAGTTGGGTCTTGGATGTGTGTTGATGCAAGGAGAACAGGTGATTACCTACACATCAAGACAATTTAAAGAGCATGAGAACTATCCTACGCATGATCTGGAATTAGCAGCGGTCATTCACACAATCAAGACTTGGAGGCGCTACCTTTACGGTGAAAAGTTTCAGATTAAGTGGGATCATAAGAGTTTAACTTACCTTTTTTACTTAGAAGAACCTGAATATGAGACAGAGGAGATGGCTAGAGCTACTAAAAGATTATGATTGTGACATCCGGTACCATCCGGGTAAGGCAAACGTCATGGCTGATGCCTTAAGCAGAAAGTGAGCATTAAAACCTGAGGCAGGACCCAGTACCAACGCTGCATTGTGTGCTGCAGCCGCGGGCTCAATAGAGAATGATGAAGAGCATATATTAGAGACTGCAGATGATCCAATGGAACGTGGCTTAATTCATCAGTTCACATTGGTATTTGCAGCTTTGAAGATCTCATTGGATCTAATAGATGAGGTAAAAGTAGCAATCCTACAGGATCTACACCTCAAGACTGTGCAAGAAGATCTAGAGGAGGGTAAAAGCAACCTTGACTTTACCTTGGATTCAGACAAGGTACTCAGGTATCGTGGACGATTATGTATACCTGAGAGTGAGAACTCAAATATCAGAGATAGAATTATGACAGAAGCTCATTATACCCCATATTCGGTACATCCAGGAAGCTCCAAAATGTACCATGATTTAGGAAGACTATATTGGTGGAGGGGTAAGCGGATATAGCTCGATTTGTATTCCATTGTCTAAATTGCCAGCAAGTGAAAGCAGAAAGATAGAAACCTGCAGGTTTGCTACAACCACTACCAGAGCCAGCATGGATGTGGGATTGTATCACAATGGATTTCGTCACTGGCTTACCCTTGACACCATGGTCAGTGGATGCAGTATGGGTTATAGTTGATCGACTTAGACAGCTCACTTCATCGCTGTCAGACCTCAGTATACCATGAACAAGCTAGATAAGCTATATGTCGATAATATAGTCAGACTTCATGTGTTCCCAGAGAGTATAGTATCTGATAGAGAGTTTTACATCAAAGTTCTGGAAATGATTATAGAAAGCCATGGGAACCAAGTTGAAGTTTAGCTCAGCTTTTCATCCTCAGACAGACGGGCAGTTAGAAAGAACTATTCAAATCTTATGTAAGACCCGCACTCCGTGAACCCGGTCTAAACCTTGATTTCATGTCGTAGCAGGTCTTCCGATCATCATCGGGCCAGACGGGACCAGCAGATGACAATCAGGTACAAAATCGGACCAAACAGACCAAAATAAGTATGATTTTACTCATACCGGTCGATGGTACCGGTCTTGGTATCGGTCGACCGGTATGGTCTGCGCAGCAGACTAGCAGGATCCGAAATTGGATCTTTGTGGGTCCCACTTTCCCAATTCCGAATCTTAAAACTTTCTTAATCCTAAGAGGCTTCCTAAACCCTAATTCTAGCCTATTTAAACCCTCTAAGCCTCCTAGAATCCTTTCCATTATCTCTCACAAACCCTAGAGAGGAGAAGGAGGTTGGAGAAGGAGAAGAAGCTAAGGAGAAGAAGGAGGTGCCGCCATTGTCGTTCGACGACGCTCACCTTATGCCAGTCGACGGCAAGTGTTTTAATCATTCTTCTTACTCTATGACTCTAGGATAGTTGTATGGGTGGATCAATACCATGCAAAGCAGGTATTGATCTAAAACCCTAATTGGACATTAAACCCTAAGTTATCGCCGAACCCTATATTCGAGTTCTAGGGTGATTATCATCAAAACTAGACTTGAATGAGTTGGAGATAACTCTAACTCAAAACTCAAACTTAGAATGGATAGGATAAACCCTGGGAATCCATGGAGATTGATCGACGGCAGTTGAAAAACCTAATGTATGGTCTTTCGGAGACATACCGGTCGTTAGCTTTCCCATAGTGATGCGACCGGTCAGCTCTGAAAGACTGGTTTTGGAACCCTGTTGGTTTTTCGACCAACGTAAAACCCTAAGAACTATTCTAATCGAACCCTAATATAATGTAGGACTCTGTGATAGCACGTTTGGATCTTGCGACGTGGAGCAAGCTATCAAACGAGCATCAGGTAAGGGAATCTGACCTAAACCCTAATAATTAATGGACAGTAAATCGTTGTTAATAACCCTGAATATATATGATGTGATGTTTGTGCATATTCACATGTCATCCTTTACTTCAATTATTATTATTGTTCATGCATGATAGGATGCAATTGTTAGGCATGTGATTGTTTTCGTTGGTGTGTGGAATGGGAAGGGCATGGGGCCTGGGATCATTCCCCATACTGGCACCTTTTGTAGTATTCTATTTTAACATGCTTGGTATGGGTGGGGTATCAGGGGAAGGTCGTGGCATGGTGGTCTCCGATGTTGACGTTGACTTGGCCATGATGATGTGGCACTGTGGTCTCCGATGTTGACGCTGGCTTGTCCACGATGCTTTAGCTCTATCTCTATGCCGTAGGGAGTTATGTTGGGATAGGGTCTACCTGTGTATTGTTCTATCCTAGTGTGTTAGTTGCGGATAGGGTATCAGGGGGAAGTGAGGTATTGTGGTCTCCAGCCCGGCCTGCACGCTCTAGCTCTATCTTTATGCCGTAGACAGCTGTACTAGGATAGAGCCTACATTGATGACATATAAGATTGGTTAGTTGCGAGCCCAGTTTGTAAGCCCTGGCCATTAGGTCCTATGGCTTGCTTCTACATTCCATTCAACACTCATTCCATGGTCTGAAACCATGAATCATCCTCCTAGATGGCTTTCATGCATTCTCCTAGGGTTTTCCATGAAAACCTAACCATGGATGGATGGTTTGGGTTTCTCCGAGATCACTCTCTCTCCAATAACTATCCTAAGGTCTGTAGAAACTCATGGAATTAGTATCCATACCTGAGAAGATTACTCTTTCTCTGAAATTCTTCTCCTTTTTGCTAAGCTCTCTTGCTTGCCTTTCTTCTTCTCTTTTCCTTCTCTTCTCTTTCTCTCAATTCAATTAGGGTTGTGAAAGGAGTGAAAGTGGCTTAGGGACGTCCTTTAAATAGGCTATAAACATCCTAAAATAAGCCCCTTTGAGATTAGGAAGGAATCCAATCAAAAATCTCGAAATTTCCTAGTTTCTATTTTCGGCAGGATCTGAGGGTCAATGGGAGGGTCGATGACCCCGTCGACCCTAGGGTTCAAAAGCTGTCCGACCCTCCCTTCAAAACTGAGGGTCTGACTTTCTGTTTTGGGAGGTCCAACCCTGCTTAGCTGGGTATGCGACCCTTCCTCTTTTTAAGTATTTTTGGGTCGATTTGATGCCTGGGATCTCGATCTCCTTCACGCCCTTGGTCCACTTGACTCGACCATGATGGGTAAACCTGGTTCAAGGTGGTAAGACTGGGTTAGATTGACACGGGTCTTACAACTCCCCCCAACTTATAAAAATTTCATCCTCGAAATTGTACGTACCTTCTGAATCAAATAAGTAAGGGTATTGCTTTCTCATAGCATTTTCTTCTTCCCATGTAATTTCTTCCATGTCTCTACTTTTCCATATGACCTTAACATAGTAGATATCTCTGTTGCGTAGACGTTGAACCTTTCGACTAGTGATTTCTGTTGGTGTTACTTCAAATGTCAAATCATCAGTCAATTCTGGCAAATCCACTGTCAAAACATGCATTGGGTCCTTGACATACTTCTTCAATAGAGAAATGTGAAATACGTCATGTACACTTGACACAGATGGTGGTAGTGCTAACTGATAAGCTACTTTTCCACGCTTAGCTAGAATTTCATACGGCCCAACATATCTTGGACTTAGTTTCCCTTTCTGTCTGAACCTCTTCAATCCTCGCATAGGCGTTACCTTCAAAAATACTTTATCACCTACGGCGAACTCCAGATCTCTTCGTCGAGTGTCTGCATATTGCTTCTGACGGTTCTGAGCTGTTCTCACTCTTTCCTTGATGATGTCGACCACTCGACAAGTCTCTTCAACAAATTCCGGTCCAACAATACTACGTTCTCCAACTTCATTCCAAAACAAAGGAGTTCGACACTTCCTGCCATACAGTGCTTCATAAGGTGACATCTGTATAGTAGCCTGATAGCTGTTGTTATAGGCGAACTTGATCAATGGTAACTTTTCGTCCCATGATCCTTTGAAATCAATCACACATGCCCGTAGCATATCTTCTAGAATCTGGATTGTACGTTCTGACTGTCCATCTGTCTGTGGGTGGAATGCAGTACTGAACTTCAATGTTGTACCCATAGCCATTTGTAGTCCTTCCCAAAATTTGAAAGTAAATCGTGGATCTCTATCGGACACAATGCTTTCTGGAACACCATGTAATCGAACAATATTATCCACATACAACTTTGCTAACCTTTCGAGTGTATATTGGGGTCGTATCGGTATGAAGCGAGTTGTCTTAGTCAGACGGTCCACAATTACCCAAACTGCGTCAACTACTCGAGGAGTCAATGGTAGCCCTGTGACGAAGTCCATAGTGATGCAGTCCCATTTCCATGCTGGTTCTGGTAATGGCTGTAACAGTCCTGCGGGTCTTTGTCGTTCAGCCTTTACTTTCTGACAATTTAGGCATTGAGACACGAACTTGGCTACATCTGCTTTCATTCCTCTCCACCAATATAACTTCTTTAGATCATGATACATTTTTGTACTTCCAAGATGTATTGAATAAACGGTGGTATGGACTTCTTTCATCAGTCGGTGTCTAATGTCCATATTTTCTGTTTCGGGTACACATATTCTTCCTTAGTATTTCTGTACCTTCTCGTCATCCAAGGTGAACTCAGGGTTGGTCCTACCTTTCTCGATATCTTCTTGTACTGTTCTCAGATAAGGATCTAATTTGATAGCTGTCTTCACTTCGTCCACTATATCCGGTAAAATTTTCAATGCCGCGAACATATTTGAAAACCGATGAATAAACCCTTGATTGGCTGATCCATCCGTTGTATCTATCACATACTGCTCGTTGCCATGATTGAATACCATTCCGGTAGTACACATTGCTACAATTGTGCTGACTTCTCCTTGGGATTTTATCATTGCTTTTCTGCTCAATGCATCTGCTACCACGTTCGCTTTTCCCGGATGATACTGGATATCACAATCATAGTCTTTCAATAATTCCAGCCATCTTCTTTGTCTCATATTCAACTCCTTCTGATTAAATAAATAAGACTTTTATGGTCCGACTTAATCTGGAATTTCTCCCCATATAAATAATGTCTCCATATCTTGACAGCATGTACTACTGCCGCTAGCTCCAAGTCATGAGTGGGATAATTTTTCTCATGTACCTTCAACTGTCTTGACGCATAAGCAATTACTTGTTCTCCTTGCATAAGCACACATCCTAATCCCAATCCCGATGCATCAGTGTATAAAGTAAATGTCTGTCCTGGAACGGGAATGGTCAAAATCGGGGCGGATATCAATCTGGCCTTCAATGTCTGGAAGCTCTTCTCACATTTGTCAGTCCACACAAACTTTTCACCTTTCTTAGTCAAACTGGTGAGAGGTACGGCAATCCGAGAATAGTCTTCTACAAATCTCCGATAATAACCAGCTAGACCCAGAAAACTTCTAATTTCTGAAACGCTCTTTGGTGCTTCCCACTTCACAATAGCCTCGATTTTGCTGGGGTCCACTTTGATTCCTTCAGCGGATACTACATGGCTTAGGAATATGACTTCACTTAGCCAAAACTCACACTTAGAAAATTTGGCATATAGTTTCTCTTTCCTTAAACGCTGTAGGGCTGCGTTTAGGTTCTTGACATGGGTTTCTTTGTCCTTGGAGTATACCAATATATCATCAATAAATACTATAACCGACGTATCCAACATATCGTGAAAAACTCGGTTCATAAGTTCCATGAACATTGCCGGGGCATTAGTTAATCCAAATGACATAACCAAAAATTCATAATGTCCATATCTGGTCCTGAATGTTGTCTTCGGAATATCACCTTCTTTAATCTTCAGCTGATGGTAACCCGATCGAAGATCGATCTTAGAAAATACTTTTGCTCCTTGTAACTGATCGAACAAGTCATCGATCCTGGGTAGTAGATATCGATTCTTGATTGTCAGTTTTTTCAACTCCCGATAGTTGATACATAATCGAATGCTACCATCCTTCTTTTTCACGAACAGTACCGGTGCCCCCCATGGAGATATACTGGGTCGAGTATAACCCTTGTCCAGCAGTTCTTGTAATTGCACTTTTAATTCCTTCAGTTCAGTAGGAGCCATTCTATAAGGTGCTTTTGATACGGGTGCGGCTCCAGGTATCAGGTCTATTACAAACTCTGTGGCACGATCGGGTGATAATCCGGGTAGTTCCTCCGAAAATACGTTAGGGTAATCCCGCACGACGTCAATGTCTTCCATTCGTGGTGCTTCCTTGGTTAGGTCGACCACTGATACTAGATACCCGACTGCTCCCTTCTCAAGGCACTTCTTAGCCTTTAATGCTGAAAGTATGAGCTTGCGTCTCCGGGGAAGTTTGGTTCCCAAGAAACTGAACTCTGCCCCTTCCTTGTCTTTGAACGTTAGCTTCTTCTCGGCACATAATAGATTTGCAGAATGCCGAGCTAACCAATCCATTCCTAAGATGACATCGAAGTCTGCCATCTCAAGTCGTATCAATGTTGCATCTAAAATCTGTTCCCCAATGAAAACTAGACATGGTCCATAACCTTTCTCTAGTTCCACTTCTAACCCCATCGGTGACCGTACAAGTAATTTGTAGTCTAATGTCTCGATGGGTAAGTTTATCTTCTTTCCAAATGACACAAATATAAATGAATGAGTAGCTCCGGAATCGAAGAGTACTCTGGCGGGTACGCCATTTATAGGTACAATACCTGTGATTTTTCTTTATTTAGTCTACATGCTCATTCAATGTAATCATAACTTTGAAAGGTTTCAGTCATACCTGTGACCACATCAGGTGATGCGGCCGCATCCTCGAACGTAACAGCATATACACGTCCCTGATGGAATTGCTTCTTGGGCTTTGGGCACTCTCTTGCTATATGTCCCGGTTGGTTGCAGTTAAAACACTTCGGGCCTTCAGAATTTGGCTTTTGCTGAGTTTGAGCTGCTGAATTAGTCTTGGTTACAGCATTAAAATTCTGTGGACGGAAAGGCTTATACGTCCTGTTATTACCTCCGTTGTAAGAATTCCCAGCTGGCCTTTTGATGCCTTTGTTCTGAGTAAAATAACTCTCCTTCTGGCTCGATTCAATCACTCGGGCGATCTGGACAGCTTCATTATAAATCTTCTTTTCTAAGCCCAGAACGTGTTCTCTGATGCTTCCTCTCAGTCCCGTGACAAACCTATGGGTTTTGGTTTCTTCTTCTTGCATACTCAGTGGTGCGAAGAAAAACAGCTCTTCATAACGCTGTTGGTACGCATCCACTGACATCTGTCCCTGATAAAGACTCAGGAACTCCTTCTCCATCGAATCTCTGAAGCTTCGTGGAAAATATTTCTCGAAGAAAGCTTCTTTATAAACAGCCCATGTCAGTAGGGCGTGCTTAGTCAATAGATAGGCCCGGGTCGATTTCCACCAATGATGTGCGTCGCCTTTGAGCATGAAGGTGGCACACAATACTTTCTCCTCTTCTGTAATAGTCATCATAAGAAAATTTCTTTCCATCTCATCCATCCAGTGTGTTGGCCATAATGGATCAGACGGTTTGCCATTAAATTCCCTGGGCTTCATCTTCAAAAACCTCTCGACCAGTCGAGAGTGATCCATCTGATTTTGGTATGCCCCAAACATAGGGGGTGGATACTGATAATTAGCCTGTGCTGCTTTCGGAACCTGCACTGGAATCTGTGCAGCAGTTTGTTGAGGTGTCTGATGAGCTGGGTGGTTACCCACCGGTGCCGCACTGGCTTGTCCTGTGTGCATGGGTGCAGCCTGAGTAGTTTGAAACATAATGCCCATGGCAACTTGCATCTGGGCCTGTGCATGTTGCATGTGTTGTAGCTGCTGAGCTAGGTTCATAACCACAGTTGCTAGCTCCGGTGGTGGAGGTGGCAAATTTGTAGGGTTTACCGGTTCTGGATTTTCCGGTGCATGGTTATTCTCTTGACTAGTCTCCTCCACTGGTGGTGGTGGTGGGACTGCATTTCGGCTCTGTCTGGTTACTCTTCTTCCAGACATATTTTCCTTCTGAGATGGGTGGTGCCTGAAAATCATCAAAATCAGTGAGAAATCATTTATACTTCATGTAGGCATGCTAACCGATATAAAATTCAAAATCCTCAATTCATTCTGTGAAAAATACTGTCTTTTCTATGTAGGATCGATGGTGAGGGTCGATGGTATGTCCGACCCTTGGTATCCGACCCTGGGAATTACCTGTTCTTCCCGAGAGCTGAGGGTCGATGCGAGGGTCGATTGGTATCCGACCCTCAGTTCTGACCCTCGATTTTCTGTCAGATTCCCGAGAGCCGAGGGTCGATTAGAGGGTCGATCCAAGGGTCAATGGTTCCAGTCGAATTGTCCGACCCTCGGACCAAAAATTAGATTTTTAAGATCCGATTCTGGGTCATTTCTCACTATTCCTCCTCCGTTTCGACTCGTCTCTACTCTCTGAGTTGCTACAGTGCTACTCCACTGTTTTTGGATGGTTTAACTCTGGGTTTCGACGTCCACGTCATCCCTACATGTATATCCTCTCATCTTTACCTGTTTTTAGGTTTTCTTTTCTAGATTTTTACCCATTTAACTCATATTTTCCAAATTAAACTTTTTCCAACCGTAAAAATTTGATTTTTATTGGGGGCTTTTGTTATTGGTGTCTCGAGGAACGAAAGCCCTCAAAAATTTTTGAGTTTCATCAGTTGATTATCGAGAAACTTAAAATTTTCTCTTTTTGCCTTAATTTGTCAAATTTTTTGATTTTTCTTGAATTTCTTCAAATTGAGTTTCGTCAGTTAAAATTTCCTACTGTATGTGGGTTGTAGGACATGTTTTAACCTACGTAAGTTCTCATACCCACTTGTATGGTGAGAAATTGGGTTTTATGGTCGACCTACGTCGTTATTAAATCAAATTTTGGATTTTTATCCTGCTAACTCCTTGTTTCCTTTTTCTTTCTTATTTTGCAGATACTATGGCCCGTACCAAAGTACCCAGAGTGCGTGATCTACTTCGCTTTCGTTCGAATGAAGCTGAGGCACAGTATGCTGACTATGCCCGTAAAAAGGTTGAAGGGGGTCGCATGGTGAACTTGGCTGAGCTAGCCTTGTTCAATGTAGAGGGAGCGTTTGGTGATATGGGGTGGCTCCCTGTCATCACATACGACACGTGCACATGTCCACACTTGGTGGGCCAGTTTTATTGTAATCTCCAGGTGGTGGGGAATTACAACGACGTTGAGCACGGTCAGGAGTTGCGCATCACCAGTTATGACAAGGGGGTGCACATCTCCTTTGATTATCGGCAGCTGGCCGATCTGTTGGGCATTCCCTATGATGGCCCCATGGTGTACTGTGCGTCGGGAGAGCCATAGTTTGTTGAGATGGAGATGAGAGCAGAGATCGACAGCCAGTTGCTCCGTCCCGATCGATGGCAGATGAGAGCTTGTTACTTACGTCCAGCTCCACGGGTCTTCTGCAAGATTATCCAGCCTAATCTGATCCCGTAGAGTGGGCACTATGAGAGGGTCTCTCAACTGACACAGTTCTTGATCTACAGCATCTACACTCGCCAGCCGGTCTGCCTACCTTACATCATCATGCGGACGATGATTAGTGCTATATTGTCCGGTCATAGGGGTAATCTACCCTATGGACGCATGATTACTGTGCTACTGACCCGTCTGGGGGTGGATCTGGTAGATGAGAAGATCCAGGAGAAGACCTTCTCGTCGCCTCTAAATTGGGAGGCTATCTGCAAGATGGGGCTGCGAGATGCTGAGGTTAGCGATGAGGAGAGGAACGCGATGGTGCGCGCTCACACTCGTGTCGAGATGGCTGATGCTGAGGCTGCTGCTGCTGCTGCTAGAGCTCGTGTGGATCCGGTTGACGATGACGATCGCATGTATATGGACGTCGACTCGATACCACCGCCATCACCTACACATGCGGCTGGAGTTGGTACTTCTTCTGCAACGGCTCCTGCACCTGAGGCTGGTCCTTCCCATTCGGCTGATCCTTCACTTCCACCTTCAGCCATGATGGAGATGATGCAGGAGATCAGGGATGCTCAGCGCAGATCTGATCTAAGGATGGATGAGCTGTTGGCTGCTCAGCACGCATCAGACGCGCGGATGGGAGAGCTCCTAGAGGTGCAGCGTGCGACTGATCAGAGGATAGCCGGTCTCACAGCTAGTCTACAGACGACCCAGACTCAGATAGCCTGGTTGACTAGAGTCTATGCTGAAGACTATGACAGAGACCGTGAGGCACCGCCTCCTCCTTCGCCTCCAGCTTCCTGAGTGTACTTTTATTTTTATTGTACTACAGAGTAACTGTCCGGGTTGTGGACTGTACTCTGCTTTCATTATGTGTATGCATTTTGTTTCTCTCTCTCATTGTATGTAACTTGTTTCCCCTTTAATAGATGTATTATTCTCTTTTTAAATTTGATATCAAACATCACTTGTGCTTATAATGTGTTAATATTACTGTTTTTACTTTTATCCTATCTCAGTTCACAATTGTCTTGAATGTATGTTAGTTTAGCGGACAAGGCCTGAGATGCTTTGATACCAAGTTGTCACACCCTAATTTTGGTCTAACCAGAATGGTGTGATGAACCGCTAATAAACCAATGGTTCAATCAGGATCTCAAATAGGCTATCCCCGCATTATCTAAACTTACACACATCCATAATCATAATCAGAGTAAATACACAATAGCGGAAGTCTTATAATAACATGAACTGAGAACTAAAATGATATCATTAATTTAATAGCAAATTATTCTGTTTTCAACTGAGACATAAATATTTAAATACCAAATACATGTCTTAATAAATCCAATAAAGAAACCTATAAAATATCTAATCAAATACATACGAGTTGCACTCGCAAGAGGAGTCGTGTGTATCCGCTTCAGCTTCAACTTCCATGGCTGTCACGTTCCCGTACGCAGACGCATTCATATAGTCTTCAACGGTATAACCTGCATCATCAACTAAAAATATTCGACGTCGAGGGGTGAGCACACATCACGGCTCAGCGAGTAGCCAAAACAATGCAACAATACATATGCATGCAGATCAATTTATATCTTTGCTCCGGTTTAAAGTTTACAGTATGCAATAAAAAGGTTGAGGTAGCCAAAGGTCGCGTTTATTGACTCCGCCTCTATACACGAGTGTATGACGTTACCCGAAGATCACGTTTAACGTCAACTCACATGCACCCAATCATGAACATTATATAACAAAGGTTACGTTTATTGCTATATAGTGTCATACCAATACGTAAGCCCCTGTTGGCGAGGGCTGCAAACTGGGCTCGCAACTAACCAATCCTAATGCCAAAAATGTATCCAAGGCCTCACCCCAGCATCCCTCAGAATGTCCATAGAGATAGAGCTAAGGCCCCCCGGTAGAGTCAGAGACTACAAGGACCGATACCACCTCCTCTGATACTCTACGACATAATAGTTCTGCTAAAGTAATGGCGATACGACGATGCAAATGCACAAGACTTGAGTTAGAGATAGAGCTAAAGTGCTGAGACCCGCCAAAGGTTAACGTTTATTGACGTTCTCGTCACACCTCCCCTGATACTCGCTCGCATCAAGCACATCAACCACACACATACAAGCACATGCCTATTCCTATCACCATCATCATCATCATGTTATAAACAATAAAGTAAATATGCATGAACAAGTAATAGAAATATTGGATGGCATGCTGTATGCACATTACAAACATATTCGCATAGAATCAAGCATAGCATAGGACTCAAGAAATAGAAAAACAGTTTATTATTAACCAATTTAGTTTGGAGTTAAGGTTTCTCACCTTAGCTTGCTATAAGATACTTTTCCAAGATTTAAAATCACCGTTATAATGTTATTATATTGCTAGCAAACCTGACAAAGTCGATAAAATTTAATTAGAATAAATTCTGAATTTAAAAACCATTCTGTCAACTGAGGGTCGATGCTAGGGTCGATGGGTCTATCGACCCTCCCCTCATTCTGGACTTCCCGAATACTGAGGGTCGATGGTCAGAAACACCTAGGGTCGGATGGCCTATCGACCCTGGGTGCGACCCTCGGTGCACTCTGGTCCAATTTCCACTTTTTAATCCATTCTTCGTGTTTGGGGTCCTATGGCTTGCTTCTACATTCCATTCAACACTCATTCCATGGTCTGAAACCATGAATCATCCTCCTAGATGGCTTTCATGCATTCTCCTAGAGTTTTCCATGAAAACCTAACCATGGATGGATGGTTTGGGTTTCTCCGAGATCACTCTCTCTCCAATAACTATCCTAAGGTCTGTAGAAACTCATGGAATTAGTATACATACCTGAGAAGATTACTCTTTCTCTGAAATTCTTCTCCTTTTTGCTAAGCTCTCTTGCTTGCCTTTCTTCTTCTCTTTTCCTTCTCTTCTCTTTCTCTCAATTCAATTAGGGTTGTGAAAGGAGTGAAAGTGGCTTAGGAACGTCCTTTAAATAGGCTATAAACATCCTAAAATAAGCCCCTTTGAGATTAGGAAGGAATCCAATCGAAAATCTTGAAATTTCCTAGTTTCTATTTTCGGCAGGATCCGAGGGTCGATGGGAGGGTCGATGATCCCGTCGACCCTAGGGTTCAAAAGCTGTCCGACCCTCCCTTCAAAACTGAGGGTCTGACTTTCTGTTTTGGGAGGTCCGACCCTGCTTAGCTGGGTGTGCGACCCTTCCCTCTTTTTAAGTGTTTTTGGGTCGATTTGATACCTGGGATCTCGATCTCCTTCACGCCCTTGGTCCACTTGACTCGACCATGATGGGTAAACCTGGTTCAAGGTGGTAAGACTGGTAAGACTGGGTTAGATTGACACCGGTCTTACAATGCCCCAGGTATGTGGGACCATATGAGATATTGATCAGACGTGGTAATGTGGCATATCAACTGGCTCTACCACCATCCATGTCAAGCATTCATGATGTGTTCCATGTTTCTTTATCGAAGAAGTATGTCAGAGATCCATCACACATCTTGACAGCAGACCCACCAGACTTGACAGGGGACTTAACATTTGAAGTACTACACGTGACTCTCACAAGCTGAAAGGTACAACATCTCCGAAGCAAGGATATCCATTAAGTCAAAGTGCATTGGAAAAGCCAAGATGTAGATGAAATCACTTGCGAGGAAGAGAACGCAATGCGAAAGGAATACCCTAACCTTTTCGACGAATAAGGTACGTATAAATTTTGAGGCCAAAATTTCTTTTAAGGGTGGGGGAGTTGTGAAACTACATGCAAATTTCGGGGACAAAATTTCTTTTAAGGGTGGGGGAGTTGTAAAACCCGCACTCCATGAACCCGATCAAAACCATTAATTTATGTCGTAACAGGTCTTCCAATCATCACCGGGCAGACCGAACGAGCAGATGACAACCAGGTACAAAAACGGACCTAAAAGTATGATATTTTTCATACCAGTCTATGGTACCGGTCGATGGTATCGATCGACCGGTATGTCTATGCGGGCAGACTGGTTAGATCCAGAAATGGATCTCTGTGGGTCCCGCTTTCCAAATCTCGAGCCTAGGGACTTTCCTAACTTAAGGAAACTTCCTAAACTCTATCCTAGTCTATTTAAGGACCCTTAAACCTCCTTAAAACTCTTTGATTGCTTCTCACAAATCCTAAAGAGGAGAAAGAGATCGAAGAAGGAGAAGGAGCTAAGAAAGGTGAGAGAGGCGCCGCCATTGGACGAAGAACACCATAGTTGTGAACCAACGGTTAGTGCTTGAACTTCTCTCTAAGTTAAACATTATAGATGATTAATCATGAATTGATTAATACCATGCAAGACGATGTATTGATCTAAAATCTTTAAATTATCGTCAAACCCTAATATAGTCGATGAACCCTAGATTCACATTTTAAGCTAAGGATCATCGAAATTAGGACTTGAATGGAACATGAAACAACTCTAACTCATTGCTCAGGCCTAGAATGCATAGAAGAAACCCTAGAACCAATAGGGGGTGACCAATGGAAGGCGAACACCAAGTTGGTGGTCTTCCGGAGGCATACCGGTCGACCATACCGGTCGCACCATTTGCGACCGGTACTGTAACCGGTACCTCTCGGGGACTGTTCTGTGGGGGGACTAGTTGACCATACCGGTCGCACCTTTCCCCACAGTGCAACGATCGGTACCTGCAACCGGTATGCACTGTGAGGTGTTTTCAATACCAGTTGGTTTTCGACCAACGTGAACCCTAAGAAAATTATTCTAATTCAACCTAACATCGTGTAGGACCCTGTGTTCATGCATACTCGCTATGCTAGGATGTGATTGTTAGGCATGTATGTTTTTGTTGGTGTGTGGAATGGGAAGGGCATGTGGTTTGGAGCAGCTAGCTAAGGTATATGTGGGTAATATTGCCAGATTAAATGTTATGCCTAAGACCCTAGTGTTAGATAGAGTCTCACGCTTTATGTCAAAGTTTTGGGAGGGACTATAGAAAGCAATGGGAACAAAGTTGAAGTTTAGTACCGCATTTCACCTTCAAACCGACGGACAGTCCAAGCGGACTATACAGATCCTGAGAGGTATTCTCTGAGCCTGTGAAATTGATTTCAAAGGAGCTTGAAATGAGAAGTTGTCATTGATCGACGTTGCTATCTCACTACCATATAGATGTCACCTATGAAGCATTGTACGGTAGAAAAGTTGAACTCCTCTATTTCGGAATGAAGTTGAAGAATGAGGAATTGTAAGACCTAAGTTTGTCATAGAAACCTATCAAGTGGCAGAAAAGATCAAAGAAAAAGGGCCAAGACAGCTCAAGGTTGTTAGAATGGACACCAAGGCCACGAGTTTACCATAAATGACAAAGTGTTCTTGAAGATATCACTTATGTGTGGTTTGAAGCGGTTCGGTAATAAGGAAAAGTTGTGCCCTATATATGTTTTGAACCTTATAAAATTTTGGAGAGACGTGGAAGAATAGTATATCAACTACCGTTATCGCCATCTATTTCTAATGTGCACGATGTATTTTGCGTGTCTCTATTGAATAAGTACATTGGAGATCCAACACGCATGTTAACGATAGATCCGCCAGATTTGATAGATTACTTAACTTTAAAATGGTACCAGCTTAGATTACCAGTTGGAAGGTACAACATCTCTAGAGCTGGGATATTTTTTATGTGAAGGTAACCTGGCAAAGCCAAGACGTGAAAAAGATTACATGGGAAAAGGAAAATCCAATGTAGAAATAGTATTCCCACTTATTCGACTCGGAAGCTACATGTAAATTTCGAGGATGAAATTTCTTTTGAGGATGGGAGAATAGTAAGATCCGTACGTGCAAATTTCAATGACGAAATTTCTTTTAAGGGTAGTGGAGTTGTAAGACCCACATGCCACAAACCCGGTCTAACCTTACATTCTCGTGTTGTGACCGGTCTTCCCATCATAATCAGCTCAAGTGACCCAATTATATGAAGAAACCACAAGATAAGGTAAGCAACAAGTCAAATTTAATTGGTGTGGTTGACTGTTTAAGTTTGTGTGGAAGCAACCAGTCAAAAACTAAAAACTAATAAATTTTGGATGTAGGGTGGCATTTTTTAGGGTTATGGTTGTCACACCCCAATTCCGCACTATTCAGAATGGTGTGATGAACCGCTAACAAACCAACGGTTCAACCAGGATCTCGAGTAGGCTATGACCGCGTTATCTAAACCTCATACATTTACATTCATAATCAGAGTAAATACACAATAGCGGAAGTCTTATAGTAAATGAACTGAGAATTCTACTGTGATAATCATAAATAAATATCCAATTATGTTATTCAACCAAAACATAAATAAAGATAGAAATTACATCTCTTTAATAAACTTAAATAAATAAAATAAAATCTAATCGAATACGCATGAGTTGTACTCGCAGGAGGAGTCATGCGTATCCCCTAAGTTTTCAGCTTCCATTGCCTCTAGATGTCCGTACACTGGAGCATTCATGTAATCTTCAAGAGTAGTACCTGCATCATCAACTAAAATATTCGACATTGAGGGGTGAGCACATATCATGGCTCAGTGAGGAAACAAAACAATGCAACATTACATATGCATGCAGTCAATTCATATCTTTGGTCTGGTTTTAAGTTTGCAATATGCAATAGAAAGGGTTGGAGGTCAAAGGTTAACGTTTATTGACCCCTATGTGTGAAGCCGTCCAAAGGTAACGTTTATTGTCGTCCCACATGCACCCACCATGAACATTGTACAACAAAGGTTAACGTTTATTGCTGTACGTGCCATACCAACACGTAAGCCCCTGCTGGCGAGGGCTTGCAAACTGGGCTCGCAACTAACCAATCCTAATGCCAAACAGTGTATCCAAGGCCTCACCCCAGCATCCCTTAGAACTCCCATAGAGATAGAGCTAAGGCCCCCCGGTAGAGTCAAAGACTACAAGGACCGAGACCACCTCCCCTGATACTCTACGTCGTAATAGTTATGCTAAGGTAATGGCGATACGACGATGCTAATGCACAAGACTTGAGTTAGAGATAGAGCTAGAGTGCTGAGGCCCGGCCTATGACACCCCCCCCCTGATACTCGCTCGCATCAAGTACACCAACCACACACATACATTCACATGCCTATTCCTATCATCATCATCATCATCATGTTATAAACAATAAAGTAAATATGCATGAACAAATAATAAAAATATTGGATGACATGTTGTATGCACATTACAAGTATATTTGCATAGAATTAAGCATGGCATTAGACTCAAGAAATAAAAACAGTATATTATTAATCAATTAGTTTAGGTCTTGTTTCCTCACCTTAGCTTGAGTGTAGATCCTCTTTCAAGCTTTTAGAATCACCTTCATATCAATGTTATATCACTAGGAAACCTAACAAGTCGATAGATTTTGATTAGAACTCATTCCGACAATTTTAAGCTTACTATTAACTGAGGGTCGCAGGTAGGGTCGCAGGTAGGGTAGCAGTCTCTATGGCCCCCTGCTGTAGGGTCGATACCTAGGGTCGAATGTTCCATCGACCCTGGGTGTGACCACCCCTTTTCCTGGAATTCCCAAACACTGGGGGTCGATACTTAAGGTCTGGTAGGGTCGATACACCATCAACCCCACGTGCGACCCCCCGTGGTTTTGGTCGATATTCTCATATTTTGATCCATTCTTCCTTGTTTGATTTCTATGGCTTCCTTCCATAGTCCATTCCATACACTTTCTATGGATTAGAACTACTCTTCACTCAACATATGAGTTAATTGATCTCCTCCATGGTTTCCATTGAAACTTAACCATGGATGGATGGTTTGGGTTTCTCCTACATCTTAACTTAACTATTCTAGGTCTTACGAAATTCATAGGATTAGTATTCTTACCTGAGAAGAACACTCCTTCTCTGTAACTCTTCTCCTTTTTCTTTCTCCTCTACTCTCCTTCTCTTCTTCTTCTCTTCCTTCTCTTCTCTTTATCTCAATTCAATTAGGGTTCTAAAAGGAGTGAAAGAGGCTTAGGGACGTCCTTTATATAGAGTAAAAACTCTTAAAATAAGTCCCCTTGAGATTAGGAAAGAGCCCAACCGAAATTAGGAAAGTTTCCTAATTTCTGTTTTCGACGGCAACTGGGGGTCGATGAGGGGGTCAATGATCCCGTCGACCCCTGGTCCGACCCTAGGTTAAAAACTCAGGGTCTGATTATTTACACTGGGGGGGTCGACCCCACCTAGCTGGGTATGCGACCCTTCCCCCTATTTGAGTGTTTTTGGGTCAGTTTAATACCTGGGATCATGATCTCCTTCACGCACATGGTCCATTTGGCTCGACCACGACGGGTAGACCTGGTTCAAGGTGGTAAGACCGGGTTAGATTGACACGGGTCTTACAACTCCCTCCTACTTATAAAAATCTCATCCTCGAAATTGTACGTACCTTCTGAATCAAACAAATGAGGATATTGCTTTCGCATAGCATTCCCTTCTTCCCATGTAACTTCTTCTATATCCCTGCTTCTCCAGGTGACCTTGACATAATAGATATCACGATTGCGTAACCGTTGCACCTTTCGACTAGTGATTTCAGTTGGTGCTACTTTAAAGGTCAAATCTTCAGTTAACTTAGGTAGATCTATGGTCAAAATGTGCGTTGGATCCTTGACATACTTCTTCAATAAGAAAATATGAAATACGTCATGCACACTTGACATAGAGGGTGGTAGTGCTAACTGATAAGCCACTTTCCCCGTTTGGCTAGAATCTCATATGGCCCGACATATCTTGGGCTCAGTTTCCCTTTCTGTCCGAACCGTTTCAAACCTCGCATAGGTGATACTTTTAAGAATACTTTATCACCCACGACGAATTCAAGGTCTCGGCGTCGAGTATCTGCATACTTCTTCTGACGATTCTGAGCTGTTCTTACTCTTTCCTTGATAATGTCGACCACTCAACAAGTCTCCTCAACAAATACTGGTCCAACAAGACTACGTTCCCCAACTTCATTCCAAAATAAAGGAGTTCGACATTTTCTGCCATACAATGCTTCATAGGGTGACATCTGTATAGTAGCCTGATAACTATTGTTATAAGCGAACTTGATCAGTGGTAAATTTTCATCCCATGATCCTTTAAAATCAATTACACATGCTCGAAGCATATCTTCTAGAATCTGAATTGTACGCTCTGACTGTCTATCTGTCTGTGGATGGAATGCAGTACTTAACTTCAATGTTGTACCCATAGCCTTTTGCAATCCTTCCCAAAACTTGGAAGTAAATCGTGGATCTCTATCGGACACAATGCTCTCTGGTACACCGTGTAATCGAACAATATTATCCACATACAGCTTCGCTAACCTCTCTAGTGTATACTGAGCTCAAATAGGTATAAAACGAGCTGTTTTAGTCAAGCGGTCTACAATTACCCAAATTGCGTCAACTACTTGAGGAGTCAATGGTAGTCCTGTGACGAAGTCCATAGTGATGCAGCCCCATTTCCATGCTGGTTCCGGTAATGGCTGTAACAGTCTTGCAGGTCTTTGTCATTCAGCCTTTACTTTCTGATAATTTAAGCATTGAGACACGAACTTAGCTACATTTGCTTTCATTCCTCTCCACCAATATAATTTCTTTAGATCATGATACATTTTTGTGCTTCTAGGATGTATCGAATAGATGGTGGTATGGGCTTCCTTCATCAGTCGGTGTCTAATGTCCAAGCTTTCTGTTTCTGATACACATATCCTTCCTTTGTACTTCAGTACCTTCTCTTCATCCAAGGCGAACTCAGGGATAGTCCTACCTTACTCAATGTCCTCTTGTACCATCCTTAGGTAAGGATCTGATTTAATAGCTGTTCTCACTTCATCACCTATGTCCGGTATAATCTTCAATGTAGCGAACATATTGGAGAACCGATGAATAAACCCTTGGTTGGCTGATCCATCCATCGCATCTATCACGAACTGTTCATTGCCATGATTGAATACTGTTCCAGTAGTACATATTGCAGCGGTTGTGCTAACTTCTCCTTGCGATTTTATCATTGCCTTTCTACTCAGCGCATCCGCTACTACATTAGCTTTCCCTGGATGATACTGGATATCACAGTCATAGTCCTTCAATAATTCCAGCCATCTTCTTTGTCTCATATTCAACTCCTTCTGATTAAATAGATAAGTAAGACTTTTATGATCTGATTTAATATGAAACTTCTCTCCGTATAAGTAATGTCTCCAGATTTTGACTGCATGTACTACTGTTGCTAACCCCAAATCATGAGTGGGATAATTTTTCTCATGTGTCTTTAACTGTCTTGAGGCATAGGCAATTACTTGTTCTCCTTGCATAAGCACACATCCTAATCCCAGTCCTGACGCATCAGTGTACAAGATAAATGGCGGTCCTGTAATAGGAATAGTCAAAATCAGAGCGGATATCAATCTGGTCTTCAAGGTTTGGAAGCTCTTCTCGCATTTATCCGTCCACACAAACTTTTCACCTTTCTTAGTTAGACTGGTGAGAGGTACGACAATCCGGGAATATACTTCCACAAATTGCCGGTAATAACCAGTTAGACCCAGAAAACTTCTTATTTCTGTAACGCTCTTTGGTGCTTCCCACTTTACTATAGCCTCGATCTTGCTGGGATCCACTTTGATTCCTTCAGCAAATACTACATGGCCTAGAAAGACGACTTCACTTAGCCAAAACTCACACTTTGTAAATTTGGCATATAGCTTCTCTTTCCTTAATCGCTGCTGGGCGGCGTTTAGATTCTTAACATGAGTTTCCTTGTCCTTGGAATATACCAATATATCATCAATAAATATTATAACCGACGTATCCAACATGTCGTGGAAAACCCGGTTCATAAGTTCCATAAAGGTTGCTGGTGCGTTCGTTAATCCAAAAGACATGACCAAGAATTCATAATGTCCATATCTGGTCCTGAATGCTGTCTTAGAAATATCACCATCTTTAATCTTCAACTGATGGTAGCCTGACCGAAGATCAATCTTAGAAAAAACTTTTGCTCCTTGCAACTGATCAAACAAGTCATCGATCCAAGGTAGTGGATATTGATTCTTGATTGTCAGTTTGTTCAACTCCCGATAGTCGATACATAATCGAACGCTACCATCCTTCTTCTTTACGAACAATACTAGCGCTCCCCATGGTGATATACTAGGTCGAATATAACCCTTGTCCATTAGTTCTTGTAGTTGTACTTTCAATTCCTTTAGTTCAGTAGGAGCCATTCGATAAGGTGCTTTTGATACTGGTGCGGCTCTAGGTATAAGATCTATCAAAAACTCTGTGGCTCGGCCGGGTGGTAATCCTGGTAGTTCCTCAGGATATACGTCGGGGTAGTCCCGCACAACTTCAATATCTTCCATCCGTGGTGCTTCTTTGGTAAGGTCGACCATTGATACTAGATACCCGACTGCTCCTTTCTCAAGGCACTTCTTAGCCTTTAGTGCTGAGAGTATGAGCTTACGTTTACGGGGAAGTTTGGTTCCCGTAAAATAGAACTCTGCTCCTTCTTTGTCTTTAAACGTTAGCTTCTTTTCGGTGCATAATAGGCTTGCAGAATGCCGAGCTAACCAGTCCATTCCTAAGATGACGTCAAAGTTTGCCATCTCAAGTTAGATCAAGGTTGCATCTAAGGTTTTCTCGTCAATGAGAACTGGACATGGCCAATAACCTTTTTCTAATTCCACTTCTAATCCCATCGGTGCTCGTACAAGTAGTTTGTAGTCTAATGTCTTGATGGGTAAATTCAGCTTCTTTCCAAATGACACAGATATAAAGGAGTGAGTAGCTCCTGAGTCAAAGAGTACTTTGGCGGGTATGCCATTTATAGGTATGATACCTGTGATTTACTTTAACTTAGTCTACATGCTCACACAATGTAATACAACTTTAAAGGTTTAGGTCATACCTGTGACCACATCGGGCGACGCGGCAGCATCCTCAGATGTAACAGCATAAACTCGTCCCTGATGTAGCTGCTTCCTGGGCTTAGGACACTCCCTTGCCATATGCCCCGTTTGATTGCAGTTAAAATTTTTAGGACCTTCATTAGTTGGCTTTGGCTGCTGTTGAGTTACTGGGGTAGTCTTGGTTGCAGCGGTAAAACCTTGGGCACGAAAGGGTTTGAATGTTTTATTATTCCCTCCATTATAAGAATTTCCCACTAGCCTTTTTATACCTCTATTTTGCATGAAATAACTCTCCTTCTGGCTCGATTCTATAACTCGAGCAATTTGCACAGCTTCGTTATATATTTTCTTCTCGAGACCCAAAACATGTTCTCTAATACTTCCTCTAAGTCCCGTGACAAACCTACGGGTCTTAGTATCTTCTTCCTGCATGCTCAATGGTGCAAAGAAAAACAGCTCTTCAAAACGCTATTGATAAGCATCCACGGTCATCTGTCCCTGATATAAACTCAGGAACTTTTTCTCCATCGAATCCTTGAAGCTTCATGGAAAGTACTTCTCAAAGAACGCTTCTTTATATATAGCCCAGGTCAATAGGGCGTGCTTGGTTATTAGATAGTCCTTTGTAGATTTCCACTAATGATGTGCATCACCTTTTAGCATGAAGGTGGTACATAATACTTTCTCCTCCTCTGTAATTGTCATTATCAGAAAATTTCTCTCCATCTCGTCGATCCAGTGTGCTGGCCATAATGGATAAGACGGTTTACCATTGAACTCCTTAGGTTTCATCTTTAAAAATCTCTTGATAAGTCAAGAATGATCCAACTGAATCGGAGCATATGCCCCATACATTGGTGGTGGATGCTGAAAATTTCCTTGAACTGCTTCAGGATGTGGTACCAGGATCTGTGCAGCTGGTGGTGGAGGTGTTGGGTGGTTACCCACCGGGGTTGCATTGGCTTGCCCAGCCGGCATAGGTGTGGTTTGTGCCACCTGGAACATCATACCCATCATTGCTTGCATATGGGCTTGCGCATGCTGCATTTGCTGTAGTTGTTGCGCCAAATTGATAACCACTGTAGTCAATTCTGGTGATGGGGGTGGCAAGTTAGTAGGATTCGCCTGACCCTGGTTTGCTGGTGGCCTAACCTGCGGATTACCCTGTATATTTACATCTTCCTTATTAGCTTCCTCCATAGGTGGTGGTGGAACAGCATTTCGGCTTTGTCGGGTTACTCTACGTCCGACCATGTTCTTCACTGATAGTGGTGATGCCTGAAAATCATACGATACGTGAGGCAACCATTTATACTTCATGTAGATACACTAACCAATGTTAATTTCAAAATTTTCAGATCATTCTGTGAAAAATACTCTTTTCTATGTAGGGTCGATAGTGGGGGTCGATGGTATGTCCGACCCTAGGATCGACCCTAGGAATCCCTGATTTTTCCCGAGAGTCGGGGGTCGATGTGAGGGTCGATGGGTGTTCGACCCTAGGTGCGACCCCTGGTTCTCTGTCAGATTACCAAGAGCTACGGGTCGATGCAGGGGTCGATGTATGTTCGACCCTAGGTTCGACCCCTGGTTTTCTGTCAGAATACCGAGAGCCGTGGGTCGATTGGAGGGTCGATATGGGGGTCGATATTTTGGGTCGAATTATGCAACCCCCGGACCAAAAATCAAATTTTTAAGGTCCGAGTTTGAGTTCATTTCTCATTCTTCCTCCTCCGTTTCGACTCGTCTCCTTCCTCTGAGTTGCTACAGTGCCGATTCCGCTACATTGGTCATTTTGGTTCCGTGTTTCGACGTCTACATCATTCCTACAGGTATGGCTTCTCCATTTACCTGTTTTTAGGTTTTCTTTTCTAGGTTTTTACTGTATATCTCATTTTCTTCAAATTAAACTTTTTTCAACCGTAAAAATTCGATTTTTATTGGGGGCTTTTGTTGTTGGTGAGTCAATGGACGAAAGCCCTCAAAAATATTTGAGTTTCATCGGTTGGTTATCGAGAAACTCGAATTTTGCTCTTTTGCCCTAATTTGTCAAAATTTTCAATTTCTCGAAATTTCTTCTGTAAGACCCGCACGCCACGAACCCGGTCTAACCTTACATTTCGTGTCGTGACACTTCTACATATCATGGTCGAGCCAAGTGGGCCAAGTGTATGAAGAAACCCAAGACCCAATATGAAATTTTACTCAAAAAAAAGTTAAAATGAGGGTAGGGTCGCATGCCTAAACAGGCAGGTCCGACCCCCCCCCCCATCGACCCCCACCATCGACCCGTGACCTGGGGTCGCAGGGGGTCTCGGGTTGTCCGACCCCCCCATCGACCCCCCCATCGACCCCCGGTATTCGGTAAAAACAGCACGAACTGAAAATTAGGAAACTTTCCTAATTTCAATTGGAACATTTCCTAAACTCAATGGGACTTATTTTGGGAGGTTTTACTCTATAAATAGGACGTCCCTAAGCATCTTTCACTCCTTTTACAACCCTAATTGGATTGAGAGAAAGAGAAGAGAAGGAAGAGAAGAAGGGAAGGAAAACTTGAAGAAAAGGCTAAGGAAGAAGAAGAAGTTCAGAGATATCTTGGGAAACTCAGACTACAGAAGGTATGAACCTTAATCCCCATCTGAATTGAAAGCTTAGAATAGATTATGATGAAGTTAGGTTTGGAGAAACCCTAATACCATCCATCCATGGTTAGGTTTCAATGGAAACCATGGAGGAGATCATTGAAACCATGAAGGTGAATAAAGAATAGTTCTAAACCATATAACATGTGTGGAATGGATTGTAGAAGCAAGCCATAGGACCCCAAACATGAATGAATGGACGAAATTTGATATTTTTGACTCAAACCATGGGGGGTCGCACCTAGGGTCGATGGAACCTCCGACCCTAGCATCAACCCCCAGCATTCGGGAAGCCCAGGAAAGGGGTGGTCGCACCCAGGGTCGATGGAAGGTCCGACCCTGGCATCGACCCCCAGTTAACAGCAAATTGGAAAAATTAGAAATAAATTGTAATTAAATTCTTTCGACTTTGTTAGGTCTTCTAGCGATATAATATTGATATAAAGGTGATTCTTAAGGCTTGAAAGAGGACCTACAAACAAGCAAAGGTGAGGAAACAAGACCTAAACTAATTGGTTAATAATAAATTGTTTTTGTTTCTTGAGTCCAATGCTATGATTGATGCTATGTATGTATGCTTGTTATGTGCATTCAACATGTCATCCAATATTTCTATTATTACTGTTCATGCATATTTAATTGTTGTTTATAACATGATGATGATGATGATAATAGGGATAGGCATGTGGATGTATATGTGTGGTTGGTGTGCTTGATGCAAGCGAGTATCAGGGGAAGTGTGATGGGGACGTCAATAAACGTTAACCTTTGACGGACCTCAGCACTTTAGCTCTATCTCTAACTGAAGTCTCGTGCATTAGCATCATCGTATCGCCGTTACTTTAGCAGAACTATTACGTCGTAGAGTATCAGGGGAGGTGGTCTCGGTCCTTGTAGTCTCTGACTCTACCGGGGGGCCTTAGCTCTATCTCTATGGGCATTCTGAGGGATGCTGGGGTGAGGCCTTGGATACACTGTTTGGCATTAGGATTGGTTAGTTGCGAGCCCAGTTTGCAAACCCACGCCAGCAGGGGCTTACGTGTTGGTATGGCACTGTACAGCAATAAACGTTAACCTTTGTTGTACAATGTTCATGGTAGGGTGGATGGGGACGACAATAAACGTTAACCTCTGGGCGGACTTCCACACCCTGTGTATAGAGGAGGGGTCAATAAACATTAACCTTTGACCACCGAACCTTTTTATAGCACATTGCAAACTTATTTACCAGACCAAAGATATGAATTGAATGCATGCATATGTTTGTTGCATTGTTTTGTTTACTCACTGAGCTCAAGTTAGAGAGCTGACCCTCGCGCGCGTAATTCTTTTAGTTTCTGATGTTGCAGGTACTATGATTGAAGATTATGTCGACACGCCAACATATGAACATGTGGCGGCTATGATGAGCAAGCTGTGGAGGACGAACATGGTTCGTTAAGCGAGCGTTTCAACGGTGGATACGTTTAGTGTTTAGTTTTCATATTTGGATATTGTAATATGTATTAAATTATGTTTTACTTACTTGGAAATAAATGGAATATTAATTATTTATCATGATTAGACCTCAGTTCATTATCTGTAAGACTTCCGCTATTTACTTTATTACCTCTGATTAATGTGGAATGTGTTTTGGTTTATCATACGTGGGATAGTCTATTCGAGATCCTGGTTAAACCGTTGGATTATTAACGGTTCATCACACCATTCTGGTTGGTGCAGAATTGGGGTGTGACATCTTCAAATTGGATTCCGTTAGCTAGAATTTCCGACTGTGTGAGTATTGCAGGATAGTTTAGAACCTACGTAAGTCCTCCTGCCCACGTGTATGGGTGACAAGTGAGGCTTTTGGCCAACTTACGTCGTTATATTGTCAAAATTTTGGATTTTCCTGCCTTACTAATCCATTATCTGTCTTTCCTTGTGGTTTGCAGATATTATGGCCCGTACCAAGGTTCCTAGTGTTCGCGACCGTCTCCGCTTCCATACTAATGAAGCCGAGGCACAGTATGCCCGCTTTGCCCGTAAAAAGGTAGAGGGAGGCCGCAAGGTGGACTTGGCTAGCCTAGCCTTGTTCAACGTGGAGGGTGCTTTTGGTGACATGAGCTGGCTTCCTATCATCACCTATGAAGCATGTACCTGTCCTGACTTGGTACGCTAGTTCTATTGTAACCTCCAGGTGGTGGGGGATTACAACAATGTTGAGAGGGGTGATGAGCTCCGGATTACTAGCTACATCAAGGGAATTGAGGTCTCCTTTGACTACCGGCAGCTAGCGGATCTATTGGGCATTCCATACGATGGTTCCTTTGTCTACTATGCCCCTGGGGAGCCACAGTTCTTCTCCTTACAGATGAAGACTGAGATGGACAGACAACTCATCCGACCTGATCGCTGGGAGATGAAAGTGAGTTATCTACGTTCGGATCCGCGGGTGTACTGCAAGATCATTTAGCACAACCTAATACCGTAGAGTGGACACTATGAGAGAGTCTCCCAGTTGACTCAGTTTCTACTGTACTGCATCTGTACCAGGCAGCCGGTCTGCTTACCCTATATCATCATGCGGACGATGATCAGTGCTACGTTGCCCAGTCATAAGGGTAACCTGCCTTATGGACGTATGATCACTACGTTGCTGACCCGCCTGGGTGTGGATTTGTTGGATGAGAAGATTCAGGAAAAGTCCTTCTCGGCGCCTCTGGATTGGGATGCCATCTGCAGGATGGGCATGCAGGATGCCCAGGTCAGCGATGAGGAGAGAAACGCGATGGTGCGCCCTCGCACTCGGGTGGAGATGGCTGACGCTGAGGCAGCAGCAGCAGCAGCTAGAGCAGGGGTTCCTGGTGGTGATGCTGGGGATGATGCTCGCCTGTATATGGATGTGGACTCTATACCTCCTCCATCACCTACGCATACTACTGGAGCTGGTCCTTCTTCTGCAGCTGGTTCTTCACATCCGCCTTCTGATAACGTACTGAGTATGTTTCACGATATCAGAGAGGCTCAGCGCAGATCAGATCAGAGGATGGGAGAGTGGATGGAGACTCAACGCATGAGGATGGGAGAGCTTCTAGACGCTCAGCGCTTGACTGATCAGTGGGTGGCTGGTCTCGTAGCTAGTCTCCAGGCGACCCAGACTCGGGTAGCTTGGTTAACTAGGGTCTACGCTGAGGACTATGACAAAGATCGCGAGGCACCGCCTCCTCCTTCACCTCCAGCTTCATGATTGTATTTGTTTTCTTTCTTTGTACTACAGAGTAACTGTCCGGGTTATGGACAGTACTCTGCTTTAATTATTTATATACGTTTGTTTCTCTCTCATTGTATTTAAAATTATTCTTCATTTAATAGATGCATTATTCTCTTTTTTTTTAATTTGGTCTCAAACAGCAGTAGTGCTTATAGTGTGTTAATATTACCGTTTTTAACTTTTATCCTATCTCAGTTCACAAATGGTTGTGAAGGTATGCTAGTTTAACGGACAAGGCCTGAGAAGCTCTGATACCAAGTTGTCACACCCCAATTCCGTACTATTCAGAATGGTGTGATGAACCACTAACAAACCAATGGTTCAACCAGGATCTCGAGTAGGCTATGACCGTGTTATCTAAACCTCATACATTCACATTCATAATCAGAGTAAATACACAATAGCGGAAGTCTTATAGTAGATGAACTGAGAATTCTACTGTGATAATCATAAATAAATATCAAATTATGTTATTCAACCAAAACATAAATAAAGATAGAAATTACATCTCTTTAATAAACTCAAATAAATAAAATAAAATCTAATCAAATACGCATGAGTTGCACTCGCAGGAGGAGTCATGCGTATCCCCTAAGTCTTCAGCTTCCATCGCCGCTAGATGTCCGTACACCGGAGCATTCATGTAATCTTCAAGAGTAGTACCTGGATCATCAACTAAAATATTCGACGTCGAGGGGTGAGCACACATCATGGCTCAGTGAGCAAACAAAACAATGTAATATTACATATGCATGCAGTCAATTCATATCTTTGGTCTGGTTTTAAGTTTGCAATATGCAATAGAAAGGGTTGGAGGTCAAAGGTTAACGTTTATTGACCCCTCCTCTATATACGAGTGTGTGAAGCCGCCCAAAGGTAACGTTTATTGTCATCCCACATGCACCCACCATGAACATTGTACAACAAAGGTTAACGTTTATTGTTGTACAGTGTCATACCAACACGTAAGCCCCTGCTGGCGAGGGCTTGCAAACTGGGCTCGCAACTAACCAATCCTAATGCCAAACAGTGTATCCAAGGCCTCACCCCAGCATCCCTCAGAACGCCCATAGAGATAGAGCTAAGGCTCCCTGGCAGAGTCAAAAACTACAAGGACCGAGACCACCTCCCCTGATACTCTACGTCGTAATAGTTATGCTAAGGTAATGGTGATACGACGATGCTAATACACAAGACTAGAGTTTGAGATAGAGCTAGAGTGCTGAGGCCCGGCCTATGACACCCCCCTGATACTCGCTTGCATCAAGTACACCAACCACACACATACATTCACTTGCCTATTCCTATCATCATCATCATCATCATGTTATGGACAATAAAGTAAATATGCATGAACAAATAATAAAAATATTGGATGACATGTTGTATGCACATTATAAGCATATTCGCATAGACTCAAGCATGGCATTGGACTCAAGAAATAAAAACAGTTTATTATTAATCAATTAGTTTAGGTCTTGTTTCCTCACCTTAGCTTGAATGTAGATCCTCTTTCAAGCTTTTAGAATCACCTTCATATCAATGTTATATCACTAGGAAACCTAACAAGTCGATAGATTTTGATTAGAACTCATTCCGACAATTTTAAGCTTACTATTAACTGAGGGTCGCAGGTAGGGTCGCAGGTAGGGTAGCAGTCTCTGCGACCCCCTACTGTAGGGTCGATACTTAGGGTCGAATGGTCCATCGACCCTGGGTGCGACTACCCCTTTTCCTAGAATTCCCGAACACTGGGGGTCGATACTTAGGGTCTGGTAGGGTCGATACACCATCGACCCCACGTGCGACCCCCCGTGGTTTTGGTCGATATTCTCATATTTTGATCCATTCTTCCTTGTTTGATTTCTATGGCTTCCTTCCATAGTCCATTCCATACACTTTCTATGGATTTGAACTACTCTTCACTCAACATATGGGTTAATTGATCTCCTCCATGGTTTCCATTGAAACTTAACCATGGATGAATGGTTTGGGTTTCTCCTACATCTTAACTTAACTATTCTAAGTCTTACGAAATTCATAGGATTAGTATTCTTATTTGAGAAACACTCCTTCTCTGCAACTCTTCTCCTTTTTCTTTCTTCTCTACTCTCCTTCTCTTCTTCTTCTCTTCCTTCTCTTCCTTCTCTTCTCTTTCTCTCAATTCAATTAGGGTTCTAAAAGGAGTGAAAGAGGCTTAGGGACGTCCTTTATATAGAGTAAAAACTCCTAAAATAAGCCCCCTTGAGATTAGGAAAGAGCCCAACCGAAATTAGGAAAGTTTCCTAATTTCTATTTTCGGCGGCAACTGGGGGTCGATGAGGGGGTCGATGCTCCCGCCGACCCCTGGTCCGACCCTAGGTTAAAAACTCAGGGTCTGATTATTTACACTGGGGGGGTCGACCCCACCTAGCTGGGTATGCGACCCTTCCCCCTATTTGAGTGTTTTTGGGTTAGTTTAATACCTGGGATCATGATCTCCTTCACGCACTGGGTCCATTTGGCTCGACCACAATGGGTAGACCTGGTTCAAGGTGGTAAGACCGGGTTAGATTGACACGGGTCTTACAATGGTCGCACGTATGGTCGACCACATTGAGACCAAACAACGTATGGTCGACTATTTTGAAAACGTATGTGTGAGGACAGAAGATGGAAATTTTTGGAAGTCGCCACCTAGATTAAGGTCTAGGACCTTAGAAATGTGAAATCTCACCCCAAGGTAAAACTTTGATTGACTCATGACCCTTAGATTGGATTTCTGGTCCATTAGAGATTGGTTAGCGTCAGGTTACAGTTATGGAAAGGGCTTAGGCACCCAAACCGCCCGATCGAAATCGGTCTTCTATGCCTTTCCTATGCTAGACTCTATATGTTAAACCGAGCCAAACCAAGTGGTTTTATATTATTGAACCGAATCTGTATCCATCAGATTGCCAACGTATCACGGAATTATTCCAAAAATCAGGTTCACCATCGTAGTTCAGGTGTGATTAAAGTTTATGGCTGTGATTTATGCTTGTGCATGATTAAGTTCATTGTTTAATTTGAAGTTTATGCTTAAAAGGATGAGAAACCCTTTGGATTAGGATTTCGATAGTCTATACGAACTGATAGATAGTCCTAGTGGATCTAAGAATGGATAACCCTTTCTGGGTCTAAATGTGGATAACTCGAGTTGGAATATGGATAACCCTATTTGGGTCAAATGTGGATAACCCTTTCTGGGTCAAAATATGGATAAATATGGATAACCCATTCTGGGTTGGAATATGGATAACCCTATTTAGGTCAAAATGATGGGTGGATATCCAAGTGGATCTATGGATAGTCCGAGTGAACTAAGGTGTGGATCCGAATTTGGGATTCTCCCAAATAGCCTACGTATCCTAGGGTTTGCCCTAGGAATCAGAATCCACGTAGTTCCGGATGGATAACCCTATTTGGGTCAAAATATGGGTAAATAACCTAATGGATCTATGGATAGTCCAAGTGGACTAAGGTGTGAATCCAAATTTGGGATTCTCCCAATGTATCCTAGGGTTTGCCCTAGGAATTAGAATCCGTGTAGTTCGGGCTTGGGTTGAAATGGATGGGTATCCTAGTGGATCTATGGATAGTCCAAGTGGACTAAGGTGTAGATCCGAATTTGGGATTCTCCCAAATAGCCTATGTATCCAAGGGTTTGCCCTAGGAATTAGAATCTGCGTAGTTCAGGCATGGCTGAAATAACCTGTTCTAGGTTAATGATTGAGAACCTATTCTAGGTTAAGGATTGCGAACCTATTCTAGGTTTAGGATATGCTGAGGGGCAAAATCATCCTGAATTACCCTTTTCATCCTAAGCTCTAATTTTGGAAGGTTTGGCAAAGCATTCTCTTTCTTTATTAAGATTTTTATTATTTTCCATTATACCCTTCCCAAGAATGTGGGTGCCTAAATGCATGTCCCCACGCCTAGATTGTCTTCTAGAAGTGTGCATACATGACAGTTCAACTAGGGTGTTGCAAAAAATGAAGTTATTGCCATAAATAGAATATTCTATCTAAGCATGGCATGTATGATATTTATGGTAACTATCACAACATATAGTAAGATTATGAAAATCTCCCTAACATAGCATGTATTGCAAATAAGGTAAGAACCTATATGGCAATATCTAATATGCTAATCTAAGCATAGCAAGACTTAATATAGCAAGAAATCAATATATGCATCTATATATCAATATGGCAAGTACCAAACATAGAATGCAAAATATGGCATGAATCATCCAAAAAGATAAGATCTTATATGCTATTTTCTAAGCATAGTAAGACTTAAAAATGGTAATTATCAAGATTTTACTAAATATGGTAAAAATCTATTTATTCTACCAAATATAGCAACACATGGAATATGGCAAACATGGTATATGCACAATCCAAACAAAGCATATGAATGCTCTAAATATAGCCATTTATCCAAATATGGCATGTAGATACTCTAAATATAGCAAGTATGCAATCAAATACGGTAAAATTCACTCAAGCAATCAATTGCATGTTACAGTGAAAGAGACATCAATGAAACCTTTTTGAAAAATCCAAAATTATCAAAAACATATGTTCAATAAGTTCTTTGAAAATATTGTAACTTTAATGAAGACATTTGGAATGATTAATGACTCAAAAATATCAAAATTGTGACACAAAATTTTCAAATATTGGACAAACTATGAACTGCTTTCAAATTCTGTCACATTACACAAAAATTACCATAAGTAGGTCTTTTGTCACTCAAATCAAGCTTTATTTTTTTCACAAAAAGATGACACGACATGCTATATTACATCTGAAAGGGTCGAATCCCAACAGAGAGCAAAGACATGTCAAATGAATGCCACAAGACCGGATATGTGCACTAGTCAAGTCTGTTCCAGATATTTGACCAGTTGCACCATAAATTCTGTGTAAAATCCCATACCTAATGAAAATTAAATCCAGACATACGTCAATGTAGATAGCTGTTAGATCTTAAATTTCATTAAAAAAAACAAATGAAAACAGAATATTATCTTTGTGAAAAAGATCTTTTTTAATCATGCAAATCAGTATATTCTGACAGATTCAAAATCAAAACACTATGCACTTAAAAATCAATATCAATTCAATAAAAAATCAAAAAAATCAGAAACCAGTGCCATTTTTTAGAAGACTTCCATATCTAAATAGATTCATATGAAATCTCTTTTCTGATTATGGCTATAAGATCCTTTTCTAGAGACTTTCTGATAGGGGATTGCATTATATCCGAGTAGGACAGAAATGCCAAAGAAGAATTGTTTTGATAGACTTTCCCAATTCCAAATGGAACGAAATTTCTAGGGTTGTCTTCTAACATATCACAGAGAATCTCATAAATATTTGGGCTTCAAAATCTAAGAAAAACTACATGAGATGCAAGTCCTAAATTTGGATCCTAAATTTAAAAATTTCAGATTAGAAATCCACTTTGTGAAATTCGCCAAAAACTTCAAACATCATCATATAGCATTCAAAGCTTCATCATTGAATAGTTTAAATAAATCATCAAACATAAAAAATGCTATACATGAGCATCCTAACATCAACATGCATGCAATAGAGCATTCCTGATCGAGATTTAATAAAAATAAGCCTTTTCAAGCAAAATCAACATTCAAGCATTCTAAAGACCACTAAATTCGTTTTAGGGTACCAACCTTGTGCTCGAATGGAGTGAAACCTTCAATGTAGGATTATTGGAGATCGTATCAAGCTTTTTTATGGTGAATCCTCATTCTCCTCTTCTCTGCTCCTTTCTCTCTTCTCTTTCTCTCTTTCCTTCTTCTCTTTTCTTTCTTTTCTCTTCTTCTTCTCCTCTCTTTCTCCCTCTCTCACATCCTCTCTCTCACTCACATTTTTCACCCCTTGTTTGGAAAAAAAATCCTCTCTCTCTTTCTCTTGGCCTTTTTATTCTCTCCTTTTTCTCTTTTAGAAGATCCCTTCTTTCCTTTTCTTCTTCTTCTTCTAGAAAATCTCTTCTTTCCTTTTTTCTTCTTTCCTTTCTTCTCTTCCTCCTCTTTCTCCTTCTTCTCCACTTTTTTCTTTTCATTTCTTTCCTTTTTCTCTTTCTTCTTCTAGAAAATCCCTTCTCTCTTTCCTTCTTCTCTTTCCTTCTTCTCTTCTCTCTCTCTTTTCTCACGTTTTTTTTCCCTCTCTTCTTTTCACATCTTCTTCTCTTCTCCCCTTTTCCTTCCATTTTCTTCTTCTTTCCTTCTTTTTTTCTTTCTTTTTTTTCTCTTCTAGAAAACCTTCTCTTCTCTTTTCACGTTTTCTTCTAGAAAACCTCTCGTTCTCTCTCTCTCTTCCTTCCTTTTCTTCTTATTTCCTTCTTTTCTTATTTTCTTTTTTCTTCTCCCTCTCTCTTTCTCACGTTTTCTTTTAGAAAACCTCTCTTTCTCTCTCTCTCTCTCTTCCTTCCTTTTCTTTTTCTTTCCTTCTTCTCTTCTTTCCTTTTTTCTTCTCCCTCTCTCTTTTTCACGTTTTCTTCTAGAAAGCCTCTCTCTCCTCACGGCTTCTTCTCTTCTCTCTCTCTCTTTCGGCTTTCCTACCCTCTTTTCCTATAATATATATATATATATATATATATATATATATATATATATATATATATATATATATATATATATATATATATATATATATATATATGAATATATTAATATATATAATATAAGACATATATATTATATATGATAATATACTATACATTATATAAATATAAATATATATATATATATATATATATATATATATATATATATATATATATATAAAAAAGAAATACATGCATATGGGCTGATGTGACTTGGTCCGGATTAGTCTGAGCTAAGCCGGGCTGAGTTGGACTAAGTTGGGTTGAACTAGTTTGGACCAAAGTTAACTTCTTCTATCATTTCATAGTCCATTTCTGCCACCATTCCACATAGAATTTTTTGATAGCCTCTATTCCAAATTTACCACGTTCACTTTGTAGAACACTAAAAATGAGGAATATTGAAACAAGAATCACCTTATTTGGAAATAAAATGGCCAACTTATGAATTTCTAAAGTTTAAGCAGGCCAATTATCGATTATTTGGTTAACCATTCTCCATGGGATCCTTCGGAGACCTCTGCCTGAAATCCTTTATGTCCACTTTGTAGAGTACTAAAAATAAAACATAATGAAACTGAAATCACCTGATTTAGATGTGGGGTGACCAAAATATGAATTTCAAAGATTAAATAACTATTTTCATGTTTAATTTTGCATGGGACCCTTCGAAGACTTCTACCCAGGATTTTTTATGTCCACTTTATAGAACATCACAAATGAAGAATAATAACCTTCGAATCATCTGAATCCGACGTAGAACGGCAAAGATATCAAGCTTTGAAGTTCTATCGATAATTTTGCATGAAAGCTTGCATGGGGCCCACCGATGACCTTTGCCTGGGATTTTTCATGTCCACTTTGAAAAGGAATAAAAATAAGGAATATTGGCCTTTGAATCATCTGATTCCGATATCAGATGACCAAGATATGATGATTTGAAGTTTAAATGATAATGCATGTATCATACGATAATTACGTAAATGCCCTTGCACTTTCAAACTATGATATCTTCCTTGTTTGATGTCAAATTTTGATGATTCTGGTCTCATTTTGAAGATAATTTCACGACCTATTCATCAAAGTAGGTAATAGCCTATGACCCTGCTATGAGATTCATTAGAGAATCACAAACCTTTGGGTTAAAATCTAAAAACCTGCCATATGGGTTCACTTATGCTGAGGGTAGCAAAAATGAGGTGTTTACAGTATGGTCGACGGATTATGCGAATATCTGATCTTGCGATTTCTTCACGCACTTGGTCCGCTTGGCTCGACCATAATAGGTAGACCTGGTACAAGGTGGTAATACCGGTTAGTTCGATACGGGTCTTACAACTCCCCCCCCCCTCTTATTAAAAATTTCGTCCTCAAAATTTGCACATACCTTACGAGTCGAAAAGGTGGGGATATTATTTTCGCATAACATTCTCTTCTTCCCATGTGATCTCTTCTATATCTCGGCTTCTCCAGGTGACCTTAACATAGTAGATGTCACGGTTGCGTAGTCGTTGAACCTTTCGACTGGTGATTTCAGTTGGTGTTACTTCAAATGTCAAATCATCAGTCAAATCTGGTGGATCCGCTGTCAAAACATGTATTGGGTCCCTGACGTACTTCTTCAATAATGAGATATGAAATACATCATGCACGCTTGACATAGATGGTGGTAGTGCTAACTGATAAACCATTTTTCCACGTTTAGCTAGAATCTCATATGGCCCGACATATCTCGGACTTAGCTTCCCTTTCTGTCCGAATCATTTTAAATCTCGCATAGGTGATACTTTTAAGAATACCTTATCACCTACAACAAATTCAAGGTCTCGGCGTCGAGTATCTGCTTACTGTTTCTGACGATTCTGAGCCATTCTAACTCTTTCCTTGATAATGTCGACTACTCGACAAGTCTCTTCAACAAATTCTGGTCCAACGATGCTACGTTCTCCAACTTTATTCCAAAATAAAGGAGTTCGACACTTCCTACCATACAGTGCTTCATAGGGTGACATATGTATAGTAGCCTGATAGCTGTTGTTATAGGCGAACTCGATCAATTTGTAGTTTTTCATCCCATTATCCTTTAAAATCAATTACATAGGCTCGAAGCAAGTCTTCTAAGATCTGGATGGTACGCTCTGACTGTCCGTCCGTCTGAGGATGGAATGTAGTACTAAACTTCAACATTGTACCCATAGCATTTTGCAATCCTTCCCAAAACTTTGAAGTAAAACGTGGATCTCTGTCGGACACAATGCTTTCAGGTACACCATGTAATCTGACAATGTTATCCACATATAGCTTGGCTATCCTCTCTAGGGTATACTGTGGTCGTATAGCTATAAAGTGAGCTATCTTAGTCAGACGATCAACAATCACCAGACCGGGTCAACTACTTGGGGAGTCAGTGGTAACCCAGTGACGAAGTCAATAGTGATGTAGTCCCATTTCCATGCTGGTTCTGGCAGCGGCTGCAACAGTCCTGCAGGTATTTGCCTTTCAGCCTTTACCCTCTGACAGTTTAGACACTGAGACACAAATTTAGCTACATCTATTTTCATTCCTCTCCACCAATATAATTTCCTCAAATCATGATACATCTTCATACTTCCAAGATGTACCGAGTAAGCGGTGGTATGAGCTTCCTTCATTAGTCTGTGTCTAATATCCACGTTTTCAGTTTCAGGAACACATATCCTTCCTTTGTACTTTAGTACCTTTTCAATGTCCAAGGTGAACTCGGGGATAGTCCTACCTTTTTCAATGTCTTCTTGTACCGTTCTCAGATAAGGGTCTGATTTAATAGCGGTTTTCACTTCATCAACTATATCGGGTACAATCTTCAATGTTGCGAACATATTTGAAAATCGATGAATAAACCCTTGGTTGGTTGATCCACCCGGTGCATCTATCACGAACTGCTCATTACCATGATTGAATACCTTTCCTGTAACACACATTGTTGCAGTCGTGTTAACCTCTCCTTGGGAGTTTACCATTGCTTTTCTGCTCAGCGCATCTTCAACTACATTAGCCTTTCCTGGATGATACTGGATATCGCAATCATAGTCTTTCAATAATTCCAGCCATCTTCTTTGTCTCATGTTCAACTCCTTCTGATTAAAAAGATAAGTGAGACTCTTATGATCTGATTTAATCTGAAACTTTTCTCCATACAAATAATGTCTCCATATCTTGACAGCATGTACTACTGCCGCTAACTCCAAGTCATGAGTGGGATAGTTCTTTTCATGTGTTTTCAGTCGTCTTGAAGCATATGCAACTACATTTTCTCCTTGCATAAGTACACATTCTAAACCCAATCCAGACGCATCAATGTATAAGACAAATGATTGTCCTGGAATAAGAATAGTCAAGATGGGAGCAGATATCAATCTTGCCTTCAATGTTTGGAAACTGTTCTCACATTTGTCAGTCCAAATAAACTTTTCTCCTTTCTTAGTTAAACTGGTGAGAGGTACGGTGATCCTGGAGTAGTCTTCCACGAATCGTCGGTAATACCTAGCTAGACCTAGGAAATTTTGAATTTCTACAACATTCTTAGGTGTTTCCCACTTCACAATGGCTTCAATCTTGCTGGGATCCACTTTAATTCCTTCAGCGGATACAACATGGCCTGAGAAAGTGACCTCATTTAGCCAAAACACACACTTTATAAATTTGGCGTAAAGCTTTTCTTTCCTTAATCGCTGTAGAGCGGCTCTTATATTTATGATATGAGTTTCCTTGTCCTTTGAATAGACCAATATATCATCAATAAACACAATGACTGACGTATCCAACATATCATGGAATACCCGATTCATGAGTTCCATAAAAGTTACGGGTGAGTTAGTCAATCCAAAAGACATGACCAAAAATTCATAATGTCCATATCTTGTTCTGAATGCTGTCTTTGGAATATCACCGTCCTTAATCTTCAACTGATGGTATCCTGACCGAAGATTGATCTTGGAGAACACTTTGGCACCTTGCAACTGATCGAACAAGTCATCGATCCGAGGCAATGGATACCGATTCTTGATTGTAAGCTTGTTCAATTCCCGAGTCTATACACAATCGAACACTACCGTCCTTTTTCTTTACAAACAATACTGGCACTCCCCATGGTGATATGCTAGGCCTGATGTAACCCTTGTCCAGTAATTCCTGCATTTGCACCTTCAATTCCTTGTAGGAGCCATTCAATAGGGTGCTTTAGATACTGGAACGGCTCCGGGTATAAGATCTATAACGAACTCTGTCGCTCGGTTGGGTGGCAGTCCTGGTAGTTCCTCAGGAAATACATCTGGGAAGTCACGCACAACATCAATATCCTCCATTCGTGGTGCTTCCTTGGTAAGGTCGACCACAGATACTAAATACCCAACTCCTCCTTTCTCGAGGCATTTCCTAGCCTTTAATGCAGAGATGATGAATTTTTGTTTACGGGGAAGTTTGGTTCCCGCAAAACTAAACTCTGCCCCTTCCTTGTCTTTAAATGTCAGCTTCTTTTCTGCACATAATAGGTTTGCAGAATGCCGAGCTAACCAGTCCATTCCCAAGATGACGTCAAAGTTTGTCATCTCAAGTTGAATCAATGTTGCATCCAAAGTCTTCTCGTCAATAAGAACTGGACATGACCCATAACCTTTTTCTAATGTCACTTCTAATCCCATAGGCGATCGTACAAGCAGTTTATAGTCTAAAGTTTTAAGGGTAGATTTAGCTTCTTTCCAAACGACACAGATATAAAAGAATGAGTAGCTCCAAAATCAAAGAGTACTCTAGCGGGTATGCCATTAATAGGTACGATACCTGTGATTTGTTTTAATCTAGTCTACATGCTCACACAATGTAACACAAAATGAAAGGTTTAGGTCATACCTGTGACCACATCAGGTGATGCGGCAGCATCCTCGGATGTAACAACATAAACCTTTCCTTGCTGTAGCTGCTTTCTGGGCTTAGGACACTGCCTTGAAAAATATCCAATTTGATTGCAGTTATAGCATTTTACCCCTTCATTATTTTGCTTTTGTTGCGGTTGGGCTGCTGAAGTATTCTTGGTTGCAGCATTGAAGCCTTGAGTACGGAAGGGTTTGAATGTCTTGGTGTTCCCTCCATTATAAGAGTTTCCATTTGGCCTCTTGATACCTCTATTTTGAGCAAAGTAGCTCTCCTTCTGGCTCGATTCAATCACTCGACCAATCTGTACTGCTTCATTGTAAATTTTCTTTTTCAGTCCCAGAACATGCTCCCGAATGCTTCCCCTAAGTCCCATGACGAACCTTCGGGTCTTAGTATCTTCCTCTTGCATGCTGGCGGGTGCAAAGAAAAATAGCTCCTCATAACGTTGTTGGTACGCATCCACAGTCATCTGGCCCTGACATAGACTCAGGAACTCTCTCTCCATAGAATCTCTGAAATTCCTAGGGAAGTACTTCTTAAAGAATGCCTCTTTATATATATAGCCCAGGTCAATTGGGCGTGCTTGGTTAACAGATAAGTCTGTGTGGACTTCCACCAGTGGTATGCATCGCCTTTCAGCATGAATGTTGCACACAGTACTTTCTCCTCCTCATTAACTGTCATCATCATGAAATTCCTTTCCATCTCGTCGATCCAATGGGCTGGCCACAGAGGATCTGCTGGTTTACCATTACATTCTTTGGACTTCATCTTCAGAAAACGCTCGATCAGTCAGGAGTGGTCCAGCTGATTTTGAGCATAGGCCCGTATATAGGTGGTTGATATTGGTAATTACCTTGAACTACCTCAGGATTCAGTATCGGAGTCTGTGCAACTGGCGTTTGAGGTACTTGGGGTACTGTGTTGTTACCCCCTGGTGTTGTGCTAGCTTGTCCGGTCGATATAGGTGTATCGTGTGCAACTTGAAACATCATTTCCATAACAGCTTGCATATTAGATTGCACCTGCTGCATGTGTTGTAGCTGTTGTGCCAAATTCATTACTGCGGTGGCCAATTCCATAGGTGGGGCTGGCAAGTTTGTAGGAATTGTCTGGCCATTAGCTACTGGCGGTGCCATAATCAGATTTTCTTATGCTTCATGATTTTCATGGCTGCCTTCCTCCACAGGTGGTGGTGGTGGAACTGGGTTACGGCCTCGTCTGGTTACTCTTTGCCCAGCCATTTCCTGTTTTGGTAGTGGTAATGTCTGAAAAATCATAGAACATGTGAGGCAATCATCATATACTTCATTACCATATTTAAAATCCACTAATCAATGTAAAATTCCAATTTCCAAGTCATTCTAACAAATTACTGTATTTTTCATTGTAGGGTCGTTGGTAGGGTCGGTCCTTATGCGACCCTAGGGTATGCGACCCTAAGAACACTGTCAGCTTACCGAGAGCCTAGGGTCGATGATAGGGTCGGTATATGTCCGACCCTAGGTCCAACCCATGGTTCTCTGTCAAATCACCGAGAGCCTAGGGTCGATGGTAGGGTCGGTCATAGGGTCGCACCTTTTGGTCGAATTCTGCGACCCCACGACCCAAAATTAGGTTTTCAAACCTGATTTTGGATTCATTTCTCATTCTATCTTCTTCCTTCCAACTCAACTAGCTTCCCCTGAGTTGCTACAGTATCGACCCTTAGTATTTGGTGATTATTTCTTCCGTTCACGACTCCCGCTCCGTCTCTTCAGGTATGCTCTCTACTGTTTATCATTTTTAAGCTTTAAAAACTAGGTTTTTCTCCTTTTATATCGTTTTCTTCAAATTAAATTTTTTCTATTCGTAAAAATTTAATTTTTATTGGGGGCTTTTGCTATTGGCTACCCAATGGATGAAAGCCCTCAAAAATATTTGAGTTTCATCGGTTGGTTATCGAGAAACTTGAAATTTTCCATTTTTAACCTAATTTTTGAGATTTTTGCAATTTGTTGGAATTCCTTCAAATTCGATATTCCTAGCTTGAATTTCCAACTGTATGGGCCTTGCAGGATGGTTTAGAACTTATGTAAGTCCTCCTGCCCAGTTGTTTGGGTGAAAAGTGAGGCTTTTGGCCAAATCATGCCGTTATAATGCCGAAGTTTTGAATTTTTTTTCCCCGTAACTAATATCTTGTTTATTTTTCTGTGTCTTTATAGGTAGTATGGCTCGCACTAAGATTCCTAGAGCTCATGACCCTATTTGTTTCTGCTCCAATGAGGCAAAGGCTCAGTATGCCCACTATGAGCGAAAGAAAGTAAAAGGGGGTCGCGTGTGAACTTGGCTAATCTAGCCTTGTTCAACGTGGAGGGTGTTTTTGGTGACATGGGCTGGCTTCCTGTGATCACCTATGAGGCTTGTACTCATCCTGATTTGGTGAGGTAGTTCTATTACAATCTCCAGGTAGTGGGGGATCGCAATGACGCAGAGAGGGGTAGGGAGCTCAGGATCACTAGCTACGTCAAAAGGGTAAAGGTTTCATTTAACTGCCAGCAGTTGTCTAATCTTTTGGGCATATCAAATGACGGCCCTTTGGTGTACTGTGCTCCTAAGGAACCCCAGTTCCTATCCTTGGAGATGCGTGCTGAGATTGATAGTCAGCTCCTTAGAAGTGATCGCTGGGAGATGAAAGCTATCAACCTACGTCCAGAGCCTTGGGTGTACTGCAAAATTATCCAGCACAACCTGATTCCCCAGAGTGGACACTATGATAGGATCTCACAGTTGACTCAGTATGTCCTCTACTGTGTTTGCACCAGGCAGCCTGTCTACCTTCTTTATATCATTATCCGGATGATGATCCATGCTACGCTGCCTAGCCAGTTAGGCAACCTGCCATACGGGCGTTTGATCACTACACTGCTCACCTGCCTACACGTTGATTTAGTAGATGAAAGGATTCAGGAGAAGACCTTCTCAACGAATCTTGACTAGGAGGCCATCTGTAAGATGGGTATGCGGGATGCTCAGGTCAGTGATGATGAGAGGAACGCTATGGTGCGTCCTCGTACTCGAGTATAGATAGCAGATGCTAAGGTGGCAGTAGTAGTTGCAGGAGCAGGGGTCCATGGGGGTGATGCTGAGGATGATGATCGTATGTATATGGATGTAGACGCCATACCTCCTCCATCACCTCTACATTCTACTGGAGCTGGCCCTTCTCGGGTTCCTTCACATGCAGCTGGTCCTTCACACCCACCGTCTAATGATATGATGGGGCTACTGCGTAAGATTAGAGAGGCTCAGTGTGTGACTGATTTGAGAGTAGGAGAGCTTCTGGATGCTCAGTGCGCGACTAATGGGAGAGTAGGAGAGCTTCTAGCTGCTCAGCGCGCGACTGATGGGATAGTAGGAGAGCTTCTAGATGCTCAACGCATGACTGATGGGAGAGTAGGAGAGATTCTAGATGCCCAGTGTGCGTCTGATCAGCGGATGGCTGATCTCACAGCTTGTCTCCAGACGACCCAGACTCAGGTAGCCTAGTTGACTAGAGTGTATGCTGAGGACTATGACAGAGATCGCGAGGCACCTCCTCCTCCATCACCTCCAGCTCCATGATGTATATTTCTTTTTGTCGTTTCTTTGTACTATAGAGTAATTGTCCGAATTGTGGACCGTAATCTGATTTGGATATATATATATATATATATATATACGTTGTCTTTCATTCGATGTATATGAAATTTATTTCTCCTTTTTTATATGCATTATTCTCTTTCTTAATTTTGTCTCAAACAACACAGGTACTTATAGTGTGTTTTTATTTAAGCTTTTAAATTTTATCCTATCTCAGTTCACGAACTTTTGTGGAAGTATACTGGTTTAATAAACAGGACCTGAGAGCTTTGATACCAAGTTGTCACACCCCAATTCTGCACTACTCAGAATGGTGTGATGAATCGTCAATAAACTAATGGTTCAATCAGGATCTCAAATAGGTTGTGACTGTTTGCTTAAACTATACACATCCACAACAATAATCAGAGTAAATACACAATAGCGGAAGTCTTTATACTAATGAACTGAGAGTCTAACAATTATAAAATAATAAATTATCCAATTATTCTCCATTGACTAAGATGTAAAATAAATTAAAATATTCAATTACATTTCCAAATAAAATCCAAAAGAATGAATCTAATCGAAGACGCATGAGTTGCACTCGCATGACGAATCATGCGACTCCATCACAACTTCTACATCTATCACCGCAGCTTGTCCTTACAAAGGAGCATTCATATAATCTTCAACCATGGTACCTGCATCATCAACTAAAAATATTCGACGTCGGAAGGGTGAGCACACATCACGGCTTAGTGAGCAAACAAAACAATGCAACAAACATATGCATGCATTTAATTCATATCTTTGGTCTGGTTCATAAGTTTGCAATGTGCAATAGAAAGGTTCGGTGGCCGTCTCACCCCTATACACAGGGTGTGTAAGCCCACCCAATGGATCAAACACCATTGTCATCCACATCCACCCCACCATGGAATAGGGATAGAGCTAAAGTGCTTAGGACCGCACCACATCACACTTCCCCTGATGCCCTACCCATACCAACACGTAAGCCCCTGTTAGCGAGGGCTTGCAAACTGGGCTCGCAACTAACCAATCCTAATGTCAAACAGTGTATCCAAGGCCTCACCCCAGCATCCCTCAATACGTCCATAGAGATAGAGCTTAGGCCCCCCAGCAGAGTCAGAGACTACACGGTCCAAGACCACCTCCCCTGATGCCCTACGACGTAATAGCTCTGCTAAGGTAATGGCGATACGACGATGTTAGTGGACAAGACTTGAGTAAAGATAGAGCTAGAGTCTGGTGACCAGGCTCAACCACAGTGTCACGTCCTCCCCCTGATGCCCTACTCGCATCAGGTACACTAACCACATACAAACATTCACATGCCTATTCCGAGCATCATCATCATCATCATGTTATAAATAACCGAAATTAAATATGCATGAACAATAATAGTAGGAATATTGGATGACAGGTTAAATGCACATTACACGCACACAAGCATAGAATCATTCATGGCATCGGACTCAATAAACAAAAATAGCTTATTATTATCCAGTTAGTTTAGGTCTTGTTCCCTCACCTTTGGTTGAGCGTAGATCCTCGTTCAAGCTTTATAGTTCACTTTTAAATCAGTAGAAAGACCTAACAAGTCGATAGAATTTAATTAGAATTAATTCCAATATTTTTAGACTAACAAAAATTGTAGGGTCGCAGGTAGGGTAGCACCTAAGGTAGTAGTTTCTGCGACCCCAGGGTGTAGGGTCAGACGTGGGGTCGGATGCCATTCGACCCTACGTGCGACCACACCCTCCCTGGCACTTCCCGAGGGCATGTGGTCGATCTTGTGGTCTCGTAGGGTCGGATATAATTCGACCCTACGTGCGACCATATGTATTCTAAGTCGACCTTTCATTTTAAAGTCCATACTTTCATGTTTGGATCATTTGGCTTACTTTCATGATCCATTCAATGATTGTTCTATGGCTCAAAACTATGATTTTTACACACTTTTCATTGCCCACAATGACTTTCTCCATAGATTCCCTTAGAACTTGTCCATGGATGGATGATATGGGTTTCTCTTAATCTTAACTTCTTCACAATCTATTCTAGGCTCTTAATTTATGAAGGGAATTAGGTTCATACCTGAAGTTGGTTGAGATTTAGAGGTTTCTCTGAACTTCTTCCTCTTCCTTAGTCTTTTCCTTCAATTTTCCTTCTCTTCTTCTCTTCCTTCTCTTTCTCTTCCTCTCACTTTCAATTGGGGTTCTAAAGGAGTGAAAGAGGCTAAGGGACGTCCTATTTATAGAGGAAAACCCTCCAAAATAAGTCCCATCGAGTTTAGGAAAGACGCCCTTTTGAATTAGGAAGGTTTCCTAATTTACGGTTTCTGTCTGTCATCGTAGGGTCAGACGTAGGGTTGCAGAATCCATCGACCCTATGTTTTTCTAGTCATGCAACCCTAGGAATAGAAAGTCATGGGTTGGACTTCTGTTGTGGTGGGGTTGACCCTACCTGTTTAGGCATGTGACCTTACCCTCACATTTATTGTTTTTGGGTTAGACTCATATCTGGTCTTGTGATTTCTTCACGCACTTGGTCCGCTTGGCGCAACCATAATAGGTAGACCTGGTACAAGGTGGTGAGACCAGTTAGTTTGATACGGGTCTTACATACACACTATAAGCATACAAGCATAGAATCAATCATGGCATTAGACTCAATAAAGTAAACAGTTTATTATAATCCAATTAGTTTAGGTCTTGTTCCCTCATCTTTGATCGATGTTTGTTCCTCTCCCAAGCTTTGGAAGTAACTTTGAATCTATTAGGAACCTAACAATTAATGTATTTAAGTTAGGGTTTAAGTTTACCAAGTTACAGTAGTCAAAAACCTTATTTGGTCTCAAAATATGCTTGTTGTTATCATGTGGTCGCACGTGTGGTCGAACCCTGTGGTCGCAATATATAAGACCACACACTGTGTGGTCGAACCCTATGGTTGCATTTATGCAACCACACCATGCGACCACACCTTTCCTGGGAACTTCCCGAATAGCCGTGGTCGACCCTGGTCACCCTATGGTCGACCACAGGCTGCGACCACATGATGTTTGGCCAATTTTTCATCTCAATCCGAATTCTTCCTGAGTCGATTCCTCGGCTCATCACTTGGGTTCATCCTATGGTTATCCTATGGCCATTATCTATAGTTTCTCATTATTAATTATTCCTAACCTATTTTCTCATGGTTTTTCTTAGAAACTCCATAACCAAAATCATTACATTAGATTTAACACATAAACTTGAAAAGAACCTATTCTATCTGATCTACTTATATAGAGGGAAACCCTCCATATAGATTCCTACATTGATTAGGAAAGAACCCCCTTCAGATTAGGAAGGTTTCCTAATCACGAAGTCAATTCAATATCGTGTGGTCGCACGGGGGGTCACAGGATCCGTCGACCATACGTCCAAAATATGCAACCCCATATCCCAGACTCCAGTGGTCTCATTATTCTGAGGTGTGGTCGACCCCACCTGTTTAGGTATGCGACCACACGCTCCTAATTAGATGATTTTGGGTTCAATTTCGTACCTAGCCTTGTGGTTTCTTCACGCACTTGGTCCGCTTGGTTCGACCATGATAGGAATACCTGATACAAGGTGGTAAGACCGGGTTAGTACGATACGGGTCTTACAATAGGTTCTTTTCAAATTGATATATGGAACCTAATACAATGATTCGGTTATAGGTTTTCTATGGGAAACCATAGAGAGTAGGGTAGGGATAATTGATGAGGATAAACTGTAATTTAAGGCCATAGGATAATTTTAGGATGAATCTCATTGATGAGCCAAGAGGAGGAACTCATATAAAAAGTAAAAATTAACCTGACTACGTATGGTCGCAGCTATGGTCGACCATAGGATGACCAGAGTATTGACCATAGTTGTGCGGGAATAATTCAGGAACCGTATGGTCGCAAGTATGGTCGCATAGAGTGCGACCATAGGGTATCGATCGTACATCATACGGTGGTACATATTGCCACCATAGGATTGACCATACGATAACAACAAGTATATTTTGAACCCAGATATGGTTTTTGACTATCATAACTTGGTAAACTTGAACTCTAACTTAAATACATTAATTGTTTATGTTCCCAATAGATTCAAAGTGACTTTCAAAGCTTGGGAGAGAAACAAACATCAATCAAAGGTGAGGGAACAAGACCTAAACTAATTGGATAATAACAAACTGTTTTACTTTATTTGTCCAATGCAATGAATGTTTCTATGCTTGTATGCTTGTAATGTGCATCTCACATGTCATCCAATATTTCTGTTATTACTGCTCATGCATATTTATTCATGTCTATTTATAACAGGATGATGATGATGCTAGGAATAGGCATGTGATTGTATGTGTGGTTAGTGTGCTTAATGCGAGTGGAGCATCAAGGAGAGGATGTGGCATTGTGGTTCAGCCTGGTCACCAGACTCTGGTACTATCTCTACTCAAGTCTTGCCCACTGACATTGTCGTATCGTCATACCTTAGCTAAATTATTACGTCATAGGGCATGAGGGGAGGTGGTCTCCGACTGTGTGGTCTTTGACTCTGTTGTGGGACCTTAGCTCTATCTCTATGGACTTATTGAGGGATGCTGGGGTGAGACCTTGGATACACTGGATGAAATTAGGATTGGTTAGTTGTCAGCCCTTGCCAATAGGGGCTTACGTGTTGGTATGGGTAGGATATCAGGGGAAGTGTTGGTGGTGTGTGATCCGGACACTTTAGCTCGATCTCTATTCCATGGTGGGATGGATGTGGATGACAATGGAGTTTGATACATTGGGTGGGATTACATACCCTTGTATAGAGGTGCGGTGGCCGCCAATCCTTTCTATAGCACATTGCAAACTTTAAAACCAGACCAAAGATATGAATTGAATGCATGCATATATTTACGTATTGTTTTATTCACTCACTGAGCTCAAGTTGGAGACCTGACCCTCGCCCGCGCAGTTCCTTTTGTTTCTAATGTTGCAGGTGTTACCGTTGAAGACTACATGGATATGCCAACATATGGACAAACGAAGGCTACGGATGTGCAAGCTGTGGATGACGAATATGACTCGTCAAGAGAGTGTTTCAACTGTGATTACACTTAGTGTTTTATTTCTGTATTTTGATACTTGTAATAGGTATTAATTATGTTTTGGTACTTGGATATAACTGGATTATTTAATTATTTATCATGTTAGACCTCAGTTTATTATTAATAAGACTTCTGCTATTTACTTTATTATCTTTGATTAATGTGGAATGTGTTTTGGTTTAACATGGTTGGCACAGCCTATATGAGATCCTAGTTTGAACCATGGTTCTTATAACTGTTCATCACACCATTGGTTAGTCCAGAATTGGGGTGTGATAGTTAAGATGGCTCAAAATTATCAGAAACAGCATGCGGATAATCGATGCCAAGACCTTGAGTTCGCTATAGGTAACAAAGTATTTCTGAAGATATCATCTATGCGTGTTTTGAAACTGTTCGGCAAGAAGGGGAAGTTGTGTCCCAGATATATCGGACCTTATAAAATTTTGGCAAGACATGGTAAGGTATCATATCAACTAGCGTTACCACCATCTATGTCTTGGGTACATGATGTATTCCATGTTTCGCTATTGAGACCTATAACAGAGATCCTATACGTGTTTTGACTGCCGATCCACCGGATTTGACTAAAGACCTGGCGTTCGAAGTGGTGCAATTTGAGATCACTAGTCAAAAGTTTCAACATCTTTACAATCGCGACATCTATTAGTTACTTGGAGAAGCCAAGATGTGGAAGAGGTAACGTGGGAAGAAGAAAATGCTAAGCTAAAACAACATCTTCACTTATTTGATTCGGATTGTATTTACAAATTTCAAGGATGAAATTTATTTAAGGGGGGAGTTGTAAGACCCACACTCCATTAACTCGGTCTTCCCATCATAACCGGCTCGAGCGAACCAACCGTATGAAGATACCACAAGACCAGGTAAGCAAAAACAATAAAAAACAGTCAATCTTGGTTGTGTGGTCGACTGTTAGAAGTCATGTGGTCGACCAGTCAAGCTCAGGAATGAGACCAGTCAATCAGTCAATAAATGGGTTGTGTGGTAAACTAATTTAGATTGTGTGGTTGACAGATTTTGCGACCACAGAGTCAACTGGTCAAACCCAATTCTAACTCCGTGATTAGAAAACTTTCCAAATTTAAGGAGGTCTCTTTCTAACCTTGAGAGGACTCTATATGGAGATTTTCTCTCTATATAGAGGATGTCCCTCTACCCTCTCTCCCTCTTTTAGATCAATTTTAAACCCTAGAACTAAGACTAAGAGAAGGAGAGGAGAGGAAAGAGAAGGAGACTTGGAGAGGAAGGCTTGGAAAATGTTTTGCAGAGAAGCTTGCCATATCTCTCTGCAGCAAGGAACCTAAGGTAAGAAATTTGTCTCTATAGATGTAAGTTGGTTAGAATAGATCTTCCATCACAGAATTGATAGGTTGACCCCAATGTTGCGATTGAGATCATGAAATTTCCTAATTAATCTCAAGGAAAATCATAGAATTAGGTTAGGGATAAATAGTTAATGCGAAACCCATGATTTAAGGCTATAGAATGACTATAGGTTGAATCCCAAGGTTGAACAAAAGGGATCAGGTTGATGTCGAGCTAAAACACAATTCAGAGGTTGTGTGGGGGCTACATTGGTCAACCATAGAGTAACCAGTGAGTCGACCATAGACTTCCAAAAAGTTCTCAAAGTTGTGTGGTCGCTTCAGCAGTCGACCTATATGCGACCACAGAGTTAACCACATAGTGTATGGTCGACATATGACTGAGACCACAGAGTCAACCAGTCATTGACTGAAAGCATATTTTGAGGACAGGACTAGGTTTTTTACCACCATAACTTGCTGAGATTAAACCCTAATCAAAATTTATAAATTGTTTAGGTTTCCAACTAGTTTAAAATGATTTTGAAGCTTGGAAAAGGAACAAATACCATTTACAGGTGAGGAAACAAGACCTAAACTAACTGGATAATAACAAGCTACCTTTCTTTTCTATTTCTCTATTAATATGATATGATGTCATATTTTGTATGAATGTTTAGGCATCTCACATGTCATCTAATATTTGCTATATAACTATTCATGCATATTTATTTATTGCTCTTATTTGATATGATGATGATGATAGGAATAGGCATGTACTTGTGTGTGTGTAGTTAATGTATTGGATTGGGTGAAGTATCAGGGGGAGTGTAGCGGTGTGTGATCTGTTAAGCTCTAGCTCTATCTCTATATTGTACTTCACATTGACATCATCGTATCGTTGTTACCTTAGCGAAACTAGCACGTTGTAGGGTATCAGGGGGGTAATCACAGATGTGTGGTTGTAAGCCCTGTCGATGGACCCTAGCTCTATCTCTATGGGCATATTGAGGGATGCTGGGGTAAGGCCTTGGATACAAACCTTTGATGACATCTAGGATTGGTTAGTCACGAACCCAATTTGTAAGCCCTCGCTAGTAGGGACATACATATTAGTACGGTAGAGTATCAAGGGGAATTCTGGCGGTGTTTGATCCAGGATCTCTAGCTCTATCTCTATTTCATAATGGGTGATGTGGGGTGACAACGGTGTGTGATCAGTTGGGAGTGCTCACACTCTCGTGCATTGAGGTGTGATGGCCACCTATCCTTATTATAGCACATTGTAAACTTATACCAGACCCAAAGATATTAATATGACTGCATACATATGTTTGTGCATTATTTTATTTTTCTCACTAAGCCGTGTTGTGTGCTTACCCCTCGACGTTGAATATTTTTAGTTGATGATGTAGGTACCACAGTGGAAGATTATATGAACGCGCTATTGTACAAATACGTAGTGGCTATGGATGTGCAGATTGTGGAAGACGAGCATGATTCTTTGTGCGAGTGCTTTCAATGTGTTTATGCTTAGTTTATTTTCTATTTTGAGATGTGAAAGACTTGTAATAGGTATTATTTACATTTTTGAGTTATTTAGAGATAAACAGTTTAAATATTTATTTACCATGTTAGACTCTCAGTTCATTATTAATAAAGACTTCCGTTATTTATTTTATTATCTCTGATTGTGATGTGGAATGTGTTTGATTTGAGTTGCTGGCACGGTCTAATGAGATCCTGGCATGAACTATTGGTTCATATTATGGTTTATTCACACTTCTTGTTTGTCCAGAGTTAGGGTGTGACACTTCGCCTTCACAAAGTCTCGGCTGCTCAGGGCAGTGTCTATTATAACATCATTAAAAGTCCAAAGAGCCCATTGTACACCTACAGGACTCTCCTCGAGAGCTTGTCCTCTGTGGCATTCTTAGCGAGTGTGGACCCTTCGCCTTTGCAGCCCTCTAGCTCCTCCTGTGTCAACTTTAATGTGACATCGGCTTGCTTAGTTTCGGCCTTGGCCCACTGGATCTCTGCCTCAGCATGTCACCTAGCCTCCTCAGATGTGGCCAAGGCCGCCTGGCATTGCACAAGATTGGCACCCTTCGATGCTCTCTAAGCTCGATATTTAGCGTCGAGCTCCCTCTCGCCAACCACTTCGGCCTTCAGTCGATCCACCTTAGATGCTAGTTGCCCCCACCTGCCCTAAAAGAGTAATAATTTTTTGGCCACTCTCCTCTACCACCTTGGAGTCAACTTTCTCTCTCTCAACACACTGGGCATAAGTAGTCCGTAGACCGATGTACTTCACTCAAAGGATGCTCCTCATATTAAGTACCTGCAAATGTCAAAGTTACATGCATCAAAAGCTAACAAGTACAAAACACAATAGAAGAATCACTTATGTAAGACCCGTGTCAATCTAACCCGATCTTACCACCTTAAACTAGGTCTACCTATCGTGGTTGAGCCAAATGGACCAAGTGCGTAAAGGAGATCGTGATCCCAGGTATTAAATTGACCCAAAAACACTCAAAAAGGGGCGAGGATCGCACACCCAGTGAGGTGGGGTCGGACCCCCCAGCACAAAAAGTCAGACCCTCAGTTTTTAACCGGGGGTCGGACAATTTAAAACCAGGGGTTGACGGGATCATCGACCCCCAGTTGCCGACAGAACCTGAAATTAGGAAACTTTCCTAATTTCGGTTGGGCTATTTCCTAATCTCAAAGGGGCTTATTTTAGGAGTTTCTACTCTATAAAAAGGACGTCCCTAAGCCTCTTTCACTCCTTTTAGAACCCTAATTGGATTGAGAGAAAGAGAAGAGAAGGAAAGTAGAAAAGAAGGCCAAAAGAAAAGAGTTTTAGAAACTAAGCATTCTTCTCAGGTAAGGATACTAATTCCATGTGTTTTGTGAGACTTAGAGTAGTTAATGAAGAGAGTTTGATGTAGGAGTAACCCCAAACCATCTATCCATGGTTAGGTTTCAATGGAAATCATGGAGGAGATCATTGAAACCATATAAGTGAGTAAAGAGTAGTTCTAAACCATAGAAAGTGTATGGAATGGACTATGAAAGGAAGCCATAGGATTGAAACAAGAAAGAATGGATCAAAAGATGAAAATATCGACCAAAACCACCGGGGGTCGCATGTGGGGTTGATGGTGCATCGACCCTACCAGACCCTGAGTATCGATCCCCAGTGTTCGGGAAACCCAGAAAGGGGTGGTTGCACCTAGGGTCGATAGAACCATCGACCCTGGCATCGACCCTACTATAGGGGGTCGCAGTATACTGCTACCCTAGCATCGACCCATCCTGCTACCCCCAGTTGACAGCAAATTGGAAAAATTAGAATAAATTCTAATTAAATTCTATCGACTTTGTTAGGTCTTCTAGCGATAAAATATTGATATAAAGGTGATTCTTAAGGCTTGAAAGAGGATCTACTAGCAAGCATAGGTGAGAAAACAAGACCTAAACTAATTAATTAATAATAAACTGTTTTACTTCTTGAGTCCAGTGCCATGCTTGATTCTATACGAATATGCCTGTAATGTGCATTCAACATGTCATCCAATATTTCTATTTATTGTTCATGCATATTTAATTTATTGTTTATAAAATGATGATGATGATGATAGGAATAGGCATGCGAATGTATGTGTGTGGTTGATGTGCTTGATGCGAGCGAGTATCAGGGAGGTGTCATAGGCCGGGCCTCAGCACTCTAGCTCTATCTCTAACTCAAGTTTTGTGCATTAGTATCGTCGTATCGCCATTACTTTAGCAAAACTATTACGCCATAGTTTATGAGGGGAGGTGGTCTCGGGCCGTATAGTCTCTGACTCTACCGGGGGGCCTTAACCCTATCACTATGGGCGTTCTGAGGGATGCTGGGGTGAGGCCTTGGATACACTGTTTGACATTAGGATTGGTTAGTTGCGAGCCCAGTTTGCAACCCTAGCCAGCAGGGGTTTATTTGTTGGTATGGTATCAACCGGTACTTCGATGCCGTTTTCATCGGGGTATATTGTGCCATTATGGGTGTTGTGGGCGACAGTGCCGTTTTCATTGGGCGTATCCACACTCTCATGCATAGAGGTGCGGCGGCCACCTATCCTTTCTATAGCACATTGCAAACTTAAAACCAGACCACAGATATGAATTGAATGCATGTATATGTATTGTTGCATTGTTTTGTTTGCTCATTGAGCCATGGTGTGTGCTCACCCTCTCGACATCAAATATTTTTAGTTGATGATGCAGGTACTACTGTCGAAGATTACATGAATGATCCTATGTACGGGCATATGGCGGCGATTGAAGCTGATGACGTAGTGGATACACATGACTCCTCTTGCGAGTGCAACTCATGCTTATTTGATTAGGATTTTTATTTATTTATTTGGATTTAAATGAAGAGATGTAATTGATATTTATTTATGTTTTAGTTGTTACAGAATAACTTGCTACTTTAATATGATTATCACCTTTAGATTCCTCAGTTCATTTACTATAAGACTTCCGCTATTGTGTATTTATTCTGATTATGAATGTGGATGTATGAGGTTTAGATAAAACGGATATAGCCTACTCGAGATCCTGGTTGAATCGTTGGTTGCTAGCGGTTCAACACACCATTCTCAGGCCTTGTCCACTAAACCAACATACTTTCATGACAAATTGTGAACTGAGATAGGATAAAAGTAAAAACTGTAATATTAACACACTATAAGCACTAGTGATGTTTGAGACCAAATTTGAAAAGAGAATAATGCATCTATTAAAGGAAAAATAATTTCAATTACAATGAGAGAGAAACAAACGTATATAAATAGCTAAAGCAGAGTACAATCCACAACCCGGACAGTTACTCTGTAGTACAAGAAAGAAAACAAATACAATCATGAAGCTAGAGGTGAAGGAGGAGGCGGTGCCTCACGGTCTCTGTCATAATCCTCAGTGTAGACTCTAGTCAAACAGGCTACCTGAGTCTGGGTCATCTGAAGACTAGCTATGAGACCAGCTACCCGCTGATCAGTCACAGGCTGAGCACCCAGAAGCACCTTCATCCGCATATCGGACCGGCGCTGAGCATCTATAATCTCTCCCATCCTCACGTTCGATATGCGTTGGGCGTCTAGTAGCTCATCCACTCTCACGCGCCGAGCTTCTAGTAACTCTCCCATCCTCAGATCAGATCTGCGCTGAGCCTCTCTGATCTCATGCAATATCCCCATCATATCAAAAGGTGGGTGTGAAGGACCAGCTGCATGAGAAGGATCAGCCGCATACGAGGTACCACCTCCAGTAGCATGTGTAGGTGAAGGAGGTGGTGGTGAAGGAGGTGGTATGGAATCCACATACATGTACAGACGGTCATCATCACCAGCAGGCTCCCTATGAACTCCTGCTCCAGTGGCTGTTGCTGCTGCCTCAGCGTCAGCCATCTCCACGCGAGTGCGAGGGCGCACCATCGCGTTCCTCTCCTCATCACTGACTTGGGCATCCCGCATGCCCATCTTACAGATGGAGTCCCAATCCAAGGGTGATGAGAAGGATTTCTCCTGAATCTTCTCACCCAACAAATCAACACCCAGGCGGGTAAGCAGCGTAGTGACCATACGCCCATAGGGCAGGTTGCCAGTATGACTAGACAACGTAGCACTGATCATCGTCCGCATGATGATGTAAGATAGGCAGACCGGATGCCTAGTACAGATGCAATACAACAAAAACTGAGTCAACTGGGAGACCCTCTCAAAATGTCCACTCTGCGAAAGCAGGTTGTGCTGAATGATCTTGCAGTACACCCGCGGATCCGAACGAAGATAACTCGCTTTCATCTCCCATCGATCAGGTCTGATGAGCTGACGGTCTATCTCAGTCCTCATCTGTAGTGAGAAGAACTGGGGCTCTCCAGGGGCACAGAAGACGAAGGAGCCGTCATAGGAAATACCCAGCAAGTTCGCTAGCTGCCGATAGTCAAAGGAGACCTCAACTCCCTTGACATAGCTAGTGATCCTGAGCTCATTACCGCTCTCCACATCATTGTAATCCCCCACCACCTGGAGATTACATTAGAACTGCATACCAAGTCAGGGCAGGTACAGTCGTCATAGGTGATGACAGGAAGCCAACCCATATCACCAAAAGCTCCCTCCACATTGAACGAGGCTAGGCTAGCCAAGTCCACCTTGCGGCCTCCCTCTACCTTTTTACGAGCAAAGCGGGCATATTGGGCCTCGGCTTCATTAGTGTGGAAGCGAAGACGGTCGCGAACACTAGGAACTTTAGTACGAGCCATAATATCTGCAAACAACAAAGAAAATAGGTAATGGCTTAGTAAGGAAGAAAAACCCGAAATTTGGACATTTTAACGACGTAAGTTGCCCAAAAGCCTCACTTTTCACCCATACACGTGGGCAGGAGGACTTACGTAGGTTCTAAACTATCCTGTAATACTCATACAGTTGGAAATTTTAGCTAACGGAATTCAATTTGAAGAAATTTCGAGAATTTCAAAAATCTTGACAAATTAGGGCAAAAAGAGAAAATTTTGAGTTTCTCGATAACCAACCGATGAAACTCAAATATTTTTTAGGGCTTTCATCCATTGACTCACCAACAACAAAAGCCCCGAATAAAACCTGGTACAAGCTTAAGGTCTGTCAACGGTAAGTGTTTGAATCCCTCTTCTTACCCTATGTTAGTTGTGTGGGTGGATCAATACCATGCAAAGTAGGTATTGATCTAAAACCCTAAATTGGCCAATAAACCCTAAGTTGCCGTCAAACCCTTGATTCGAGTTTCGAGATGCTAATCATCGAAACGAGACTTGAATGAGTTGGGGATAACTCTAACTCAAAGCCTAGACTTAGAATGGATAGGAGAAACCCTGAAAATCCATGGAGGATGATCATCGGCAGTCGAAAAACCCATGTATGGTCTTCCGGAGACATACCGGTCGACTATACCGGTTGCACATAGTGCGACCGGTATGTTGCGACCGCTACCTCTCGGGAGGTTGTCTGTGGGGACCGGCTGACCATACCGGTCGCCAGTCTTTCCCACAGAGCAGCAACCGGTATATGCCACCGGTCAGCTCTGTGAGGGTATTTTGTAACCCTGTTGGTTTCTGATCAACATGAGACTCTAAGAATGTTATTTTAATGAAATCCTAATAATATTGTAGGACTTTGTGACTTATCGTTTGGATCTTGCGACGTGGAGCAAGTGATAGAACGAGCGTCAGGTAAGGGAATCTGACCTAAACCTAATAATTAATGGACAGTAAATCGTTGTTAATCATTGAATATCTATGATGTGATGTTTGTGCATATTCACATGCCATCCTTTACTTTCAGTTATTATTACTGTTCATGCATTGATAGGATGTGATTGTTAGGCATGTGATTATTTTCGTTGGGGTGTGGAGTGGGGCATGGGCCTGGGATCGCTCCTCACACTAGCACTTTTTGTAGTATTCTGTCTTAACATGCTTGGTACGGGTGGGGTATCAGGGGAAGGTCGTGGTACGGTGGTCTCCGATATTGATGTTGTCTCGGCCATTGTTATGTGGTACTGTGGATTCTGAGTCGACGCTGGCTTGTCCACGATGCTTTAGCTCTATCTCTATGTCGTAGGGAGTTATGTTGGGATAGGGTCTACCTGCGTATTGTTTCTATCCTAGTGTGTTAGTTGCGGATAGGGTATCAGGGGGAGGTGAGGTATTGTGGTCTCCGGCCCGGCCTGCACGCTCGAGCTCTATCTCTATGCCGTAGACGGCTGTGCTGGGATAGAGCATACATTGATGACATATAGGATTGGTTAGTTGCGAGCCCAGTTTGCGAGCCCTGGCCAGTAGGGGCTTAGGTACTGGTATGGGTAGAGTATCAGGGGAGGTGCGGGTATACCTTAGCTCTATCTCTATCCCATGATGGGTGCATGTGGGTTGGTGGTAGTGTGATCTACTGTGCGATGCCACACACTCGTGTATAGAGGTGCAGGGGCCACCAAACCTTTCTATAGCACATTGCAAACTTTAAACCAGACCACAGCATAAAATTAATTGTTACTCATGCATAATCTTGTGAAACTGTCTGATTGTCTTACTGAGCTGTGTTGTGAGTTCACCCTTTGTATATATACATGTTTTTAGATGTTGATGCAGGTTACACTGTGGGCGACTATGTGAACGCTCCGGCGTACGGTGGTGTGGCTGCTCTGGATGTACAAGCAGGGGAGGACGAGCATGATGCTTCATGCGAGTACCCTTTCTGTGTGTACTTGTGATGGATTTTTATTTAGTCGTTTCAGTTATTTTCATTTGTTATTAAAGGGATGTAAAAGATATTTATTTTATGTGTTTGAATTTGGATAATGGGATATTTATTTAAATTATCAATAGATACTCAGTTCATTCTATTTAAAGTCTTCCACTGTATATTTATATTCTGATTGTGGTTATGTGTAATGGTTTGTATGGGTGGACACGGCCTATTCGAGATCCTGGTGTGAACCGTTGGTTCAATGACGGTTCACTCACACCGTTCTGGTTGGATCAGAATTGGGGTATGACAAGACGTAGCTAAGTTCGTGTCTCAATGCCTAAATTGTCAGAAAGTAAAGGCTGAACAACAAAGACCTGCAGGACTGTTATAGCCGTTACCGGAACCAGCATGGAAATGGGATTGCATCACTATGGACTTCGACACAGGACTACCATTGACTCCTCGAGTAGTTGACGCAGTTTGGGTGATTGTAGACCGCCAGACTAAAACAGCTCGCTTTATACCAATTCGACCTCAGTATACACTAGAGAGGTTAGCTAAGTGGTATGTGGATAATATTGTTCGATTACATGGTGTACCAGAGAGCATTGTATCCGATAGAGATCCACGATTTACTTTCAAGTTTTGGGAAGGATTGCAAAAGGCTATGGGTATCACACTGAAGTTTAGTACTGCATTCCATCCACAGACAGATGGACAGTCAGAGCGTACAATTCAGATTCTAGAAGATATGCTTCGAGCATGTGTAATTGATTTTAAAGGATCATGGGAAGAAAAGTTACCATTGATCGAGTTCGCTTATAACAATAGCTATCATGCTACTATACAGATGTCACCCTATGAAGCACTGTATGGCAGAAAGTGTCGAACTCCTTTATTTTGGAATGAAGTTGGGGAACGTAGTCTCGTGGGACCAGAATTTGTTGAGGAGACTTGTCGAGTGGTCGAAATTATCAAGGAAAGAGTGAGAACAGCCCAGAATCGTCAAAAGCAATATGCAGATACTCGACGCAGAGATCTTGAGTTCGTCGTGGGTGATAAAGTATTCTTTAAGGTATCGCCTATGCGAGGTCTGAAGCGGTTCGGACAGAAGGGGAAACTAAGTCCAAGATATGTTGTGCCATATGAAATTTTAGCCAAACAGGGAAAAGTGGCTTATCTGTTAGCACTACCCCCATCAATGTCAAGTGTGCATGACGTATTCATATTTCCTTATTGAAGAAGTATGTCAAGGATCCGATGCACGTTTTGACAATGGATCTACCTGATTTAACTGAAGATTTGACCTTTGAAGTAGCACCAATTGAAATCACTAGTCGAAAGGTGCAACGATTACGCAACCGTGATATCTATTATGTCAAGGTCACCTGGGGAAGCAGGGATATAGAAGAAGTCACATGGGAAGAAGAGAATGCTATGCGAAAGCAATATCCTCATTTATTTGATTCAGAAGGTACGTACAATTTCGAGGACGAAATTTTTACAAGTAGGGGGGAGTTGTAAGACCCGTGTCAATCTAACCCGGTCTTACCACCTTGAACCAGGTTTACCTATCGTGGTTGAGCCAAATGGACCAAGTGCGTAAAGGAGATCGTGATCCCAGGTATTAAACTGACCCAAAAACACTCAAAAAGGGGCGAGGGTCGCACACCCAGTGAGGTGGGGTCAGACCCCCCAGCACTAAAAGTCAGACCCTCATTTTTTAACCGGGGGTCAGACAATTTAAAACCAGGGGTCGACGGGATCATCGATCCCTAGTTGCCAACAGAACCAGAAATTAGGAAACTTTCCTAATTTCGGTTGGGCTCTTTCCTATTCTCAAAGGGGCTTATTTTAGGAGTTTCTACTCTATAAAAAGGACGTCCCTAAGCCTCTTTCACTCCTTTTAGAACCCTAATTGGATTGAGAGAAAGAGAAGAGAAGGAAGAGAAGAAGAAGAGAATGAAAGTAGAAAAGAAGGCCAAAAGAGAAGAGTTTCAGAAACTAAGCATTCTTCTCAGGTAAGGATACTAATTCCATGTGTTTTGTGAGACTTAGAGTAGTTAATGAAGAGAGTTTGATGTAGGAGGACCCCAAACCATCTATCCATGGTTAGGTTTCAATGGAAACCATGGAGGAGATCATTGAAACCATATAGGTGAGTAAAGAGTAGTTCTAAACCATAGAAAGTGTATGGAATGGACTATGGAAGGAAGCCATAGGATCCAAACAAGAAAGAATGGATCAAAAGATGAAAATATCGATCAAAACCACGGGGGGTCGCACGTGGGGTTGATGGTGCATCGACCCTACCAGACCTTGAGTATCGACCCCCAATGTTCGGGAAACCCAGAAAGGGGTGGTCGCACCTAGGGTTGATAGAACCATCGACCCTGGCATTGACCCTACTATAGGGGGTCGCAGTATACTACTACCCTAGCATCGACCCGTCCTGCTACCCCCACTTGATAGCGAATTGGAAAAATTAGAATAAATTCTAATTAAATTCTATCGACTTTGTTAGGTCTTCTAGCGATAAAATATTGATATAAAGGTGATTATTAAGGCTTGAAAGAGGATCTACTAGCAAGCAAAGGTGAGGAAACAAGACCTAAACTAATTGATTAATAATAAACTATTTTACTTCTTGAGTCCAGTGCGATGCTTGATTCTATGCGAATATGCCTGTAATGTGCATTCAACATGTCATCCAATATTTCTATTTATTGTTCATGCATATTTAATTTATTGTTTATAAAATGATGATGATGATGATAGGAATAGGCATGTGAATGTATGTGTGCGGTTGATGTGCTTGATGCGAGCGAGTATCAGGGGGGTGTCATAGGCCGGGCCTCAGCACTCTAGCTCTATCTCTAGCTCAAGTCTTGTGCATTAGCATCGTCGTATCGCCATTACTTTAGCAAAACTATTACGTAATAGTGTATGAGGGGAGGTGGTCTCGGGCCGTATAGTCTCTGACTCTACCGGGGGGCCTTAACCCTATCACTATGGGCGTTCTGAGGGATGCTGGGGTGAGGCCTTGGATACACTGTTTAACATTAGGATTGGTTAGTTGTGAGTCCAGTTTGCAACCCTAGCCAGTAGGGGTTTATTTGTTGGTATGGTATCAACCGATACTTCGATGCTGTTTTCATCGGGGTATATTATGCCATTATGGGTGCTGTGGGCGATAGTGCCGTTTTCATTGGGCGTATCCACACTCTCGTGCATAGAGGTGTGGCGGCCACCTATCCTTTCTATAGCACATTGTAAACTTAAAACCAGACCACAGATATGAATTAAATGCATGTATATGTATTATTGCATTGTTTTGTTTGCTCACTGAGCCATGGTGTGTGTTCACCCTGTCGACGTGATAATGCAGGTACTACTATCGAAGATTACATGAATGATCCTGTGTACGGGCATATGGCGGCTATTGAAGCTGAAGACGTAGTGGATACGCATGACTCCTCTTACGAGTGCAACTCATGCATATTTGATTAGGATTTTTATTTATTTATTTGGATTTAAATGAAGAGATGTAATTGATATTTATTTATGTCTTAGTTGATACAGTATAATTTGCTACTTAAATATGATTATCACATCTAGATTTCTCAGTTCGTTTTATTATAAGACTTCCGCTATTGTGTATTTACTCTGATTATGAATGTGGATGTATGAGGTTTAAATAAAATGGATATAGCCTACTCGAGATCCTGGTTGAACCGTTGGTTGCTAGCAGTTCATCACACCATTCTGAATAGTGCGGAATTGCGGTGTGACAACTTAAGTACAAGAGCTTATCTTAGCACCATTGAGGAAGTATTCCTTCTCAAATTCCTCCTTTGCAAGTGTGGCCAAGTGGTCGCATCTCAAGGAAGGGGCAATGCAAGAGTGATCTCTTGTGCTTCCCCCTCCTCTACAGAATCAATGGCAGTGAGGCTCTAATCAGGAGCTGAACCTTAGAACCCTTCCCCTTCTTGGAGGCAACAATCTTCCAAACTCGCATAGGCTTCGGAGAAGATGAAGCCTTCGTTTGGGGAACTCCAACAGTAGTAGGGGCAGCCATAGCAGTCCTAGCAGCCTCAGTAGCGAGGCCACGGCCCCTACTGAGAAGCCTTGGCATTAGCCCTCTGCTACTCAAGGTTGATAGAATCAGTGGGCTGGCTTTCCCGAGATGTACCTCTGGTAGTCTCCCTAGTGACTATGCCTAGAGTCCCTACATCAAGGACAGAGACATAATTGATCATATCAGGTTCTGTCCAGATAAAGACAATATCAGTGCACTGAAATGTCACACCCCAATTTCACACTATTCAGAATGGTGTGATGAACCGCTAATAAACCAACGGTTTAACCAGGATCTCGAGTAGGCTATATCCGCGTTAACTAAACCTCACACATCCACATTCATAATCAGAGTAAATACACAATAGCGGAAGTCTTATAGTAAATGAACTGAGAAATCTACTGTGATAATCATAAATAAAATATCAAATTATTATTGTATCAACTGAGACATAATTAAATAAAATATCAATTACATGTCTTTAATAACAAAAGAAATCTAATCGAATACGCAACTCGCATGAGGAGTCATGCGTATCCATTAAGTCTTCAGCGTCCATCGCTGCCACGTGCCCGTACACAGGAGCGTTCATATAATCTTCAACAGTGGTACCTGCATCATCAACTAAAAATATTTGACGTCGAGAGGGTGAGCACACATCATGGCTCAGTGAGCAAACAAAACAATGCAACAATCATATGCATGCATTCAATTCATATCTGTGGTCTGGTATTTAAGTTTGCAATGTGCTATAGAAAGGTTCGGAGGCTGCCTCGCCTCTATACACGAGTGTGTGAAGCCGCCCAAAGGTTAACATTTATTGTCGTCCCACATACACCCACCATGGAATAGAGATAGAGCTAAAGTGCTTAGGACTGCACCGCATCACACTTCCCTTGATGCTCTACCCATACCGACACGTAAGCCCCTGTTGGCGAGGGCTTGCAAACTGGGCTCACAACTAACCAATCCTAATGTCAAACAGTATATCCAAGGCCTCACCCCAGCATCCCTTAATACGTCCATAGTGATAGGGCTAAGGCCCCCCAGCAGAGTCAGAGACTACACGGTCCGAGACCACCTCCCCTCATACATTATGACGTAATAGTTCTGCTAAATTAATGGCGATACAATGATGTCATTGGACAAGACTTGAGTTAGAGATAGGGCTAAAGTGCTTAGGATCGCACCGCATCACACTTCCCTTGATACTCGCTCGCATCAAGCACACTAACCATGCACATACATTCACATGCCTATTCTTATCATCTTCATCATCATAATGTTATAAACAATGAATTTAAATATGCATGAACAGTAATAATAGAAATATTGGATGACATGTTAAATGCACATTACAAGCATACACGCATAGAATCAGTCATAGCATTGGACTCAAGAAATAAAAACAGTTTGTTATTAACCAATTAGTTTAGGTCTTGTTCCCTCACATTTGCTTGCTTGTAGATCCTCTTTCAAGCCTTAAGAATCACCTTTATATCAATATTATATCACTAGAAAACCTAATCAAGTCGATAGGATTTAATTAGAATTTATTCTAATTTTTAAAGTTTGGTGTTAACTGGGGGTAGCAGGACGGGTCGCAGGTAGGGTAGCAGTTTTCTGCGACCCCCTGTAGTAGGGTCGATGCCAGGGTCGGATGTTCCATCGACCCTGGGTGTGACCACCCCTTTCTGGACTTCCCGAACACTGGGGGTGATGCTAGGGTCTGGTAGGGTCGATGCTCCATCGACCCCACGTGCGATCCCCCGTGGGTTTAGTCGAGATTTTCATCCTTTGGTCCATTCTTTCATGTTTGGGTCCTATGGCTTCCTTCTATAGTCCATTCCATACATGTTCTATGGTTTAGAACTATTCTTTATTCACCTACATGGTTTCGATGATCTCCTCCATGATTTCCATTGAAACCTAACCATGGATGGATGATTTGGGTTCCTTCTAGATCATACCCTCTTCGTTATCTACTTTAAGGTCTTATGAAATTCATGGAGGTAGTATCCATACTTGAGAAGTATGCTTATTTCTCTGAAGCTCTTTTCTTTGGTCTTCTTCTCCACTTTCCTTCTCTTCTCCTTCTCTTCCTTCTCTTCTCTTTCTCTCAATCTAATTAGGGTTCTAAAATGAGTGAAAGAGGCATAGGGACATCCTATTTATAGAGTAGAAACTCCTAAAATAAGCCCCATTGAGATTAGGAAAGAATCCAATTGAAATTAGGAAAGTTTCCTAATTTTTTGTTCTGTCGGCAACTGGGGGTCGATGAAGGGGTCAGAGATCCCGTCGACCCCTGGTTTCAAATTATCCAACCCCCGGTTAAAAACTCAGGGTCTGACTTTTATACTGGGGGGGTCCGACCCTACCTAGCTGGGTGTGCGACCCTCCCCCCTATTTGAGTGTTTTTGGATCAGTTTAATACCTGGGATCGTGATCTCCTTCACGCACTTGGTCCATTTGGCTCGACCATGATGGGTAGACCTGGTTCAAGGTGGTAAAACCGGGTTAGTTTGATACGGGTCTTACAACTCAAACATACAGAAAACATATGGAACAACAAATAGATAAAGACAGTTTACTACCTTTCTGGCTCATCCTGCTCTACGCCGCTCTAGGTCTTCCTTGACCTCTTAGAAGTACTAGCCCGCAAAGGTAGATTCGGCCCTCTTCTTCTTATGTACTTTCTGAGGTACGCTTTGAGCCAATCCAGATGTCTTGGGCATCTGATAAGGCTTGGACCCCATAAAAGATCCCTCGGCACTAGCCTTGTTAGCTAACGCCTCAACTTCCTCAGCAGTAAGGTCTTCCTCCTCTTCACGAAGAAAAGCGTCCAACTGCTCATAAGTGAATGACATTGTAGTGCAAAAAACTAACAGATCAGAATATTAAAGGCAAGGTTCAAAGCCTAATAGGTCAAAAAGAGTTACCTTCTTGGAGGCTTGAATATTCGATGGTCGACCCACGAACTGATGCCTCCAGAGCCTTTTCCTCGGCCGAGGTCAAGACTGGCCTCTCATTTAGCACGGACACTTGGGGTGACCCCCACACACAATCCAGAGGTAGTGTGGAAGACCCCTCGTACGCCTGGTTAGCTTGCATAGAGGCGAAACAAAATTTCTTCTTCCACAAGTGGTTCGAGGAAGGCAGCCCGGAGATTATCTTTAGCCGAGTTGTGTTGCGGGTGTAGCGAGCAATGAACTAGTAGTACCCGCTCTCCACTTTCAAATTCGGATGGTGTGGGTGATCCTTGGTTATGGAAGTGAGTGCAAAAAGCTCATAGAAAAGGCCTATAGTGGGTCGGATACCTATGTAATAGAAAAAATAGAAGAAAAAAAAAACCATGATACAACCCCATCTGTTTAGGGAAATCTGGGTTATCACCAACCTGAAAAATGAAAAATGGCTACAACTATTAGAGGAATCGAAAATATAAACCTTGATATGAACATGTCTTCATACAGGGGCATCCTGTTGAAGAGAAAGGTATAAGACCTCTAGGACCGGGGTGCCTTCAACTCTCTCATTAGGCACATTATACCTACTCTGAAGAGCATCCACAGTGGCGTAGTCTAGTTTACTCTGAATGTCGCGAGCCAACCAAAAGATGGCCAGGTCCATAGATTCATCATCGATTGGCTCACAGGAGTCCTCTACCTCGACAGGATTTTTGGTCCCCAGAGTCAATGCTACCCCAGGTCCCCAACAGATCCATGGTTTACTAGGAAAGAAGAAGAATGTGCATGACGTACAGGGTCCTGAGAAGATTTTTGCTCCAAAGAGCGTTCTTGTCTCCTGTGCCCAGGAGACTACTCATGTCTCCGATGACTCCTAGAAGAATGACAGTGGCTACCGCCATAGTCCCGTCTACGCTCCTAAGGCACCGGAGCAACCCAGAGTTTCTCGACTTGCCCCAGTTTAGAAACTTAGTGGAGCCGAAGATTTCCTCAACCATCTTTGGTAGAAGTACGAAAGAAGGAAGATTACAAACTTACTAATTAAGCAAGGAGGAGAAAAATAGACAGCAAAGATTTCAGAAGAGATTTCAGCAGAGTCTCAGTATATAAAGAAGGCAAAGTATGAAAGGTAGAAGATGAAGCCCTATTTATAGGATGTGCATATCTTCCCAAAGGCCCCAACTCTTCAAGTCTTCAGGGCGTAATCAGTGTCGCTGTCTGTGAGTACACAATACTGCAGGTGCAACGTTCCAAAGTTTGGATTTCCCATAAGAGATCCACGTGGCGTCGCCCCAATAGCTCAAAGCCCCGAAAAGAGGAGTATTGGAGTTAACGAGCTACAGGCCTTTTTTTTCAAAAAAGTGGCAGTTATGTCTAATGGAAGACACTTGTAAGTACCCCATTTTTGCCATCCCAGCTGAACAAAGTCATACCCGTGCATGGACAACAAAGGAAGAGAGATGAGTAAAAATTTAAATTTTTGGCAGCGACCTTGAGATAATTTTTGATGGGTCCCACAGTAAGGTTCTGGCTTGCAACCTACATGGATGCATAGGTCATGGAATTATCTTCGAAATGAGACCAGAATTGCTCAATTCTGATATCAAATGAAGAAGATATGGTCATTTTAGTCAGATGATACGTACAAGGGATGTTTCTGAAATCATCATAAATAATCCCAAGGGCTTTCATACAAATTATCGTAAGTTGGATTGATCGAATTTCAAATCATCATATCTTGATCATCCGACATCTGAATCATATGGTTTATGTAAAACCTACATGCAAATTTCGGAGACGAAATTTCTTTTAAGGGTGGGGGAGTTGTAAGACCCGCACTCAATGAACCCGATATAAACCTTGATTTCATGTCGTAACAGGTCTTCCGATCATCACCGGGCCAGACGGGATGAGCGGACGACAATCAGGTACGAAATCAGACCAAGTAGTATGAATTTTATTCATACCGGTCGATGGTACCGGTCTTGGTACCGGTCGACCAGTATAGTCTGCGCAGCAGACTACCAAGATCTGGAATTAGATCTCTGCAAGTCTCACTTTCCTAATTCCGAATCCTAGGACTTTCCTAATCCTAAGAGGCTTCCTAAACCTAATCCTAGCCAATATAAACACCTCTAAACCTCCTAGAATCCCTTCCATTAGTCCTCACAAACCCTAGAGAGGAGAAGAAGCTAGGAAGAAGAAGGAAGATCTGCCATTGTCGTTCAACGAAGAACGCCTTACGCTAATCGACGGTAAGTGCTAAAACCCTCTCTCTCACATTATGACCCTAGGATGGTTAGTGTAGTTGAATCAATACCATGCAAAGCAGGTATTGATCTAAACCCTACTTTTTCGTCAAACCCTAATTTAGCCGTTAAACCCTAGATTCGAGTTCTAGGATGAAGACCATCAAAACTAGGACTTGAATGGAGTTGGAAACAACTCTAACTCAATGCTCAGACCTAGATTGTGTAGGAGAAACCTTGGAATCATTAGAGAATGATCGACGGCAGTCGAGAAACCAAGTGTATGGTCTTCCGGAGACATACCGATCGACCATACCGGTCGCATAAGTATCGCGACCGGTACCTCTCGGGGAGTGGCCTGTAGGGACCGGCTGACCATACCGGTCGTAGGTTTTCCCACAATGCTGTGACTGGTACCTGCGACCGGTCAGCTCTGTGAGTGTATTTTTGTATCATCATTGGTTTTTCGAACAACATGAACCCTAAGAAACTATTCTAATTAAACCCTAATATCATGTAGGACTTTGTGATAGCACGTTTGGATCTTGCGACGTGGAGCAAGCGATCAAACGAGCGTCAGGTAAGGGAATCGGACCTAAACCCTAATAATTAAAGGACAGTAATGTAAGACCCGTATCAAACTAATCCGGTCTTACCACCTTGAACCAGGTCTACCCATCATGGTCGAACCAAATGGATCAAGTGCATGAAGGAGATCACAATCCCAGGTATTAAACTGACCCAAAAACACACAAAATAAGGGGAAGGTCGCATACCCAGCAAGGGAGGGTTAGACCCCCCCAGTATAAAGTCAGACCCCCAGTTTTACATGGGGGGTCGGACATTTTAAGGACCAGGGGTCGACGGGATCCCAGACCCCCCCTATCGACCCCCAGTGGTAAAAACAGTTCGAACCAAAAATTAGGAAACCTTCCTAATTTCAATGGATTCCTCCCTAACTCAATGGGACTTAATTTAAGAGTTTCTACTCTATAAATAGGACGTCCCTAAGCCTCTTTCACTCCTTTTAGAACCCTAATTGAATTAAGAGAAAGAGAAGAGAAGGAAAGTAGAGAAGAAGGCAAAAGGAGAAGAGTTTCAGAGAAGGAGTATTCTTCTTAGATAAGAATACTAATTCTATGAATTTTGTGAGACTTAGAATAGTTATTGAGAAAAGTATGATCTAGGAGGAACCCAAATCATCTACCCATGGTTAGGTTTTCATGAAAAACCATGGGAGAAATCATAAAATCCATATAGGTGAATGAACCACGGTTCTAGGCCATAGAACATGTGTGGAATGGAGTATAGGAGCAAGCCATAGGACCCCAAACACGAAGAATGGTCTGAAGGAAGAAAAATTGACAAAACCCACAGGGGGTCGCATGGGGGGTCGCATGGCCAATCGACCCTACCAGACCCTGAGCATCGACCCCCAGTGTGCGGGAAGTCCAGAATAGGGGTGGTCGCACCCAGGGTCGATCAAGACTCCGACCCTAGCATCGACCCCCAGTTAGCAGCATGCTTTTTAAAGTCCAAATTAATTCTAATTAAATTCTATCGACTTTGTTAGGTTTTCTAGTGATATAATATCAATATAAAGGTGATTCTTAAAGCTTGAAAGAGGACTTACGATCAAGCTAAGGTGAGGAAACAAGATCTAAACTAATTGGTTAATAACAAACTGTTTTTATTTCTTCAGTCCAATGCTATGCTTAATTCTATGCGAATATGCTTGTAATGTGCATACAACATGTCATCCAATATTTATATTATTTGTTTCATGCATATTTACTTTATTTTTTATAACATGATGATGATGATGATGAAAGGAATAGGCATGTGAATGTATGTGTGTGGTTGGTGTACTTGATGCGAGCGAGTATCAGGGGGGTGTCATAGGCCGGGCCTCAGCACTTTAGCTCTATCTCTAACTCTAGTCTTGTACATTAGCATCGTCGTATCGCCATTACTTTAGCAGAACTATTACATCGTAGAGTATCAGGGGAGGTGGTCTCGGTCCTTGTATTCTCTGACTCTACCGGGGGGCCTTAGCTCTATCTCTATGGACGTTCTGAGGGATGTTGGGGTGAGGCCTTGGATACACTGTTTGGCATTAGGATTGGTTAGTTGCGAGCCCAGTTTGCAAGCCCTCGCCAGCAGGGACTTACGTGTTGGTATGGTACTGTACAGCAATAAACGTTAACCTTTGTTGTACAATATTCATGGTAGGGTGGATGGGGACGACAATAAACGTTAACCTTTGGGCGGACTTCCACACCCTGTGTATAGAGGAGGGGTCAATAAACGTTAACCTTTGACCACCGAACCTTTCTATTGCGCATTGCAAACTTAAAACCAGACCAAAGATATGAATTGAATGCATGCATATGTATTGTTGCATTGTTTTGTTTGTTCACTGAGCCATGATGTGTGTTCACCCTCTCGACGTCGAATATTTTTAGTTGATGATGCAGGTACTACCATCGAAGATTATGTCAACGCTCCAGTGTACGGGCACTTGGCGGCGATGGAAGTTGAAGACGAAGTGGATATGCATGACTCCTCTTGCGAGTGCAACTTATGCGTATTCGATTAGATTTTATTTTAATTATTTGGATTTAGTAAAGACATGTAATTGATATTTATTTATGTCTTAGTTGATACAGAATAATTTGCTACTTAAATATGATTATCACATCTAGATTTCTCAGTTCGTTTTATTATAAGACTTCCGCTATTGTGTATTTACTCTGATTAAGAATGTGGATGTATGAGGTTTAGATAAAACGGATATAGCCTACTCGAGATCCTGGTTGAACCGTTGGTTTGCTAGCGGTTCATGATACCATTCTGAATAGTGCGGAATTGGGGTGTGACAACTAGGTATCAGAGCATTTCAGGTCGTGTCCGCTAAACTAGCATACCTTCACGACGAATTGTGAACTGAGATAGGATAAAAGTAAAAACTGTAATATTAACACACTATAAGCACAAGTGATGTTTGAGACCAAATTTGAAAAGAGAATAATGCATCTATTAAAGGGAGAACAATTTTAAATACAATGAAAGAGAAACAAACGTATATAAATAGCTAAAGTAGAGTACAGTCCACAACCCGGACAGTTACTCTGTAGTACAAAGAAAGAAAATAAATACAATCACGAAGTTGGAGGTGAAGGAGGAGGCGGTGCCTCACGATCTCTGTCATAATCCTCAGCGTAGACTCTAGTCAACCAGGCTACCTGAGTCTGGGTCATCTGAAGACTAGCTGTGAGACCAGCCAACCGCTGATCAGTCATGTGCTGAGCACCCAAAAGCTCCTCCATACGCATATCTAACCGGTGCTGAGCATCTATGAGCACTCCCATCCTCATGTCCGATGTACGCTGGGTGTCTAGTAGCTCATCTACTCTCACACGCTGAGCGTCTAGTAACTCCCCCATCCTCAGATCAGATCTGCGCTGAGCCTCTCTGATCTCATGCAATATCCCCATCATATCAGAAGGTGGATGTGAAGGACCAGCCGCATGAGAAGGACCAGCCGCATAAGAAGTACTAGCTCCAACAGCATGTGTAGGTGAAGGAGGTGGTATGGAGTCCACATCCATGTACAGATGGTCGTCATCACCAGCAAGCTCCATATGAACTCCAGCGGCTGCTGCTGCTGCCTCAGCGTCAGCCATCTCTACGCGAGTGCGAGGGCGCACCATCGCGTTCCTCTCCTCATCACTAACCTGGGCGTCTCGCATGCCCATCTTGCAAATAGCCTCCCAATCTAGAGGCGATGAAAAGGATTTCTCCTGAATCTTCTCATCCACTAAGTCAACCCCCAGGCGGGTAAGCAAGGTAGTGATCATGCGTCCGTAAGGAAGGTTGCCCGTGTGACTGGGCAACATGGCACTGATCATGGTACGCATGATGATGTATGGAAGGTAGACGGGCTGCCTAGTGCATATACAGTATAGGAGATACTGGGTCAGCTGGGAAATCCTCTCGTAATGACCACTCTACGGTATCAGGTTATGCTGAATGATCTTATAGTATACCCGTGGATCAGAGCGCAGATAATACGCCCTCATCTGCCAGGGATTAGGTCAGATGAGCTGACTATCGATCTCAGCCCTCATCTGTAGAGAGAAGAATTGGGGCTCTTCAGGAGCACAGAAAACCATGGGGCCAGCATAGGAAATGCCCAGCAGGTCGACCAGCTGCCGATAATCAAATGAGATGTCAACTCCCTTGACGTAGCTCGTGATGTGCAGCTCATCACCCCTCTCCGCATCATTGTAATCCCCCACCACCTGGAGGCTACAATAGAACGGGCGTACCAAGTCAGGGCAGGTACAGGTGTCATAAGTGATGACAGGGAGCCATCCCATATCACCAAATGCTCTCTCCACATTGAACAAGGCTAACTCAGCCAAGTTCACCTTGCGACCTCCCTCTACCTTCTTACGAGCGTAGTGGGCATACTGTGCCTCGGCTTCGTTGGTACGAAAGCAAAGACGATCGCGAACTCTGGGTACCTTGGTACGAGCCATAGTATCTGCAATTAAGAAAGAAAAACAGATAATGGATTAGTAAGGTAGAAAAATCCAAAATTTTGACATTATAACGATGTAAGTTGGCCAAAAGCCTCACTTTTCACACATACACGTGGGCAAGAGGACTTACATAGATCCTAAACTAACTTGTGAGACTTAAATAGGCGGAAATTGCAACTAATTAGATTGAATTGCAAGAAATTCCAAGAAATTCAAAATTTCGCCAAAATTAGGGCAAAAAGTGAAAATTTTGAGTTTCTCGATAACCAACCGATGAAACTCGAATATTTTTGAGGGCTTTCATCCATTGACTCACCAACAACAAAAGCCCCCAATAAAAATCGAATTTTTACGGCTAAAAAAAATTTAATTTGAAGAAAACGAGATATACGGGTGAAAACCTAGAAAAGAAAACCTAAAAACATGTAAAGGTAAGAAACATACATGTAGGGAAGGTGTAGATGTCGAAACAAGGAACCCAAATGACCAATGTAGCAGAGTTGGCACTGTAGCAACTCAGAGGAAGGAGACGAGTCGAAACGGGGGAGGAAGAATGGAAAATGAACTCAGAATCGGACCTTAAAAATCTGATTTTTGGTCCGGGGGACGGAGAATTCGATTAGAACAATTGACCCCCATATCGACCCCCCCATTGACCCTCGGCTCTCGGGAACCTGACAGGGAACCAGGGGTCGCACCCTGGGTCGGACATATTTTGACCCCCCCATCGACTCCCGGCTCTCGGGAAAAATGGGTGATTTCCCAGGGTCGGATACTGAGGGTCGGACATACCATCGACCCCCACCATTGACCCTGCATAGAAAAGACAGTATTTTTCACAGAATGATCTGAAAATTTTGAAAATAACATCGGTTAGCGTATCTACATGAAGTATAAATGATTGCCTCACGTATGTTAATGATTTTCAGGCATCACCATTATCAGAGGGAAAATATGGCTGGGCGTAGAGTAACCAGGCAGAGCCGAAACGCAGTTCCACCACCACCACCTGTGGAGGAAGCCAGTCAAGAAAATATATATGCACAGGGTAATCCGCAGGTTGCACCACCAGTAAACCAGGGTTAGGCAAATCCTACAAACTTGCCACCTCCACCACCGGAGCTGGCAACTGTGGTTATGAACCTAGCGCAACAACTGCAACAAATGCAACAAGCACAGGCTCAAATGCAAGCAGCAATGGGAATGATGCTTCAGACAGCGCATGCTACACCAATGCCGACTGGACAAACAAGTGCAGCACCAGTGGGTAACCACCCAGCACCTCAAACACCTCAACCACCAGCTGCACAGATTCCAGTACCAGGTCCTGAAGCAGTTCAGGTTAATTACCAGTATCCACAACCTATGTTTGGGGCATACCCTCAAAATCAAATGGACCACTCCCGATTGGTCGAGCGATTCTTAAAGATGAAACCCAAGGAGTTAAACGGTAAATCGTCTGATCCTTTATGGCCAGCACATTGGGTCGACGAGATGGAGAGAAATTTTCTGATTATGACTATTATAGAAGAAGAAAAGGTGTTATGTGCCACCTTCATACTAAAAGGTGATGCACATCATTGGTGGAAATCTACTAGGGCCTACCTATTAACCAAGCACGCCCTATTGACCTAGGCTGTATATAAAGAAGCTTTCTTTGAGAAGTACTTTCCCCGAAGCTTCAAAGACTCTATGGAGAAGGAGTTCTTGAGTTTATATCAGGGACAGATGTCCATGGACGCATATCAACAGCGTTATGAGGAGCTGTGTCACACCCCAATTCTGATCCAACCAGAATGGTGTGAGTGAACCGTCATTGACACAACGATTCACACCAGGATCTCGAATAGGCCGTGTCCCCTCATACAAACCCATTGCACATAACCACAATCAAAATAATAATAGTACAGCGGAAGTCTTTAAATAAATGAACTGAGAATCTATTGATAAATTTAAATAAAATATCCGATTATTCAAAATCCAAACATATAATATAATATCTTTACATCCACTTAATCCAACTGAAAATAACCGGGACAAATAAATAAAATCAAATCAAAGATACACGCAGAAAGGGCACTCGCATGAAGCGTCACGCTCGTCCTCTCCTGCCTGTACACCCAGAGCAGCAACATCACTATACGCCGGAGCGTTCATGTAGTCATCCACCGTGTAACCTGCATCAACATCTAAAAACAATGTGTACACAAAGGGTGAGCTCACAACTTAGCTCAGTAAGACAATCAGACAGTTTCACAATATTATGCATGAGTAACAACCATTTTATGATGTGGTCTGGTTTAAGTTTGCAATGTGCTATAGAAAGGTTTGGTGGCCCCCGCACCTCTATACACGAGTGTGTGGCACAACATGGATCACACCCCCATATGCCCACATGCACCCATCATTGAATAGAGATAGAGCTAAAATATCCCCGTACCTCCCTTGATGCTCTACCCATACCAGTACCTAAGCCCCTACTGGCCAGGGCTCGCAAACTGGGCTCGCAACTAACCAATCCTATATGTCATCAATGTATGCTCTATCCCAGCACAGCCGTCTACGGCATAGAGATAGAGCTAAGGTATCCCCGTACCTCCCCTGATACCCTATCCGCAACTAACCCACTAGGATAGAACAATACGCAGGTAGACCCTATCCCAACATAACTCCCTACGGCATAGAGATAGAGCTAAAGCATCGTGGACAAGCCAGCGTCGACCTCGGAGACCACAGTGCCACATAACCATGGCCAGGCCAGCATCAACATCAAGAGACCACCGTACCACGACCTTCCCCTGATGCCCCACCCGTACCAAGCATGTTAAGACAGAATACTACAAAAGGTGCTAGTGTGAGGAGCGATCCCAGGCCCATGCCCCACTCCACACACTAACGAAAACAATCACATCCTATCAATGCATGAACAGTAATAAAAACTGAAAATAAAAGATGGCATGTGAATATGCACAAACATCACATCATATATAATCAGGTGATTAACAATAATTTACTGTCCATTAATTATTAGGTTTAGGTCAGATTCCCTTACCTGACGCTCGTTTGTTAGCTTGCTCCACGTCGCAAGATCCAAACGGAAAGTCACAAAGTCCTACATAATATTAGGGTTTCATTAGAATAGTTTTCTTAGGGTTTCACGTTGGTCGGAAACCAACAAAGTCCAAAACCAGCCTTTCAGACCTGACCGGTCTCAACATACCGGTTGCAGCTCTGTGAGCAGACTAGCAACTGGTATGGTCGACCGGTATGTCTCCGGAAGACCATACACTTGGTTTTTCGACTGTCGTCGATCGATCTCTATGGATTTCCAGGGTTTCTCCTATCCATTCTAAGTCTAACCTTTGAGTTAGAGTTATCCCCAACTCACTCGAGTCTTATTTCGATGAATATCATCTCGGAACTCGAATCTAAGGTTTGACGGCAACGTAGGGTTATTGGCCAATTTAGGGTTTTAGATCAATACCTACTTCGCAAGGTATTGATCCACCCATACAGCTATTCTAGAGTCATAGGGTAAGAAGAATGGTTAAAACACTTACCGTTGACTGGCGTAACGTGAGCGTCGTCGAACGGTAATGGCGGCACCTTCTCCTTCTTCCTAGCCTCCTCTCATTTCCAACCTCCTTCTCCTCTCTAGGGTTTGTGAGAGACAATGGAAAGGATTTGAGGAGGTTTAAGGGTATACTTATAGGCTAGAATTAGGGTTTTGTAAACCTATTAGGATTATAAAGGTCTTAGGATTTGAAATCAGGAAAGTGGGACCCACAAAGATCCAATTCCGGATCTCCGTATTCAGCCGCAGAGCTGACCGGTCGACAGGTACCAAGACCAGTACCATCGACCGGTCAACATAAAATGATGATTATTTGACTGTCTTTGATCCGATTTCGTACCTGTTTGTCATCCGCTCGTCCCGTCTGGCCCGGTGATGATCGGAAGACCTGCTACGACACGAAACCAAGGTTTAGACCGGGTTTACGGAGTGCGGGTCTTACAACTCCCCCACCCTTAAAAGAAGTTTCATCCCGAAATTTGCATGTAGGTCTCACAACTCCCCCACCCTTAAAAGAAATTTCGGCCCCGAAATTTGAACTTACCTTGATCATCGAAAAGGTTAGGATATCCCTTCCTCATCGTGCTCTCCTCTTCCCAAGTAATTTCTTCGACATTTTGGCTTCTCCAATGCACCTTCACATAATGGATATCCTTGGTTCGAAGTTGTTGTACCTTTCGGCTTGAGAGCATCACAGGCACCACTTCGAATGTTAAGTCTTCAGTCAAGTATGGGGGATCAGCGGTCAAGATGTGCGATGGATCTCTGACATACTTCTTCAGTAATGATACATGGAACACGTCATGAACACTTGACATAGATGGTGGTAGAGCCAATTGATATGCTACGTTACCACGTCTAGCCAATATCTCGTATGGTCCCACATACCTGGGGCACAGCTTCCCCTTCTTACCAAACCGTTTAAGGCCTCGCACCGGTGATACCTTCAAGAATACTTTGTCACCCACTGCAAACTCCAGATCTCGACGTCGATTATCCGCATAGTGCTTCTGTCGAACTTGAGCTGTCTTTACTCTCTCCTTGATCTGATCAATCACTCGGCAAGTTTCTTCAACAAACTCCGGTCCTACAATTCTTCTTTCTCCCACCTCGTTCCATAACAGAGGTGTACGATACTTTTTCCCATAGAGTGCTTCATATGGCGCCATCTGAATCGTAGCCTGATAGCTGTTGTTGTAAGCAAACTCGATAAGTGATAATTTTTCATCCCAAGCTCCTTTGAAATCTAATGCACAAGCTCGAAGCATATCTTCTAAAATTTGAATAGTTCGTTCTGACTGTCCGTCTGTCTGAGGGTGAAAAGCTGTACTGAACTTCAACTTTGTTCCCATAGCTTTCTGTAATCCTTCCCAGAACTTTGATGTAAAACGGGGATCTCTGTCAGATACTATACTCTCTGGGACGCCATGAAGTCTGACTATATTATCAACATACAACTTGGCCAGCTTCTCCATGGTATACTGAGGTCTGACTGCAATAAATCGAGCTGTCTTGGTGAGTCGGTCGACTATAACCCAAACTGCATCCACTGACCTTGGTGTCAAAGGTAGGCCATTGACGAAATCCATGGTGATACAATCCCACTTCCATGCAGGTTCCGGTAATGGTTGTAGTAAACCTGCGGGTCTCTGCCTTTCTGCTTTAACTTGTTGACAATTCAGACATTGGAACACGAAATGAGCTATATCTGCTTTCATGCCCCTCCACCAATATAGTCTTCTTAAATCATGGTACATTTTAGTACTTCCTGGATGTACCGAATATGGAGTGTAATGAGCTTCAGTCATAACTCAATCTCTGATATCGCAGTCTTCACTCTCCGGTATACATAACCGTCTACGATACCTGAGTACCTTGTCTGAATCCAAGATAAAGTCAGGATTGCTCGTACCCTTCTCTAGGTCTGCTTGTACTGTCTTGAGATGTGGATCCTGTAGGATTGCTATTTTGACTTCATCAACTAAATCTGGTGATATCTTCAGAGCTGCGAACATCATGGTGAACTTATGAATTAAGCCTTGCTCAACTGGATCTTCAGCAGTCTCTATTATTTGTTCTTCATCATCTTCAATTGAACTTGAGGCTGCGGTGCACAATGCAGCATTTGTACTTGGCCCGGCCTCAGGTTTCGATGCCCACTTTCTGCTTAAGGCGTCAGCCACAACATTTTCTTTGCCCGGATGGTACTGGATGTCACAATCATCATCTTTCAACAATTCCAGCCATCTCCTCTGTCTCATATTCAGATCCTTCTGAGTGAAAAGGTAAGTTAAGCTCTTGTGATCTGACTTGATCTGAAACTTCTCACCGTACAAGTAGTGTCTCCAAGTCTTGATTGCATATATAACCGCTGCTAACTCCAAATCATGCGTAGGATTGTTCTTCTCATGCTCCTTTAACTGTCTTGATGCGTAAGCAATCACCTGTTCTCCTTGCATCAATATACACCCGATACCCAACCCTGAAGCATCCTTATATAAAGTAAATGGTACGCTTGGTTCTGGGTTGGTCAAGATAGGTGCAGAGACTAGTCTTCACTTCAAAGTCTGGAAACACTTCTCGCACTCATCTGTCCATATAAATTTCTCCCCTTTCTTGGTCAATATGGTGAGTGGAACAGCGATCCTGGAGTAGTCTTCCACGAACCTTCTATAATAACCAGCTAACCCAAGGAAACTACGAATCTCTGCAACAGACTTTGGTGCTTTCCGTCCTACTATTGCAGCTATCTTACTTGGATCAACCTTGATACCGTCTCCAGATACTACATGGCCCAAGAAAGCCACTTCCTTCAGCCAAAACTCGCACTTCTTGAACTTAGCATAAAGCTTCTCCTGTCTCAGCCGTTGTAGGGCTGCCCTCAAATGTGTTGTATGAGCCTCCATGTCCTTTGAGTAGACCAATATGTCATCGATGAATACGATGACCGAAGTGTCCAACATATCATGAAACACTCGGTTCATCAGTTCCATGAATGACGCTGGGGCTTTGGTCAAACCGAATGACATAACTAGAAACTCATAATGCCCATACCGTGTTCTGAAAGCAGTCTTTGGAATATCTCCGGCCTTGATCTTCAGTTGGTGATACCCCGATCGAAGATCGATCTTCGAGAAAACCTTTGCACCCTGTAACTGATCGAACAAATCATCGATCCTAGGCAAAGGATACCAGTTCTTGATAGTCAACTTGTTCAGTTCACGGTAGTCAATGCATAGCCGTACACTTTCGTCCTTCTTCTTGACAAATAATACCGGTGCTCCCCAAGGTGATATGCTAGGTCGTATGAAACCCTTATCTAACAATTCTTGTAATTGGGTCTTCAACTCCTTTAACTCGGTAGGGGTCATCCTGTATGGTGCTTTAGACACCGGCGCCGAACCTGGCATAAGGTCTATTACAAACTCCGTAGCCCTGTCCGATGGTAGACCTGGGAGCTCCTCTGGAAACACATCTGGGAACTCTCGAACCACATTTATATCCTCCATCTTGTGTGACTCCGCCGTGATGTCGACTACAGATACTAGATACCCCACTCCCCCTTTCTCTAAGCATCGCTTAGCTGTTAGGGCGGAGAGGATCAGCTTCCGCTTCCTAGGTAACTTGATCCCAGTGAAGCTATACTCCTTTCCCTTTTTGTCTGTAAGCACAAGCTTCCTTTCACCACATAATAGGATAGCTGAATGATGGTCTAGCCAATCCATTCCCAAGATGACATCAAAGTCTGCCATCTCGAGTAGTACCAGGCTGGCTTCTAAGTCTCAGCCCTCAATACATACAGTACATGGTCCATAATATTCAGTTAAAGCCACTTCGACTCCTAGTGGAGAGCGAACTATCAAGCTTGGGTTCAAGTGCTTGATTGGTAACTCCATTCGCTTCCCAAAGGAAATAGAAACAAAGAAGTGTGTGGCCCCAGAGTCAAATAGTACTCTGGCAGGTATACCAGCTACATTTACAATTCCTGAAATTTTTATTATCCCTTAGTTCTACATGCGCATACACACAATGAAAATAGTAAGCCAAATAGTAAGGGATAGAGTCGTACCAGTGACCACATCAGGTGATGCGGCTGCCTCTTCAATGGTGACCGCATATACCTTTCCTTGCTGGGGAGGTTGCTTCCTAGGTAGAGTGCAGGTCCTTGCAATATGACCCACTTGCTGACAGTTGAAGCATTTGATATTCGGGTTGAATCCGGCGCTCTGTGGCACAGGTGGTGCCGCATTGTTCCTAGCAGGCACTGTAGCGGTCTGAGCCCTGTATGGGCGGAAGGGTCTATTGCTACCGCCACCCGAACTCTCAATAGCGGGTCTCTTCACTCCTCTGTTCTGACCGAAGAAGCTGTCCCGCTGACTGGACTCTATCACCCTCGCAACCTGCACAGCCTCGTTATAGATTTTCTTGTCCAGACCCAAGATGTGCTCTCTGATACTTCCACGTAGTCCCATGGTGAACCTACATGTCTTGGTCTCTTCTTCTTGTATACTTGCCGGTGCAAAGAAAAATAACTCCTCGTACCTCTGCTGATAAGCATCCACAGTCGACTGAGACTGATGTAGATTAAGGAACTCCTTTTCCATCTGATCTCTGAAGCTCTTCGGAAAATACATATCGAAGAAAGCAACCTTGAACACTTCCCAATCAACCTGTGCATGCTTCGTCTCCAGATATGCCCGTGTAGAATTCCACCAAGCATTCGCATCTTCCTTCAGCATATGAGTGGCAAACAGGACCTTTTCATCCTCTGAACAAGTCATTAGTCGGAAATTCTTCTCCATTTCTGCAACCCACTGTGCTGGCCACAATGGTTTCCCAGTCTTACCTGTGAATGAAGAAGGCTTCAACTTTAAGAATCTATCCACCGCCCTGCTCAGATCGTGTTGTCCCTGTGTATTCATTCCGTATCATGGTGGTGGATACGGATATGCTCCCTGATAAGCAGAAGATGACGGGAACTGGTGCGGTGGTGGTACATTCTGGGGTTGGCCCATCAGTCTTGGACTACCATGCGTCGGCTGTGTAGTATTATTCCCTCCAGACTCGGGCGTACCTCCAGTGGGAACAGAACCCAGTGGCCTGAACATCTTCAGTATCTCGCTCAAGAATTCTTTCTGCTGAGCTTGCATCTGATAGACCAGGTTTGAAACAATGGTCTCCGAATTCCTGTGAGGTGGGCCAGGTAAATTTGTCGGTACCTCTGGAACCTGTTCTTCCTCAACTTCCGGGCTTGGCTCTCTAACATGGCCTGGTACAACCCGCTCTTCTTCCTCGAGGCGCATCCTAGCCTGGTGACGCTTCCGACCCCTACGACCGTTTCCGCCCACCATCTCAGACTATTCGGTTTGGATCTGAGAAGAAGACATAACACATGAGAACAATAATAATGGTGTTAGTCTTGAACAATGTAAGGCGAGATAGTCACAAAGAATATCTAATTTTAACAAAAATTTTAAAATTTTTCCGAGATTTTTCTGGCTTTTCTGGTGCTAACCGGTCGCAACATACCGGTCGCACCCCTGTGGAAAATGCTGCAATCGGTATAGTCGACCGGTCAAAATTTAATTTCTGACCGAGACATAGCGGTCGCATGTCTGGAGAGGTACCGGTCGACACTCTGTATACAATGTTGTGACCGGTATAGTCGACCGGTCAGAATTAAAATTCTGACCGAGACATAGCGGTCGCATGTCTGTAGGGATACCGGTCGACCGGTATAGGCAAAACCGTCGACCGGTATGCCCAGAAGTGGTTTTAAAATCGCGAAAAGTGATAATTTTTCTCACTTTTCTTTCTCTTTTCTCTCCGGTGGCGATTCCTCTCTGCCATTCCGAGCTTCTACAGTCCGACCGGTCACTCTAGAAGTGGTTTTCTTGCGATTCGGACTAGGCATATCGTCTCCAGGTAAGTCTCTTCCCTCTCTCTCATGTTTTTACAAATTTTTCATATCGTCTATATGTAGAATTTTAGGTTTTTCTTCGATTGAGAGATTTTAACCGTAGGAACTCTTTTCCTTCGGCTTAGAAAGGGTTTAGGGACCCCCAAGAGCAAAATCCCTCAACCTATTTGGACTTCCACCGAAAGGTTTGATAAAAAAAATCGAATTTTTCCACTTTTTGACCTAGGTTTTCTTAAAAATTCGAAATTTCTTAATTTTTTCTCAATTTCTTGAAATTTCTTGTTGTAATTGTCTGTGATTGACTTGTGGAAGAGTGTGGGGGTTACGTAAGTCCTCCTCCCCATGTTTCTGGGTGAGTTTGAGGCTTTTTCCCAATTTACAGTCGTTATGCTGCCGAAATTTCGACAAAATCTAACATTTTCTTCTTATTTTCTTTTATTTTGCAGTTTAAAATGGCTCCACGACGTGCTCTGGGCAAACGTCCTCATGGTTCGAGCGTTCGGGCTTCCCAGACACCCGCTCCACAACTCGACAAGAGTTGGTTTCAATCTTTGGAAGCACAAGCTCGTTTCCCATGGTTCGATAGCAAAAACATCGACTCCGGGTGTCGAGTTAACTTGGATCAGCTGGAGAGGTTCGATGTGCGAGCCGCTTTCGACGCGCTTGGGTGGTTACCGGTAATATCCTATACAGATACCACCCGTCCCAACCTGGTTAAGCATTTTTATGCTAACCTGGAGCTGCAGGGGGATGTCAACGATCCCAACCAGGGTAGGGACTTGCGCATCACCAGTTACGTCAAGGGTGTACCTATCTCCTTCAACACCCACCAGTTAGCTGATCTGTTGGGGGTTCCCAACGATGGAGACCTAGTCTACTGCCCCCCAAAGGTGAAGGGCTATCTGAGCGAGGACTTACGCCGAGAGATCGCCGAGCAAATCCTCAATCCTGGGGCTCCTATGAAGGCGGCTAGTCTAAAGCCCCTAGCTCGTGTCTACAGCCGCATCATCCAGCACGACATCGTGCCCCAGAGCGGTCATTACAGTGAGTTATCCCAGCTCACTCAGTACATCACCTATTGCGTCTGCACTGGGGAGTGGGTCTCTCTCCCTTACCTCATCATTCGGACCATGCATCAGGCGACCCTAGCCGATCAGACCAGTAACCTTCCATATGGTCGTCTCATCACCTTCCTTTTACGTCGCCTGGGTGTGAGCATGAGAGGTGAGGTGACTGTTGAGGATACTATGACATCCGACATAGACTGGGACGCCATTCAGAGGATGCAGATGGTTGACCTGCCCATTAGCGATGACGAGTTAGAGGCTCGCCCTCGCCAACTCGGGAGGGTAGCAGCTGCAGCAGCAGCAGCAGCAGCAGCCAATGCGGCCTATGCAGCCGAGATCGAGCGTGATGATGACGAGGATAGGGCCGAGGGTGTACCAGCGCCAGCTCCACAGCCTACACCTGCAGCACCACCATCTACCTCTACAGCTGGACCATCTCAGCCTCCTCCCGACACTATGATGAGTATGTTTATGGAGATCAGGGACGCTCAGCGTGAGATGAGCCGTGACTTGGCACAGTTGACTCGCAGCCACAAAGTCACACAAGATCAGGTGCACTGGCTCAAGGTCGCGGATGAGCGAGATTACGATATAGCAGACCCTATTCCTCCCAGGCCCCCTACCCCATGATTGTCCCTCTTTATTTTTCTTTCTCCAGATGGTTTATATAACAGGGTAACTATCCGGTTTGTGGACTGTACCCTGTAGCACTATTTTTTTTTTTTAATCTGATACTCATTTTTATTTAATGAAAGTTTTCATGGTCTTTCCTAACTAGTGCATGTGTAATATTAAATTTCATATTTAATATAGTATATTATGCTCTTTCTTAGTCTGTCTCAGGTATCAAACAATGCTTAGGGTGTGTTTGAATTAAGATTTTTTTTTTTTAAATTTTCCTAACTCAGTTCATCGACTTAGTTAAGCACAATATGGTCTGTTGGACAGAGCTCGAGAGCTCTGATACCAAGTTCTCACACCCCAATTCTGATCCAACCAGAATGGTGTGAGTGAACCGTCATTGAACCAACGATTCACACCAGGAACTCGAATAGGCCGTGTCCCCTCATACAAACCCATTGCACATAACCATAATCAGAATAGTAATAGTACATCGGAAGTCTTTAAATAAATGAACTGAGAATCTATTGATAAATTTAAATAAAATATTCGATTATTCAAAATCCAAACATATAATATAATATCTTTACATCCACTTAATCCAACTGAAAATAATCGGGACAAATAAATAAAATCAAATCAAAGATACACGCAGAAAGGGCACTCGCATGAAGCGTCATGCTCGTCCTCTCCTGCCTGTACACCCAGAGCAGCAACATCACTATACGCCGGAGCGTTCATGTAGTCATCCACCGTGTAACCTGCATCAATATCTAAAAACAATGTGTACACAAAGGGTGAGCTCACAACTTAGCTCAGTAAGACAATCAGACAGTTTCACAATATTATGCATGAGTAACAACCATTTTATGTTGTGGTCTGGTTTAAGTTTGCAATGTGCTATAGAAAGGTTTGGTGGCCCCCGCACCTCTATACACGAGTGTGTGGCACAGCATGGATCACACCCCCATCTGCCCACATGCACCCATCATGGAATAGAGATAGAGCTAAGATATCCCCGTACCTCCCCTGATGCTCTACCCATACCAGTACCTAAGCCCTTACTGGCCAGGGCTCGCAAACTAACAAATCCTATATGTTATCAATGTATGCTCTATCCCAGCACAGCCATCTACGGCATAGAGATAGAGCTAAGGTATCCCCGTACCTCCCCTGATACCCTATCCGCAACTAACCCACTAGGATAGAACAATACGCAGGTAGACCCTATCCCAACATAACTCCCTACAGCATAGAGATAGAGCTAAAGCATCGTGGACAAGCCAGCGTCGACCTCGGAGACCACAGTGCCACATAACCATGGCCAGGCCAGCATCAACATCAGAGACCACCGTACCACGACCTTCCCCTGATGCCCCACCCGTACCAAGCATGTTAAGACAGAATACTACAAAAGGTGCTAGTGTGAGGAGCGATCCCAGGCCCATGCCCCACTCCACACACTAACGAAAACAATCACATGCATAACAATCACATCCTATCAATGCATGAACAGTAATAAAAACTGAAAATAAAAGATGGCATGTGAATATGCACAAACATCACATCATATATAATCAGGTGATTAACAATAATTTACTGTCCATTAATTATTAGGTTTAGGTCAGATTCCCTTACCTGACGCTCGTTTGTTAGCTTGCTCCACGTCGCAAGATCCAAACGGAAAGTCACAAAGTCCTACATAATATTAGGGTTTCATTAGAATAGTTTTCTTAGGGTTTCACGTTGGTCGAAAACCAACAAAGTCCAAAACCAGCCTTTCAGACCTGACCGGTCTCAACATACCGGTTGCAGCTCTGTGAGCAGACTAGCAACTGGTATGGTCGACCGGTATGTCTCCGGAAGACCATACACTTGGTTTTTCGACTGTCATCGATCGATCTCTATGGATTTCCAGGGTTTCTCCTATCCATTCTAAGTCTAACCTTTGAGTTAGAGTTATCCCCAACTCACTCGAGTCTTATTTCGATGAATATCATCTCGGAACTCGAATCTAAGGTTTGACGGCAACTTAGGGTTATTGGCCAATTTAGGGTTTTAGATCAATACCTACTTCGCAAGGTATTGATCCACCCATACAGCTATTCTAGAGTCATAGGGTAAGAAGAATGGTTAAAACACTTACCGTTGACTGGCGTAACGTGAGCATCGTCGAACGGTAATGGCGGCACCTTCTCCTTCTTCCTAGCCTCCTCTCCTTTCCAACCTCATTCTCCTCTCTAGGGTTTGTGAGAGACAATGGAAAGGATTTGAGGAGGTTTAAGGGTGTATTTATAGACTAGAATTAGGGTTTTGTAACCCTATTAGGATTAGGAAGGTCTTAGGATTTGAAATCAGGAAAGTAGGACCCACAGAGATCCAATTCCGGATCTCCGTATTCAGTCGCAGAGCTGACCGGATGACTGGTACCAAGACCGGTACCATCGACCGGTCAACATAAAATGATGATTATTTGACCGTCTTTGATCCGATTTCGTACCTGTTTGTCATCCGCTCATCCCGTCTGGCCCGGTGATGGCCGGAAGACCTGCTACGACACGAAACCAAGGTTTAGACCGGGTTTACGGAGTGCGGGTCTTACAACTCCCCCACCCTTAAAAAAAATTTCATCCCGAAATTTGCATGTAGGTCTCACAAGCTGTTTTTCTTTGCACCACTCAGCATGCAAGAAGAAGACACTAAGACCCGTAGGTTTGTCACGGGACTTAGAGGAAGCATCAGAGAGCATGTTCTAGGTTTGGAGAAGAAAATATATAATGAAGCTGTGCAAATTGCTCGAGTTATAGAATCGAGCCAGAAGGAGAGTTATTTCATGCAAAATAGAGGTATAAAAAGGCCAGCTGGAAATGCTTATAACGGAGGGAATAACGAGACATTCAAACCCTTCCGTGCTCAAGGTTTTACTGCTACACCCAAGACTACCCCAGTAGCTCAACAGCAGCCAAAGCCAAATACTGAAGGTCCAAAATGTTATAACTGCAATCAAGCGGGGCATATGGCAAGGGAGTGTCCTAAGCCCAGGAAGCAGCTACATCAAGGACGAGTTTATGCTGTTACATCTGAGGATGCTGCCGCATCACCCGATGTGGTCACAGGTATGACTGAAACCTTTTAAGTTGTATTACTTTGTGTGAGCATGTAGACTAAGTTAAAATAAATCACAGGTATCGTACCTATAAATGACATACCCGCCAGAGTACTCTTTGACTCAAGAGCTACTCATTCTTTTATATCTGTGTCATTTGGAAAGAAGCTGAATTTACCCATCAAAATATTAGACTACAAACTACTTGTACCGTCACCGATGGGGTTAGAAGTGGAGTTAGAAAAAGGTTATGGGCCAGGTCCAGTTCTCATTGGCGAGAAAACCTTAGATGCAACATTGATCCAACTTGGGATGGCAGACTTTGACGTCATCTTGGGAATGGACTGGTTAGCTCGGCATTCTGTGAACCTATTATGCGCCGAAAAGAATCTAACATTTAAAGACAAAGAAGGAGCAGAATTCAATTTTGTGGGAACCAAACTTCCCCGTAAATGTAAGCTCATACTCTCAGCACTAAAGGCTAAGAAGTGCCTTGAGAAAGGAGCAGTCGAGTATCTAGTGTCAGTGGTCGAACTCACCAAAGAAGCACCACGGATGGAAGATATTGATGTCGTGCGAGACTACCCCGACGTATTTCCTTAGGAACTACCAGGATTACCACCCGACCGAGCCATAGAGTTTGTGATAGATCTTTTACCTGGAGCCACACCAGTATCAAAAGCACCTTATCGAATGGCTCCTACTGAACTAAAGGAATTGAAAGTACAACTACAAGAACTACTGGACCAGGGTAATATTCAACCCAGTATATCACCATGGGGAGTGCCAGTATTGTTCGTAAAGAAGACGGTAGCATTCGATTATGTATCGACTATCGGGAGTTGAACAAACTGACAATCAAGAATCAATATCCACTACCTCGGATCGATGACTTGTTCGATCAGTTGCAAAGAGCAAAAGTATTTTCTAAGATCGATCTTCGGTCAGGCTACCATCAGTTGAAGATTAAAGATGGTGATATTCCTAAGACAGCTTTCAGGACCAGATATGGACATTATGAATTCTTGGCCATGTCTTTTGGATTAACAAACGCACCAGCAACTTTCATTGAACTTATGAAACGAGTTTTCCACAATATGTTGGATACGTCAGTTATTGTATTTATCGATGATATATTGGTATATTCTAAGAACAAGGAAACCCATATTAAGAATCTAAACGCCACTCTACAGCGTTTAAGGAAAGATAAGTTGTATGCCAAATTTACCAAGTGTGAGTTTTGGCTAAGTGAAGTCGCCTTCTTAGGCCATGTAGTATCCGCTGAAGGAATCAAAGTGGATCCCAACAAGATCGAGGCTATTGTAAAGTGGGAAGCACTAAAGAGCGTTGCAGAAATTAGATGTTTTCTGGGTCTAGCTGGTTATTATCGGTGATTTGTGGAAAACTATTCCCGAATTGCCGTACCTCTCACCAGTCTGACTAAGAAAGGTAAAAAGTTTGTGTGGACGGATAAATGCGAGAAGAGCTTCCAAACCTTGAAGACCAGATTGATATCCGCTCCGATTTTGACTATTCCGGTTCCAGGACAGCCATTTGTCTTGTACACTGATGCGTCAGGACTGGGATTAGGATGTGTGCTTATGCAAGGAGAACAAGTAATTGCTTATGCCTCAAGACAATTAAAGACACATGAGAAAAATTATCCCACTCATGATTTGGAGTTAGCAGCAGTAGTACATGCTGTCAAGATATGGAGACATTACCTATACGGAGAGAAGTTCCAGATTAAATCGGACCATTAAAGTCTTATTTATTTAATCAAAAGGAGTTGAATATGAGACAAAGAAGATGGCTGGAACTACTGAAAGACAATGATTGTGATATCCAGTATCATCCGGGAAAAGCTAATGTAGTAGCGGATGCGTTGAGTAGAAAGGCAATGATAAAATCTCAAGGAGAGGTTAGCACAACTGCAGCAATGTGTACTACCAGAACGGTATTCAAGCACGGTAGTGAACAGTTTGTAATAGATACACCAGATGGACCAGCCGACCAAGGATTTATTCATCAGTTTTCAAATATGTTCGCTGCATTGAAAATTATACCGGATATAATTGATGAAGTGATGACAGCTATCAAATCAGACCCTTACCTAAGAACGGTGCAAGAAGACATCGAAAATGGAAGAACTAACCCTGAGTTCACCTTGGACGAAGAAAAGGTATTGAAGTACAAAGGAAGAATATGTGTGTCACACCCCAATTCCATACATTTCAGAATGGTGTGATGAACCGCTAAATAACCAACGGTTCAACTAGGATCTCTAATAGGCTATCCCCGCAATATCTAAACTTACACGCATCCACAATCATAATCAGAGTAAATACACAATAGCGGAAATCTTATAAATAAATGAACTGAGAACTAAAATGATATTCATAAATAATAGCAAATTATTCTGTATCAACCTGGACATCAGTAATTAAGTACCAAATACATGTCTTATAAATCCAATAAAGAAACCTATAAAAATATCTAATCGAATACACACGAGTTGCACTCGCAAAAGGAGTCGTGTGTATTGTCTTCAACTCCAACTTCCATAGCTGCTACAGTTTCGTACGCCGACGCGTTCATATAATCTTCAACGGTATAACCTGCATCATCAACTAAAAATATTCGACGTCGAGGGGTGAGCACACAACACGGCTCAGTGAGTAGCCAAAACAATGCAACATTACATATGCATGCAAAAAGTCAATTCATATCTTTGGTCTTGGTTTATAGTTTTCAATGTGCAATAGAAAGGTTGGGTGGTCAAAGGTTAACGTTTATTGACACCGCCTCTATACACAGGGTGTGGAAGCCCGCCCGAAGGTTAACGTTTATCGTCGTCCCCATCCACCCTACCATAACATTATACAACAAAGGTTAACGTTTATTGCTATATAATGCTATACCAACACGTAAGCCCCTGTTAGCGAGGGCTTGCAAACCGGGCTCGCTGCTAACCAATCCTAATGCCAAACAAGTGTATCCAAGGCCTCACCCCAAAGTCCCCTCGGAACATCCATAGAGATAGAGCTAAGGCCCCCGGTAGAGTCGGAGACTACAAGGACCGAGACCACCTCCCCGATACTCTACCACATAATAGTTCCCGCTAAGGTAATGGCGATACGACGATGTCAATGCACAAGACTTGAGTTAGAGATAGAGCTAAAGTCTTTGAGACCCGCCAAAGGTTAACGTTTATTGACGTTCTCATCACACCTCCCCTGATACTCGCTCGCATCAAGCACATCAACTACACACATACAAACACATGCCTATTCCTATCATCATCATCATCATCATGTTATAAACAATAAAGTAAATATGCATGAACAAGTAATAGAAATATTGGATGGCATGTTGTATGCACATTACAAACATATTCGCATAGAATCAAACATGGCATAGGACTCAAGAAATAGAAAACAGTTTATTATTAACCAATTTAGTTTGGGGTTAAGGTTCCTCACCTTAGCTTGCTAATAGATACTTTTCCAAGCTTTAATATCACCTTTATAATGTTATTATATTGCTAGCAAACCTAACAAAGTCGATAGAATTTAATTAGAATTAATTCGGAATTTAAAAACCATTCTGTCAACTGAGGGTCGATGCTAGGGTCGATGGGTCTATCGACCCTCCCTCCATTCTGAACTTCCCGAATGCTGAGGGTCGATGGTCAGAAACACCTAGGGTCGGATGGTCTATCGACCCTCGGTGCGACCCTTGGTGCACTCTGGTCCAATTTCCACTTTTAACCCATTCTTCGTGTTTGGGGTCCTATGCCTTGCTTCCTACATTCATTCAACAGTCAATCCATGGTCTAGAACCATGTATAATCCATCTAAATAGCTTTCGTGCATCCTCCCATGGTTTTCCATGGAAACCTAACCATGGATGGATGGTTTGGGTTTCTCCGAAATCCTACACTCAACCATATCTAATCTAAGGTCTGTAGAAACTCATAGAATTAGTATCCATACCTGAGAAGATTAATCTTTCTCTGTAACTCTTCTCCTTTTTGCTAGGTTCTCTTCCTTGCCTCTCTTCTTCCTCTTTTCCTTCTCCTCTCTTTCTCTCAATTCAATTAGGGTTGTGAAAGGAGTGAAAGTGGCTTAGGGACGTCCTTTAAATAGACTAGGAATGTCCTATAATAGTCCCATTGAGATTTGGAAAGAATCCCAACCGAAAATTAGGAAATTTTCTAAATTTCAGTTTCGTCAGAAACCGAGGGTCGATGGGAGGGTCGATGATCCCGTCGACCCTAGGGTCTTAAGCTGTCCGACCCTCCCTTCAAAACTGAGGGTCTGACTTTCTGTTTTGGGAGGTCCGACCCTGCTTAGCTGGGTGTGCGACCCTCCCCTAAAATTAAGTATTTTTGGGTCGATTTTATACCTGGGATCTCGATCTCCTTCATGCCCTTGGTCCATTTGACTCGACCATGATGGGTAAACCTGGTTCAAGGTGGTAAGACCGGGTTAGTTTGACACGGGTCTTACAATGTGTACCCGAAACAGAACGTGTGGGTCTTACAATGTGTACCAGCAATTTGTTGAAGAGACTTGTCGAGTGGTCAACATTATCAAAGAAAGAGTGAGAACCGCTCAGAATCGTCAGAAGCAATATGTCGATACCCGACGTCGAGACCTTGAGTTCGTCGTGGGTGATAAAGTATTCTTAAAAGTATCGCTTATGCGAGGGTTGAAACGGTTCGGACAGAAAGGGAAACTAAGTCCAAGATATGTCGGGCCATATGAGATTCTAGCTAAACGTGGGAAAGTGGCTTACCAGTTAGCACTACCACCATCTATGTCAAGTGTGGATGACGTATTTCATATTTCCTTATTGACGAAGTATGTCAAAGATCCAACGCACGTTCTGACAGTAGATCTGCCTGATTTGACTGATTATTTGACATTTGAAGTAACACCAACTGAAATCACCAGCCGAAAGGTTCAACGACTACGCAACCGAGATATCTATTATGTTAAGGTCACTTGGAGAAGTAGAGACATGGAAGAAATTACATGGGAAGAAGAGAATGCTATGCGAAAGTAATACCCTCATTTATTCGACTCAGAAGGTATGAACAATTTCGGGGACAAAATTTTTATAAATAGGGGGGAGTTGTGAGACCCGTATCAAACTAACCCAGTCTTACCACCTTGAACCAGGTCTACCCATCATGGTCGAACCAAATGGATCAAGTGCGTGAAGGAGATCACGATCCCAGGTATTAAACTGACCCAAAAACACTCAAAATAAGGGGAGGGTCGCATACCCAGCAAGGGAGGGTCGGACCCCCCCAGTTTTATATGGGGGGTCGTACATTTTAAGGACCAGGGGTCGACGGGATCTTCGAGCCCCCTATCGACCCCCAGTAGTCGGTAAAAATAGGTCGAACCAAAAATTAGAAAACCTTCCTAATTTCAATGGATTCCTTCCTAATCTCAATGGGACTTAATTTAGGAGTTTCTACTCTATAAATAGGACATCCCTAAGCCTCTTTCACTCCTTTTAGAGCCCTAATTGAATTAAGAGAAAGAGAAGAGAAGGAAGAGAAGAAGAAGAAGGCAAAAGGAAAAGAGTTTCAGAGAAGGAGTATTCTTCTCAGGTAAGAATACTAATTCTATGAATTTTGTGAGACTTAGAATAGTTATTGAGAAAAGTATGATCTAGGAGGAACCCAAATCATCTACCCATGGTTAGGTTTTCATGGAAAACCATGAGGGAAATCATAAAAGCCATATAGGTGAATGAACCACGCTTCTAGGCCATAGAACATGTGTGGAATGGACTATAGGAGCAAGCCATAGGACCCCAAACACGAAGAATGGTCTGAAGGAAGAAAAATTGACAAAACCCACAGGGGGTCGCATGGGGGGTCGATGGCCAATCGACTCTACCAGACCCTGAGCATCGACCCCCAGTGTTCGGGAAGTCCATAATAGGGGTGGTCGCACCCAGGGTCGATCAAGACTCCGACCCTAGCATCGACCCCCAGTTAGCAGCATGCTTTTAAAAGTCCGAATTAATTCTAATTAAATTCTATCGACTTGGTTAGGTTTTCTAGTGATATAATATCAGTATAAAGGTGATTCTTAAAGCTTGAAAGAGGACTTACGATCAAGCTAAGGTGAGGAAACAAGATCTAAACTAATTGGTTAATAATAAACTGTTTTTATTTCTTCAGTCCAATGCTATGCTCAATTCTATGCGAATATGCTTGTAATGTGCATACAACATGTCATCCAATATATTATTTGTTTCATGCATATTTACTTTATTGTTTATAACATGATGATGATGATGATGATAGGAATAGGCATGTGAATGTATGTGTGTGGTTGGTGTACTTGATGCGAGCGAGTATCAGGGGGGGTGTCATAGGCCGGGCCTCAGCACTTTAGCTCTATCTCTAACTCTAGTCTTGTACATTAGCATCGTCGTATCGCCATTACTTTAGCAGAACTATTACATCGTAGAGTATCAGGGGAGGTGGTCTCGGTCCTTGTATTCTCTGACTCTACCGGGGGGCCTTAGCTCTATCTCTATGGACGTTCTGAGGGATGCTGGGATGAGGCCTTGGATACACTGTTTGGCATTAGGATTGGTTAGTTGCGAGCCCAGTTTGCAAGCCCTCGCCAGCAGGGACTTACGTGTTGGTATGGCACTGTACAACAATAAACGTTAATCTTTGTTGTACAATATTCATGGTAGGGTGGATGGGGACGACAATAAACGTTAACCTTTTAGCGGACTTCCACACCCTGTGTATAGAGGAGGGGTCAATAAACGTTAACCTTTAACCACCGAACCTTTCTATTGCGCATTGCAAACTTAAAACCAGACCAAAGATATGAATTGAATGCATGCATATGTATTGTTGCATTGTTTTGTTTGCTCACTGAGCCATGATGTGTGCTCACCCTCTCGACGTCGAATATTTTTAGTTGATGATGCAGGTACTACCATCGAAGATTATGTCAACGCTCCAGTGTACGGGCACTTGGCGGCGATGGAAGTTGAAGACGAAGTGGATACGCATGACTCCTCTTGCGAGTGCAACTCATGCGTATTCGATTAGATTTTATTTTAATTATTTGGATTTAGTAAAGACATTTAATTGATATTTATTTATGTCTTAGTTGATACAGAATAATTTGCTACTTAAATATGATTATCCCATCTTGATTTCTCAGTTCGTTTTATTATAAGACTTCCGTTATTGTGTATTTACTCTGATTATGAATGTGGATATATGAGGTTTAGATAAAACGGATATAGCCTACTCGAGATCCTGGTTGAACCGTTGGTTTGCTAGCGGTTCATCACACCATTCTGAATAGTACGGAATTGGGGTGTGACAAGTAAACTGTTGTTAATAACAATGACTCTGTGGATTGATGTTTGTGCATACTCGCATGTCATCCTTTACTTTCAGCTATTATTATTGTTCATGCATACTCGCTATGCTAGGATGTGATTGTTAGGCATGTGATTGTTTTCGTTGGTGTGTAGAATGGGAAGGGTCTGGGGTCTGGGATCATTCCTCACACTGGCACCTTTTTGTAGTATTCTATCTTAGCATGCTTGGTGCGGGTAGGGCATCAGGGGGAGGACGTGACACTATGGTCTCCGGCCTGGTCACCAGACTATAGCTCTATCTCTATGCCGTAGGGAGTTATGTTGGGATAGTGTCTACTTGCGTATTGTTCTGTCTTAGTATGCTTGGTGCGGGTAGGGCATCAGGGGGAGGACGTGGCACTATGGTCTGCGGCCTGGCCACCAGACTCTAGCTCTATCTCTATGCCGTAGGGAGCTGTACTGGGATAGAGCCTACAGTGATGACATATAGGATTGGTTAGTTGCGAGCCCAGTTTACAAGCCCTAGCCAGTAAGGGCTTACGTATTGGTATGGGTAGAGCATCAGGGGAGATAATAGATGCCTTAGCTCTATCTTTATTCCATGATGGGTGCATGTGGGTCGGTAGCGGTGTGATCTACTGGGCGATTCCATACACTCGTGTATAGAGGTGCGGTGGCCGCCAAACCTTTCTATAGCACATTGCAAACTTAAACCAGACCATGGCATAATATGATTGTTACTCATGCATATAAATGTGGAATTGTCTGATTGTCTTACTGAGCTAAGTTGTGAGCTCACCCTTGTGTACATACCATTTTTAGATGTTGATGCAGGTTACACGGTGGACGACTACATGAATGCTCCGGCGTACGGAGGCGTGGCGCAAAAAAATCCTCTCCCGCCCACCTGTCGCCTGCCAAGGGCGGGATTTCAGCCGGCCCACCTCCCCATGTATTGGCAGGAACCGCGGGAGAGGATTTTCAGGCGTGGCTGCCCTGGACGTGGAGGCAGGAGAGGATGAGCATGACGCTTCATGCGAGTGCCCTTTCTGCGTGTACCTTTGATTTTATTTTATTTATTTTAATTATTTTCAGTTGGGATAAGTTGATGTAAGGATATTATTTAAGTTTTGAGAATTCGAATAATTGAATATGTTATTTAAATTTATCAATAGATACTCAGTTCATTTTATTTAAAGACTTCCGATGTATTATTTATATTCTGATTGTGGTTATGTGCAATGGTTTGTATGAGTGGACACGGTCTTATCGAGATCCTGGTGTGAACCGTTGGTTCAGTGACAGTTCACTTACACCATTCTGGTTGGTTCAGAATTGGGATGTGACAGTTTAAGTACCAATATTCCTTATGTTCAGTCATTTTCAAAGTGGACGTGAAGAATCCCTAGTAGAGGCCACCGGTGGGTCCCATGCAAACTTTCATGCAGAATTATCGATAGATTTTCAAATCTTCATATCTTAGCTATCCTACGTTCGATCAGATGATTCAAGGGCCATTATTCTTCATTTTTGGTGTTCTGCAAAGTGAACGTGAAAAATCTAGAGCAGAGGTCTCCGAAGGGTCCCATGCGAAATTACATGCTGAAATGACCATTTAATCTTTGAAAATTTATATTTTTGTCACCCCACATCCAAATCAGTTGATTCAAGTCTCAACATGTTTCATTTTTTGTGTTCTACAATGTGGACGTGGAAAATCTGGAGTAGAGGTCTCCGAAGGATCCCATGCAAAGTCATTAGCCGAATTATCGTAAATGAGCCTGTTTAAACTTCAGAAATTCATAAGTTGGCCATTTTACTTCCAAATAAGGTGATTCAAGCTCTAGTATTTCTCATTTTTAGTGTTCTACAAAGTGAATATGAAAAATTTGAGATAGAGGTTGTCAAAAAATTCCACGCAGAATGGCGGCCAAAATGGCCTATGAAATGATAGAGAGAGAAAAACCAATTTTGGCCCAACCCAGCTCAACCCTACTTAGTCCAACTCAGCTTGGCCCAGCTCAGACCAGTCCAGACCAAGTTGGTTCAGCTCATGTGCTTGTACTTTATGTGCATTATATATATTACTATACATTATATATTATTATACTAAGTATTATATATCATATATGGTATATAGTATAGGATATATATTGTATAGTATTTTATATTATATATATATATATATATATATATATATATATATATATATATATATATATATGGTAATGTATTTATATATGAAAAGGAGCCGGCTGGTCTAAGAAATAGATTGAGAGAGAGAAAGGAAAGAAGAAAAGAAAAAAAGGAAAGAGGGAGAGAGACGGACAAATTGAGAGAGAGGAAGGAAAGAAGAAAAGAAAAAAGGAAAGAGGGAAAGAGAGGGATAGATTGAGCGAGAGGAAGGAAAGAAGAAAAGAAAAAAAAGGAAAGAGGGAGGGAGACAGACAGATTAAGAGAGAGGAAGGAAAGAAGAAAAGAAAAAAAAAGGAAAGAGGGAGAGAGACGGACAAATGGAGAGAGAGGAAGGAAAGAAGAAAAGAAAAAAAAAAGGAGAGAGAGGAAAGAGAGAAGACGGACTGGAAAAATCTCATAGAAGGGAGAGAAGACGGACTGAAAAATCAAAGAGGGAGCGGAATCAATAGCCAGGGAGGAAAAAATATTGAGAGAAAGAGATCAAGAGGAAGAAAAAAACCAAAAGAAGGGGAAGCTACAGAGAGAGAGTAAAAGATGAAAAAGAAGAAGAAGAAGATGCAACAGTAGCAGGAGAAGAAGATGATGAAGAAAAAGAGGAAAAGCAAAAGAAGAAGGAGATCAGGGTAAGCCTTCATCATTCTTCTTTATTTTTCTGTATACACTTGTTGTTCACCATAGCAACCAATCATCAAACCCGGCTCTGCAATCGCCACCATCACTCTCCATTACAGATCTGCCTGACCCGATATACCCTTGCTGCATCATCTCACTTACCTAATGCACTCAACACCAGTCATCTTCATCCTATCGTAGCCCACCTAACATCCAAGCAAACCCAACACCTCATCCTTACTCTTACCTGTTACCACTCCACCATCACAACCTGAATCACCAAACACCAGCCCAACCATGCCACTGATTACCTGAACTAATCCTACCTTATCCACTATCATGCACATCTCACTACTTTCCATCGACCTTGCTGCAAACTGATACCAACTCATCACCATTAACCATACCACTCACCAATATGCACCACACTTGCCATTCACTCTCCACCTGGCCGTCCATCCAACAGCCATACAACACCTAATCAATCTCACTTCTTCACCTGTCTGTACTACAAATCTCACATAAGCATTACCCAGCCACCGACCATCGAACTTGTCACTACCCAGCCACTGTCCATCACCTTCTTCACCCCCCCTGTAGCCATCTCACACCCTTGATCTAATGAAGAGCCACTGCTTGGAATTATCATGAAATTGATCCCGTCAGATGTTTGGAATTTTTATCAGATTGATCCGACTATAGCTGAAATTTTATTGGTCCCATCAGATGCTTGGAATTTCTACGTGAATTAAATTGACCATTGATATGGAATTTTGTGGTGATTAAAATATGTCCACTGATCATAACGTTTTAATGTAAATCTTTTATATGGCCATTGATCATGAATTTTGGAAATAAAATATGGCTAATGATCTTGGATTTTTGTGTGAATAAATACCGTTGGATGATTGAATTTTAATTTGATCATGTAATGACATGAATTATGAGCCGTTAAATGTTAAAGGGTTTTGATCATATGATGACCATGGGATGTATTTTAAGGTGATTGAAATATGGCCATTAATAATGAATTTTGGAGAAATAAAATATGGATAATGATCTTGGATTTTGGGTGTTTAAATATAGACCATTAGATGTTGATTTTGAATCTAAGATGTTAGATGGACATTTTGAGTGATCTGAATGGATAGATTATCATTTGGAATAATATGAACCGTTGGATCTTGATTATGAATGATTTAAAGGAATTTGAACGGATAGATTATCATTTGGAGTAATATGAACCATTGGAACTTGATTATGAATGATTTAGAGGAATTTGAATGGATAGATTATCATTTGTAGTGATATGAGCCGTTGGATCTTGATCATATGTGTTTTTGAGTGATTTAAACCATTGGATTACCTTTTGGGTGATTTAGTTGAATTTGAACGGTTGGATTAATTTCATGAATGTTTTAAGTGAATCTGAACCATCGATCAAATATGATCTTGGTCACATTGTTGATGATCGATGCTTGATTAATATTCTCACATGCTTACTGCTATGATTGGATACTCATCTGCTTAGTGTATATTTGGAGGCACGCTACTATGATTGGATGTTCATCTGCTTACTGTTATATTTAGAGGTACACTACTATGTTGGATTGCTCACATGCCATATTTGGATTGCTCACATGCTTTGAGTGACTCACATGCTTACTGCTATAATTGGATTCTCCTCGCCATATTTGGATTGCTCACATGCCATATTTAGATGCTCACATACTTACTGCTATATTTTGAATGCTCTCAAATGCTATATTTCACATGCTATATTTGATACATTGTCATATTTGAATGTTTGCCTGATACACACTATTATGTTTGGGAATAAAATTGCATAAATCTTAAGTACAAACCATATAGGGAAAGTGAAAACCCTAAAAATGGAAAGAGTTGAACAAAAGGGATAGGATACCCTAGAAACCCTGAATAAAAGATGAAATTATAGGGATAACCAACCCGATAAACCTAAGTGATAAATTGTAGGGATAGACAACCATATAAACCTAAGAGATGAAATTGTAGGGATAGGCAACCCGATAAACCTTAGTGATAAAATTGTAGGGATAGACAACTCGATAAACCTAAGAGATGAAATTGTAGGGATAGACAACCCAATAAACATAAGTCATAAAATTGTAAGGGTAGACAACCCGATAAACCTAAGAGATGAAATTGTAGGGAAATACAACCAGATAAACCTAAGAGATGAAATTGTAGGGATAGGCAATCCGATAAACCTAAAATTTGAAGGAGTTTGGGTTGATATATCCCAAGATCCAACCATCATAATAATTTTGAACTACATCGTATCTAATTTATAGGGCAAACCCTAGAATACGTAGGCAATTTGGGAGTCCCAAATACGGTACAAAGCCACCCATCCACCATTCATCAAGCATAAATTTCAACTTGAACAAAGAATTTAATTGAAGTACATGATAAACAACTTCCATAATCTTTAAACATCATAATAATTTCGAACTACGTTTTGGACTTGATTTCCAGAATTGGAATACATAGGCAGTTTGAGATGGACGTCTCAAATTCAATCTAAGATCGAACCATCTTTGGTCCGGTTCACTGTATAGTACTGTACATTAGATTGCTTGTTTATTTGCTCTAAGACATGATTGACTGAACCCTAGATTAGCAAAACATAACAATTACTCTAATCATCCAGTTGACCAAGCATAAATCAAAATTATAGTTTAAGGAAAGTTTAGGAGGCTGATCTTGATCGAACTATTAGACACCTAACACCTTTCCATAATCGTACCCTGAATACTTACCCGATCTCTGGTTGTCACACCCCAATTCCGTACATTTCATAATGGTGTGATGAACCGCCAAATAACCAACGGTTCAACCAGGATCTCTAATAGGCTATCCCCGCGTTATCCAAACTTTACACGCATCCACAATCATAATCAGAGTAATTACACATTAGCGAAAATCTTATAAATAAATGAACTGAGAACTAAAATGATATTAATAATTTAATAGAAAATTATTCTGTATCAAACCGAGACATAATAATTAAGTATCAAATACATGTCTATAAATCCAATAAAGAAACCTACAAAAATATCTAATCGAATACACACGAGTTGCACTCGCAAAAGGAGTCGTGTGTATCGTCTTCAGCTCCAACTTCCATAGTTGCTACAGCTCCGTACGCCGACGCATTCAGATAATCTTCAACTGTATAACCTGCATCATCAACTAAAATATTCGACGTCGAGGGGTGAGCACACAACACGGCTCAGTGAGTAGCCAAAACAATGCAACAATACATATGCATGCAAAAATCAATTTATATCTTTGGTCTTGGTTTATAGTTTGCAATGTGCAATAGAAAGGTTGGGTGATCAAAGGTTAACTTTTATTGACACCGCCTCTATACACAGGGTGTGGAAGCCCGCCCGAAGGTTAACGTTTATCGTCGTCCCCATCCACCCTACCATAACATTATACAACAAAGGTTAACGTTTATTGCTATATAATGCTATACCAACACGTAAGCCCCGTTAGCGAGGGCTTGCAAACCTGGGCTCGCTACTAACCAATCCTAATGCCAAACAATGGTATCCAAGGCCTCACCCCAAAGATCCCTCAGAACATCCATAGAGATAGAGCTAAGGCCCCCCGGTAGAGTCAGAGACTACAAGGACCGAGACCACCTCCCCTGATACTCTACGACATAATAGTTCTGCTAAGGTAATGGCGATACGACGATGCTAGTACACAAGACTTGAGTTAAAGATAGAGCTAAAGTGCTGAGACCCGCCAAAGGTTAACGTTTATTGACGTTCTCATCACACCTCCCCTAATACTCGCTCGCATCAAGCACATCAACCACACACATACAATCACATGCCTATTCCTATCATCATCAACATCATCATGTTATAAACAATAAAGTAAATATGCATGAACAAGTAATAGAAATATTGGATGGCATGCTGTATGCACATTACAAACATATTCGCATAGAATCAAACATGGCATAGGACTCAAGAAATAGAAAACAGTTTATTATTAACCAATTTAGTTTGGGGTTAAGGTTCCTCACCTTAGCTTGCTAATAGATACTTTTCCAAGCTTTAATATCACCTTTATAATGTTATTATATTGCTAGCAAACCTAACAAAGTCGATAGAATTTAATTAGAATTAATTCAGAATTTAAAAACCATTATGTCAACTGAGGGTCGATGCTAGGGTCGATGCTAGGGTCGATGGGTCTATCGACCCTCCCTCCATTCTGAACTTCCCGAATGCTGAGGGTCGATGGTCAGAAACACCTAGGGTCGGATGGTCTATCAACCCTCGGTGCGACCCTCGGTGCACTCTGGTCCAATTTCCACTTTTTAATCCACTCTTCGTGTTTGGGGTCCTATGGCCTGCTTCCTACATTCACTCAACATTCATTCCATGGTCTAGAACCATGTATAAACCATCTTTCTCCTTTTCGTGCATCCTCCTATGGTTTTCCATGAAAACCTAACCATGGATGGATGGTTTGGGTTTCTCCGAGATCACTTTCTCTTCAATTACTAACCTAAGGTCTGTAGAAACTCATGGAATTAGTATCCATACCTGAGAAGATTACTTTTCTCTGCAATTTCTTCTCCTTTTTGCTAGATTCTCTTCCTTGCCTCTCTTCTTCCTCCTTTCCTTCTTCTCTCTTTCTCTCAATCCAATTAGGGTTGTGAAAGGAGTGAAAGTGGCTTAGGGACGTCCTTTAAATAGACTAGGAATGTCCTATAATAATCCCATTGAGATTTGGAAGGAAGCCCAACCGAAAATTAGGAAATTTTTTAAATTTCAGTTTCGTCAGAAACCGAGGGTCGATGGGAGGGTCGATGATCCCGTCGACCCTAGGGTCTTAAGCTGTCCGACCCTCCCTTCAAAACTGAGGGTCTGACTTTCTGTTTTGGGAGGTCCGACCCTGCTTAGCTGGGTGTGCGACCCTCCCCTAAAATTAAGTGTTTTTGGGTCGATTTTATACCTGGGATCTCGATCTCCTTCATGCCCTTGGTCCATTTGACTCGACCATGATGGGTAAACCTGGTTCAAGGTGGTAAAACCGGGTTAGTTTGACACAGGTCTTACACTGGTAGACCAAAGAACTAATACATTGGGTCATGAGTCAATAGAAGCTTTATCTTAAAGTGAAGCTACATTTTTAGAGGTCGTAGACCTTAATCTAGGTGGCGACTCCAACAGACATTGATCTTCATTGATACACCATTTTTATTTATCCCAAGGAGGATCGTCTCACATTGTCCTCACAACGCTTACCGTTAGATGCATAGTCTATGCAAAAGGCAGTCATAATGATAACCTCAAATGCCTCACCTACCTGCGGTAGATAAGCCCATGTAGTAGATATTTGCTTGTAGAAGGTCTGCCGCAATAAAAGGAAGCTAGATATTTCGCACTCAGCCGGATATAAAATGCATGTCGCATTAAATGCCAATCAGAATCAGTTCGAAGTGTCATCCCAAGCTAAGGATCCTTTTCAAGATTGTTTAGGATGATCTCGCTTTGGCCAAGACATCCAATCCAACTCAACTCTTGGTCATCCAATGCGACTCAATTCTTGGTCATCTAGTGCCACTCAATTCTTGGTCGTCCAGCACGACTCGGTTCCTGGTCGTCTAACACGGTTCATTCTTGGTTGCCAAAGCAACTCATTGACAACTATCCTTTTGGATTGTTAAAAGCAGTTTACTAGCAGCCGACGCCAAGGCTCGACCTCCACATCGGTGAAAGAACCTCAAGATTGTTCAAAACAACATTGCTCCCCCGACTTCAGCGAGCTAGGATGAGCAACGGGTAGCTGTTAGGATCATGCAAACCCAACCAATTAGAGAGGGACACATGAAATCTCGCAAATCTAGTATACCATTGGACACGTGTCCCCATCTTAGGATATCAGATCAAGCACGATCTAGTGCCCACGAACAGTTATCCACGTGCAGTAATTCAGTACGTTGGGATAACCAATTAGGTATTAGGAGGGTACCTCCACGTGTCACCCCCTGGAATAAGTTGAGACATGCATCATCACACTACAAGAGAGTCCAAAGGTGGTTACAATCAATCTAACCGTTGGACCTACATTAGACGGCTACAGATCATGCCTACACCATCGTGATCCCCCTGTTTCGGGGGAACAATGTGCATATACTCCCAGTCCACTATGATGACTCCTGGGGATCTCAGATGGAGCCTAAGATAGGTGCAACTACAAGAGGTGTTCCAGGGTCGCTCCGAGCTCGATAAATTCCCTACCACGAAGGTAAGTAGACCGAACTTTTGCTATCAAGCTTATACTATACTAAATTCACTACCAAGCCCTTGTCTACTTTGAACTCGACTTTCTCATACCTAAGTTTATTTTTTTATCACCTTTACGCTAACTTAGGCATTGGAGTGCCCTCCGAATATCCAACCCATCCAACCCATCCAACTCAATCATCTGTTTTCTTTCTGTAACAGGTGTCGAATCAAGAGTCCGACAAAAATCCAACGATAATACTTCTCATTATCAATACAATATACAGAGAGAAAGAATCAGAGCATCTCAAGTTTTAACATAGAGAACTACAATTTCCAAAACAAACGAAGCACAAAGAAAACTTCTCTTTAAATTGTCTAAATTACGTAAATGTTAATATACCAAGAAAATTCTGTATTTTTTTACAACAAATGCAATTATCTCCTGTACATACTTTCCAAAATGGTTTAATATTGACTGTACATATAACGTATCATGTACAAATACATGTGCGTTTTATTTCGATGGCTCCGATTTAATGATTCTGATCCGACATCGGTTACTAAAGTGGATAAAGAATCTCTCCACCGTGGGTGAATAAAACTAGCTCCCTTCGTCAAATTTATTTATTTATTTTTTTTTCTTTTCTGGGTTAAAGCTCCCTTGGTCAATTAACGTAAAAGATGAGGTATTTGCGTAAAGTCACGTCTGGAGAGGTTCATTATATTCGTCAAACCCCACTACTTGGTCTTCGCGTTTATGAAATTTCTGTCAAAAAACGTATCTGTCTTTAGCTTTCCCCATTAACAAGGCTTCTCGCTCTCTATCTCTGGAGTATATATATACACACAGATATAGATAGATAATTGAGCTCATAACCCTCGTATTTTTTGACCCAACGACTGTCGATCTATCTTCTTGCTGCTTTGATATCTGCATATCACTGTTCGCCATGGATGAAGAATACGATGTTATAGTGCTCGGAACTGGGCTCAAAGAATGCATCCTCAGTGGCCTTCTCTCTGTCGATGGCCTCAAGGTTTCCCCTTTTCTTCCATGCTCCGATTCATGTTGAAATTTCAGTTCCGTCGTCTTTAAATCACTCATGCGACTCTTTTTAAGTTAATCAAGAAATGGGCTGGTGCGGATTTGCTTGGAAATCGTTCCCGATATCGTTGGTACAATGGAAATTTCTTCGTCTTTTAGCTTAGGATTTTCTTTGTTTCTTCCCTTCTTTATTCAATTACGTGTAGGATACTATAGATAAACCCTGAATCTTGTGTGTATGAAGTCAGTTACCCAACTTGTCCCACTTTTTTGAGAAATATCTCGGCTTCTGATTTGATCACACTAAGTTCCATTCATACCACGGTAGATCTATCTGTTAATAGTGTGCAGTTTTCAGGTATGGATCTTTTATCATTTTGTCATCTTGTTGTTCTTTCTTTGGGTTGTTATGACTTGGTTGTTCATGGTTCGAGTTAACTGGTAACTGGAATAGTGGGTCAGTGATACCTTAGCATGGATAAAAAAAGTGGGTTTCAAGGCCAAGCCCAACTTTAAGGAAAACAATGTTTTAATTGGTGTACTATTGAGCTATGAATCATGAGCAAGAATCTTGTGTCCACTTATAGATGGTTTTAATTTAATGTGAAAACCTGAAGATGCTGCACCTGCTTCCACTTTTTTAGAGCAATAATATTTTCTTGGCGATACTGTTTAGCTGTTGACTTGGATATCTCAAGGCCATAAGTGAACATTCTTGGATTGGTTTATGTCCTGGAGGCTGGAGCACAATATTAGGGTTGTGGCTTTGATCTGCACCACATATGCAAGCCAGAGAGAGGGGCATACCCATAGTTTGGTATCGAAAACATTGTTATTTGTTTCAAGCCCAAGTAAGCTTGCTGATATGATATGTCAGAACAATATAACAATGTTTAAGATAATTATAGATGGTTTCAGTTTTTATAGGCATCTTTGGATATGTAGAAGCACATATGGTATCAGTGGTTGATATGTAGATACTACAATATTGAGACCTGGCTAATTTTGTTTTCTTTGAACATTGTCTCTAATTGGGATGATATAGTTTTTTAGATTTGTATTGCTTTCTTTATTATTCTTGTATTCTAAAAGTGATGCCCATTATGTTATTATTATTTTTTCTTAATAAGTGAGGATTTTCTGTACCTTTTTATAATGGCCTAGTAGAAAGGTAACATGAATCTGTTCAGTTTATTTTTGTAATTGAGGATTAAGGAATTTTAATGTTTTCATATTTTATTATTCCAATTGATAGCGTTGATACTTTACTTGTTTGTGCCTTCTATTTTTCTTCTTATTTCTCATAGGCAAAGCAACAATGAGTTAATGTTTAACCAATATCTCTTATTTATGTTACGTTTGCATTTGTGTACATCGGAAGTTTTTTTTTCCTCCCTTTTGTATCACGTGTCTTCTTAATTTTGTCATTTTTGTCTGCCAGGTCCTCCACATGGATAGAAATGACTATTATGGAGGAGAGTCAACTTCACTCAACCTCATTCAGGTTCTAATTTTGTTCTAGTGGAAACTTCCAACTGGGTTCTTCACATTGGTTAAACTTTAGGGTTTGACAATTTTTAACTATCTTCTATTTCATTCATTTTCAGCTCTGGAAAAAGTTTAGAGGAAATGATAAGCCTCCAGCACATTTGGGCTCTAGCAGGGATTACAATGTGGACATGATCCCAAAGGCATATTTTGTTATGGCTTTTCTTTTGTTGGATTAAGCTATTATGCTTGAACGCTACATATTCTGTTTATCCTTCTTTCTTTTTTACTAAATTCTGCTTTCTTCGTCTTTTTTTTTTGTGTGGCTAGTTCATGATGGCAAATGGTACTCTGGTTCGTGTCCTAATTCATACCGACGTTACAAAATATCTATACTTCAAGGCTGTAGATGGTAGCTATGTCTTCAACAAAGGGAAGGTATATCTTCTAAGCACTCCTTAACTGTTAGTTAACTTTCGATATCTGAATAAGTAGGTGTTGATGTTCTCTTCTGGAGCTCATCTGGTCTGAACACACCATTGCTTCTAATCGCTGCAATAGATTCACAAGGTCCCTGCAACTGACATGGAGGCCCTTAAGTCTCCTTTGATGGGTCTATTTGAAAAGCGCCGTGCTCGCAAGTTTTTCATTTATGTTCAAGACTATGTTGAAAACGACCCCAAAACACACGATGGAATGGACCTTATGAGAGTGACAACAAGAGAACTTATTGCGTAAGCTTTAACCTTGATTCTCTGCCCCCCATTTCTGTATGTTTGATCATTATTGTCATTATCTTTATTATATTTTTTATTATTATTCGTATTATTGAATTGAGAATGTTTCTATGTCCAGAAAGGTAAGATTTAATGTCTGCTAGTTTTTCTGCCTGGAGTGCTGATTTAGTTGTTCTGACTTTGGGTAGATAGGTATCTCTGGATTGGCCACATGTAAACTGTATTGGCCCATGTCAACTTTAGGGCTTACCATTCATTGGATTATTCTCCTATTTCAGTGATATATTTTTTTTTCTCCTAAGGATTAACTTCTATATTTCAAACTCTTAGTTCATACTGTGGTAACTCCATTTGGTGAAACCTGACAAATGGATAGTTGTTTATGTCAACAATTTGCCACAAAATTCAATCAACAATTGAACTACAACGTGGCAGCAAGGTTTAACATCTCGGTTCTCGGAGGCGTCTCGGCCTCTTGGAAACTGAGATCTCGGCGAGATCTTGCTGAGACAGTGTAAAAGCTACTAGGTTTTGCTCCTGCATGTAGCATTCGATAACACAAAATATCCCGAGATCTTGGCGAGATCTCGGGCGAGAAGTTGCCGAGACACTACCGATAACACAAAATATCCCGAGATCTCGCCGAGAAACTGCCAATAACACAAGGATCTTGGCGAGAACTTGCATCGAGATTGAGAACCATTATCGCCATGGTTCTCGTCTCGGTGTTCACCGAGAACATCGAGAACACCGAGATCCGACACCGAGATCTCGGATTTCGGCGAGATTTTAAACCATGCGTGGCAGATATATACCCACAAGACAAAGAAAACGCTTCCCTATTTTGTAGTTGAGGAAATGGAAATTATGTGGCCCATTGAGACAAACTTGATTTGATGGTTCAATTATCAAGGCCAGGTGTCAAGTTTTCGGTAACTGTGTCACCCAAAATGTATTGTTTTCTCTTGTATTTTAGCGATTAAACAGTTCTGTCCAAGGTTGATAGTCAAACATTTTTGATAGCTCCATATGGCCTTTGACTAAAATACTAAATATACTTATTGTGGTTCTCAAGGCTTGTCTCAGGGGATGTATAGAAACAATCACCAATTATTATTATTTAGTAAACAGAGCATAACAGTATATTATTTTTTAAATGTACTATTGACTGCATAATTTATCTGGACTATGTAATATAGCAACTTTAGTAGTTTCAGGGACAAGGAAGTTTAAGATGTCATTGTTTGCTTAATTGACATGTTTGTTCATTGGGAAAAAAAAGAAAAGAAATGTTTGTTCATGTGGCAGTATCAGAACCATGGTTTGATATGTCCCAACTAACATGTGCAGAAATACATTTAAACTGGATGTCAGACTGTTCCGACCTGGCAGTCCATGTGTCTGCTAATGGTCTGAATTGTTTCATGATGCAAGTTATGCTCTGATGTGGAGTATACGTATCATAAAGGTTCCTACTTTACTACGGGAAGCCCAATGGAACTGTTCGTTTAGATTTTGTTGTATTTTGTGTTTTTAGTCTCTCCAAAAGCATGCTTTCTTTAACAAATTTGAAATATGACATATACAAACATCCCCACCAGCTTGTTTGAATGATCTGAATGATTGAATTGTGTGGATTGGGCCATCCACCAAACATTTCAATGGCCTTCAAAGGACCTATGGTGCCTGGGTGATGTGGACCAATGGGATCTCTAGTAGTCAAGTGGTCTGGGCGGTTTGACTACCTGGTCCAATGGTCATGAAACCTGTGGCAGAATCATTTGGACTGCCAAAAGGTTCCACCAAGTGGCAGCCTGTACCACTCCAGCAATAATCATGGATTCTTGATCTATTGTGATTATTATTATTATTATTATTTTTTTTTTAATCATCCCTCATATCTCCTTTGAAGAATAGTACCAAACCAATGTTGTTCTAATTATGGTTTTTCATCCTCCACTGCCAGCAAATATGGCCTTGATGACAACACTGTGGACTTCATTGGTCATGCATTGGCACTTCATACAGATGATCACTACCTGGACCAGCCTGCTCTGGATACAGTAAAGAGAATGAAGGTAAGATGGTTACCCAAAGCATATAGTTTAGTTTTAAAAATTTTTATGGGAAAAGTAGCTCTGAACTGGCAATGTAGGGGACACCCTCTCACATTCCTCTTTTTTTATTTTTTTTTCCTCTCAAAAAATGAATAAAATATTGAGCTGTGTGTGGGCATTAGCCCACACCGCCAGCTCAGAGGTCATTCTCCATTTTTTGTTTAAGCAAAATATATATGAGATTTCTATCTATTTTACCATGCTGTTGTATTGCTTTATGATTCATTCTTTGCTAGCTCTATGCCGAGTCAATTGCACGTTTTCAAGGAGGATCACCGTACATTTATCCCTTATATGGCTTAGGGGAACTTCCACAGGTTTGTCTTTTTTTTTTTTTACTGTTCTGCAATCTGATACAAATGTTTGTCCACTTATCCTGACTTGTATTATTAAATTGTTTTACTAGGCATTTGCCAGACTTAGTGCTGTTTATGGTGGAACTTACATGCTGAACAAGCCTGAGTGCAAGGTATATTCTTTTAAAGTTTTCCATCATTTTCCTCCATATTTGTGGAATTCTGTTTATTCTAGACCTAATTACTTGAAACCTTGTCTCTTTTTCATTGTGTTTCATAATCCTGTTCAAATGTCAGGTGGAGTTTGACGAGGAAGGAAAAGTTTTTGGTGTTACGTCAGAGGGGGAAACTGCAAGGTGCAAGAAAGTTGTCTGTGATCCTTCCTACTTGCCCAACAAGGTAAGGTTTTAGGTCCATTCTTCTGAAAAAAAAACAAGTGATTATTATTATTATTATTATTATTATTATTATTATTATTATTATTATTATTATTATTATTATTATTATTATTTGATAATAATGGGTGAGCTTTGGACTGGCTAAAAACGAATATCCCTGAAACCTGCGTATGAATATATGTCCAAATCAGAAAAAATTATAAATTTGAAGTACTGCAGTAAAAAAAAGGGAAGCAATTTGTTATTTACTTCTTTTTTTTCTTTTCTAAAATAGATATGGAACCTGGAAATTGGTGTGTAACATACTTAAATTATGAAGCAGGTTAGGAAGGTTGGAAGAGTTGCAAGGGCTATCTGTATTATGAGCCATCCCATCCCAAACACAAATGATTCTCATTCGGTGCAGGTTATCCTGCCGCAGAAGCAACTAGGTCGCAAATCAGATATGTGAGTTCTCTTGGGACTTTTCTCAGTAAGGATTTGATATTCATCTTGGGACTTTTCTCAGCAAGGATTTGATATTCATGGCCTCTCCTGTACTTGTGTTTCTGAAATATCATAGTCTTGCTTTTGTAATATAGCATGAACATGCCTGAATTTATATGTTTTCCTAACTGATATTGTCATTTTTTTTTGTGGGGGGGGGTGGTTGTGGTTGAATAAATGTAACAACAAGACCAAGAAGGAGAAACAAACCTGGGAATCCCAAAGGATAGAGCCTGATTCAAACAAAAAAAGGGCCTAGCCCATGTCCAAGCCGGGAGAGCTATCCACAACCCACATTAATTTTGGCTAGCTAGATCCCGAGAAGACCAAATAAACATATTCCTGACTGAGTCCAGACAAGATCTAGTGATAGGGAGAACAGCTCCATGAACATCGAAATCAATAGCATCCCAAATTTGGGAGAAAGATCTTGTATTGGCAGAGACAACATTCTAACGTTCCTCTTGAACATAATATGATAATTGGATGCACAACAAGCTAGCTTGGCAATCGTATGATTCATATCAGAGGAACTTGTCTCTGAATTTCTTGGACATCTATTTCCACTCCTTATGAAAGGACTGAATGTCTTCTAGACAGCTAGCACTTCCCAAGAATCTTCTCTCATATATAGTTGGAGAAAGATCACATAAAGAAAAGGTGATGAACATTTTCCTCCGAAGCCCAACATAAGCCGCATCCAGAATTGGAATTGATACCTTTCTCGTGAAGAAAGGAATCGGTAGGGAGAGAGTAGGTCATTGCCGTCCATGATATGAAGCTATGGCGAGGGGAGTGCCCCAGAAACCACATTACGTCAAACCAAGGGACCTTGGCAGCTCTGGATCTCACAAGCTCCCATGCCGAAGAAACCCAAAACATACCCGACGTAGTAATAGATCAGCACACTAAGTCATGATTTTGATTTGGTTGTCCCTGTCACAGTATAAATTCTAGACTGTTTGGGTTCTTTATCTACATGCAAAGACTAGGAAAGAGTGGTGGAATAGAAACAGTTTGTTCTGTGTGATTGCATTGAAATAAGGAAGGAAGAAGACTAAAAAATGTTTCTAATTTTGCTGAAATTTTTTGTCAGAATTGAATGGGAAATTTGTTTTCCTTGCTGCATAGTTGAAGGCTCTACAATTACGAGGCTCAAGAATTATGCTCAAACTTCTTGGGCATTTGTGTTTGCAATCATAGCATACAGTTGAAAACAGGTTTTTTGTAAATTCTTTCCAGTTCATTACTTCCTGTAGTTGTCAAGGCATTCCAAAGGGAAACTTGTCACCTTATGTGCCAAGGCACCCAGATTTGTTTCTAAAGTCTCACTTTTATCCCCGTATATATTATATTTTGGCCTTTGCAACCCTATTAAAAATTATATTACCTAGATTCATTTATACCTTTGCTGAATTGTGTCTCCATACATGTGGACACAGATTCAGCCATGTGTACAAGAGGTTGATTTGCCATTGGCCTAGTCCCCCTTTTTTAGTTGAAAATTTGAAATGGAAAAAGATAGAAAAGAAGAAGAAGCAGATAATATATATATCTACAACTTAACCCAATTCCGTATTATGCCAACTAAATGGGGTCAGCTACATGGATCCTTTTTGTTCAATACTCTATTCAAAGCCATATTTGTTATTAGATTGGCACTGCATTAACGCATGTCTGTTTTGGTGCCTTTTGAATTGCCTTACATTTCACGAAAGAAAGGCTCTTTTAATTATTTCACTGGTAGCACTGTCCCTGTTTTTTAATTGAAATGGAAATGCCCATTTTGGTGCCATTTGAATAACCTTACATTTCACGAAAGGAAGGGCCTTTTAATTATTTCACGGCTAGCACTGCTTGATACAATATTTATTGAGTACCACATGCATGCCTTGGGATAGTTCAGATTACACTTAATTCTGGGACATTTTTTATCACCCTTTTCCCTAATTTCAATGTTCCTCTGGTAGATCCTCATCTTCCAGGTATGCTCAAAATCCAAGTTCAGATCTTGGTTCTTCTCGGATCTCTACAACTTATGTGACAACACTTCATTGTTATATGGTCTACAGGTTTCAGAAGCATTTTCTGGATATTCCATGATCTCCTTTTTCCCATGCAATGAAGTTTTGTTTCTTATTGTTAATACACATACTTCGGCTGTCTGCACTTTTGTTCTCTGGAAAATTGGTTGAGAGGATTTTGTTAAGTTTCCTCCTACATCATTGATACGTCTTATGAGGGTAAAAACAATTGATCCTCTCTTTCTGGTGATCTGAAAATTCGTTTTCCTCCAGGTACAACTATCTTTCCTATTTCCATGCCTTTTTGCAATATCCAAATGTTTACTAAAGAGCATGGTCCAAAGTATGAGGACTTTGAGTTACCTAATGATCATACTCCATTTATAGAAAGTCAATTCTCTTCTTGACTGAAATTGCCAGGTACTGCAACTGAGGCAGCTCTTAACTGGTAGGCTGAGATTACATGTTACCAGAATACCATGCTAGAATCTATCCTGCATAAGCAGCAAGCATCTTTCAGATTACGCTACAACCACAGAGATCAATCTAGCATCATTTCTACTCCAATTCAACCACATCATCCTTCACCCTCTTTGCCCACTAAATCCTTCTCTTCTAAATCATCCAAATGAAAAGAAGCCAACTTTGGTGCCCACCTTGTCCGTTAATCTGTTTTCTCATTTTCTATAACAACTGGTTGTAAGAAGTCCTCCATTACCAACTGGCACCTTTGATCCTGTCATTAATCTCTTTTGGATACTTTTATGGTTCAGCCAGTTTGATGCAGTACAGGTTTACAAACAAAAGAAGAAACTACTTTATCCAAATCATGGACCAGCGCAAAGCGAGACTGATGGGCCAACCGAGACTGCTTGTTTTGAATTTGATTTGCATTAGTATTTTATTGTGATAAGGATTAGTTATTTTATTTCAGTTGTTTCCTAATCAGATGATGACATCTACTAGGAGAAGGATTAGTTAGTGGTTTGGTTTATTTTGGAAATTGTTGTCTAAATTTCCTAATCCTTGTTTAGTTAGGACTTAGTTTCCTAATAGGACTTAGTCTTCTAATTGTTTGCTGTTTAGGAGTTAGTTTCCTATGTCCATTCTAATTGGGACTTTCTATATGCTGTAAGCATTGAACTCTATATATACATGAATGGAATAGAAGATAAGTTGTGATTTCTGATCTTCTATTCGTTAGATTTTCTTATTCTTTTGCTTTCCAATCTTTCTTCTATTTCGTCTTAGTCAATTGCAATCCTATTGCTACTGGTCTGACATTACAATCATTGTGGAATCATAAGTTGTCAATCAGAAATTCCTTTACTGCTGTTACCAGAGGCGTCGTCTGAGTATAGACCAGTTTTCGAGACTTTATATCTACTCCATCTGTATTCGGATCATCTTCAAATTCAGATATATTATCAAGTACATCCTAAAGATCATTCTCTTCAAGTTTGAAGATCAACCAACGGTCGGATTCTCAGACAAGTCAAATTTTCTTTAAAGTTTCTATTCTGATTTTTGGGTGGGATTAAAGAAAGATCCTGCTGCAAAGGGAATTATTGTGTATATCATTCCTGAATCCCCTTTGCTTTTATAGTTGATCCTGCTTCCTTAAGTGGAGTTGACCAACAGTCAGACACCAATGAACATCTGGAGGCTGGCACCTTGGCTCCTGATCCTGAAAGGGAATCTCCTCCTCTGAGGCCAAAGTTACCTTTTCTCTTGATGCTATTCAACCATCTGAACGGTGAAATAGGATCGTTGAAATCTATTCATGATGTCACACGCAGCTCCAAAGACCAGGCTCTTCTCTTATAGTTGTCCTTTCCCAACTTGTAGCACCCTTACGAGGATGACTATGGAGATGGTGGATAAGCCTTGGAGATTACAGGCGACTCACATTACTTAGTACCACACGGCTGGATCTTTCTTCTCTCATCTTTACACTGAATTTCTTGGAAGTTCTGGACATCACACTGAACAGTCACGAGAAGAATACCTCTTCGTGAAATATTTCTCTTTCAAGAGAAAAGAGTTAGAATGACATTATCGTAATATGTTGAAAGGTTTTACATCCTTAATGGCATGGATGATCCCAGTCTCAAACAGGCGTATCCTAATCTTTGCCAGAGCCCCTAGGAAAGAAACTCTCTCCAATCTACCTCCTTGGGAGAATTATATCAGCATTCTTTGCTGGCTCTTGATCGCCTCTGCAGTCAGACTGAGTTCCTGTCTTACCTTCATAAGACTGGTCAGAAGCTCAGAAAAGCTTGTGAAACCTGAGCTTAAAATAAGTTCTTTTTCCTCGGGCACTTGCCATTGTTCATACAACCCAAGATCCTGATTCAAGAAGTCAATGATTCGATGGAAAGCTGTTGAAAGAAAGAAGAAAGGCTTTTTCACAGGAAAGCTGTTGAAAGAAAGAAAAGAAAGGCCTTTTCAAATACAAAACGAAAGATATGTTTTATCTGTGGAAGGAAATGATACTTCGCTAAAATCTTCCTAATAAGCAGAAGCGAGCAAAGGTCATCAAGTAGTTTGAACTATTTCAGGTCCAGTGATGATCTTGAATCAATTTTCTCCCTGCACGATGAGCCTACTGAAGGCGATGCATTATAAACTATTCTTATGAGTTTGATACTTCTTCGTCATAAGATGATATCTTGATGATAGGCCCTCTTCATTCACTACAAGGGTCTCTGCTATTGGCCAAGGTTTTCTTGAAGATTGACAGATATGCTAAATCTTTCTTAGCCATTGCTTTTTTGGATACAGGTGCTGTTGCCTCCATTATTAATCTAGACTTGCTGCCAACTTCTCATTGAAATCATGCCTTGAATACCATATTAAGGTCTAAACCTTCAGGGAAACCTTATTTTAGCCTCTATAAACACGGGTTAACAAATATTATTGTAAAGCAATGGGCTTAACTAGTCAAGCCCATTCCCCCAACTTAATTCCAACGACATTAAGTGTAAAGGGATGGGCCTGATTAGCCAGGCCCATTACCTATTTTAGCTAACAGGCGTTGGCCCTAATCCCTTTCGGGATCAATGCCAATGTGGCCTGGTTATCTCGTCATTCTTTTATCCTCCTTATCCTTCTGTTATTTGTAACTAGATCTGCCTCTTAGTTTCCTACCTACATCTATAAATAAGAGCTACAAGGAGGGGAGTAAAACACAATTCCATTCAGCATTCTTAAGCCGAAATTGATCTCTCTTTCTCTATCTCTCTCTCTTTGCCCCATTCTTCATCTCTCAGTTTCTCCATCTTCTGCTTCTTGTGTTTTATTATTTATTTTCTGTTTCATGGTATCAGAGAATTAATTAGTGTACCGTAATCCTTTTATTGCTGGTTTGAGAGTCCCTAAGATACCCAATTCTTCTACTACCCCTATGTGCTAGATACTGCCGCTGTAATATCCTACACTACCTACTACTGCTGTTGATATGATCTAAAGTTACTGTCTACTACTACCTGCTACTTGCTGCTGCTCTCTGTGATATGGTGCTTCTGTTCAGATCTATCTAATCCAGATCTGTTTTGTCTACTGCTGTCTTTTACTATCTGATCTGCTGCAAAGGGCAGATGTGTTCTTTAATGTGACTACTGCTGTCTTCAGTGATCAGATTTCCAGATCTGTTCATTGCCTTGATAACTGTTCATTGCTGTGACGTACTGCTGTCTTCTTAATCAGATTTCCAGATCTGTTCTTACTTATCTACTGCTGCCCCTGAGATCAAATCTGCTACAAAGGAGATTTGTTCTCTACCGTGACTATTGCTGCTTTTTGTGATCTTCGTAACTCCAACTTGGTGTTAATCCCTGTTTTTGCTTCATCCACCAAAACAATATCATCAGCAAAAAAATGCAGCAAGGAACTTTATCTTGAATGTTTCTGGTTAAATCATCTATAAAGAGGGAAATAGATAAGAGCTTATTGCTGATCCTTGATGTAACCCAATTGTAATTGGGAATTCACTACCTTGACCCCCCACGGTTCTGACACTAGTCACCACATTATAATCATAGTTGTCAAGGCGACAAGGCGGTCCAAGGCGCTCGAGGCCATTCTGGGCGCCTAGGAGACCAAGGCGTTCCCAGTGTTTTTTTTTTAATTTCTAAAATATTAATGCTACATTAATGTTTATATATATGCAACATTCGATATAAATAATCAATATTTAAGACATAACTTAATTAATATGAGAAAACCAACAAGGCAACAAATAATGAATAAAGTATAGGACATAAAAAAACATATTTATGACTAACATTTGCGTACTTCTAACAAATTTGACTGGAGCGTAACCGTAACTCCTTTAATGTAGTTCATATTTAAGCAATCTCAAATTCATTGCAAAGCTAGCACAATCAGCTTTCCAACAAATTCGAGATTGCTTAAATCCGAGTTATAATGAAGGAGTTACACTTCGGTAAAACTTTGTTCGGAGTACGCAAATGCTATATAAAGTCGTCTGAATGTAAATTATTTTTTGGGCATCAAAGCAAGGGATTATTTTGGCTCTTGGTTTTTAGTGATACTTTACTATAATAAGATTTATGGAATTTTTTATTTGGAAAAAAACTTAGCATTTGGAAATTGAAAATTGCCCCTGCATCCAAAAATACGGTTTTTGTTCTTGAACTGGAGGGTTATTTTTTATCCTTCTTGAATTTGAATTTTAAACTATTTTTTATTGGATTCAAATTGGGGGGGGGGGTATTTGCTTATTTATGAATAATATCTTAAGTAAATGATTCATTTACTTAAATGATATTAATCATAAATAAGTACTGCCTAAATGTTCTTCCTGCCTAGCCTAATAAATCTTGTGAAGAAAAGTCAGGAAAAAAAAAAAACACACATAAGGTCCTAGGCGACGCCTAGGCACTCTGGGCGTCCAAGGCGCCCAAGGCGACGCCCAGAGAACTTGGGCGACCACCTTTTCAACAGTTATAAGGCGCCCTGGCGCCCAAGTCCTTGGATCACGCCTGGACTTGACATCACTGATTATAATACATATCATTGACTATGTGCACATATTTGCTTGAAAAACTTCTCTTTTCTAGTGCTTGGCAGATTAACTCTCTAGGGACTCTGTCTTGAGTTTTTTATAGGTCAATAAAGACCATATGTAGGTCTTTCTTGCCTTCTCTAAATCTTTTCATGAGTCTCCCAAGCAAGTAAATAGCTTCTGTCGTGGACCTACGTGGTATAAAACCAAACTTGTTCTCTGTAATAGTAGTTTCTTGTCTCATGCGAGTTTCAATAACTCTCTCCCATAGTTTCATAGTATGATTCATTAGTTTTATGCCTCTGTAGTTATTGCAGCTTTGAATAGTACCTTTATTTTAATAAATCGGAACTATATTGCTTTTCTCCATTCATCTGACATTTTCCTTGTGCTTATAATCTTATTGAACAACTTAGCTAGCTAAGATACTTCATAGATTTCTAGGCTCTTAAAAACTTCTATTGGGAGTTGGGACCTCATTAAGGCCTAGTGCTTTGCCTATATTCATCCTCTTTAAAGCTTCTTTTACTTCAATCACTCTAATTTTGCGTATGTATCTACGACCTCTGATATCTTGATGGGTAATGTAACCTTTTGGGACTCTATTACTTGAAGTGTCTTCATTTAGTAGGCTGTAGAAATAATCGTTTCATTTCTCTTTAATGTCTTCATCTCTTATTAGAACTTTACCATCTGTACTTTTAATACATTTAACATGATCTAAATCTCTACTTTTCCTTTCCCATCTTAGCTAATTTATAGATAGTTTTTTCTCCTTCCTTTGTGCTCAGGTAGTTATAAAAATCTTCATATTTCTTCGTTCTTATTTTTCCCACAATCATTTGGGCTTCATTTTTGGCAAGTCTATACCTTTTTAGATTTTCTATATCCTTAGTATTTTACCATGTCTTAAAACTATCTTTTTCATTTTTAGTGGCTGCTTGAACCTCATCATCCCACTACCAAGACTCTCAGGGGAATGACGTTTTTCTTTCAATGCACCTAGGAGATCTTTAGCAACTTTCTTAATACAAGCAGTCGTCTCTTTCCACATTATATTAGTGTCTCCCTGAAAGTCTCACTTTCCTTGTTTGAGCACATTATCAGTAAAAGCTTTCATAGTATCTCCTTTTAAGCTCAACCACTTTATCTTAGGGCAAAAAATCTGACTTTTCTTACGATTCGGCGTAATGAGACACATCCATGATCAGTATTCTGTTGAGTGGTTAGGCTCTTCCCTGGTATAATTTTACAATCCTTACATAACAACTTATCGGACCTTTTAGTTAGATAGAAATCTATTTGGCTATTATGATGCTTACTTTTGAAGGTGACTAGATGTTCTTCTTTTTTTTCAAAGTATGTGTTTATAATGAATAAATCGTAAGCTACAACAAAGTCTAAAATTGAAGTTCCATCCTCATTTCTCACTCCAAAACCATATCCTCCATGTACACCTTCATTACCTCTACGATCTCTCTCTACATGTCCATTTAGATCACCCCCTATAATACTTTTTTTTTTCTTGTCTAAAACTTTGCACTAATCCATTTATGTGTTCCCAAAATTGTAGCTTGCTACTCGCATCCAATCCTACTTGGGGTGCGTAAGCACAAATTATATTGACGATCTCTTTCTTCATCACAAATTTGATGGCTATAATCCTATCACCGTATCTTTTAACATCCACCACATCATTCGTTAAATCCTTATCCACTGTTATGTCCACCTTGTTGCTATTATTTTTATCCTCCGTATGCCAAAGTTTAAAGTCATCCAACTCCTTGACCTTTTGCCCTCTAGTCTCTTGAATGCTAACTATGTTAATCCTTCTCCTCATAACATCAATCAATTCTAGACTCTTATCCGTCTAATCTTATCCTATGCTTGTGGACTAGCTTCTTTACCTGCACTCATCCACGGTGCGAGAATCCTTGCCTATTTATCACCGCATCGGGGCGCCGATGCAGTGACCCTTGCCCATTTTTTGCTACACTAGGAACCAGGTGTAACGCGTCGTTTACAAAGAAAGCCTTAGCATTACATTGATATCTTTTGTTTGTGAATCCATGTTAAGGGTTTGGCTAGGTTTTTTTGGGTGCCAACTGTCGACCTTAAGTACCAACCTTCTTTTATCCGGGCTTGGGACTGGTAGCATAACATTGACAGAGTTAAAAAGGATGTCCCAATGCGAGGCTCCTGCTATTGCAGGCTCTGGGGAGGGGCAGAATGTGTGCTGCCTTATCCCCGCAACGCAGAGAGGTTGTTTCCGTGTTTCGAAGCCATGAGCACTAGGTTGCAATATGACAACCTTACCGTCACTACAAGGCTCGCCCTCTAAAAATAAAATAATTGTATCAAATTAAAAAAGTAAGATTGTTTTCTTGAAATGGTTCTAAAATTACTTGAAATGCTTGCAATACATTAAGAAATTTCGGTTGCAGAATTTTTTTTGTTTCATTTGTTATCTATTTTCTGGATAATAAATAAGTTTATATAAAAAGTTGAAAAATACTTGTATAATTGCTGCAAATGGGTCCAATATTTTCTATAAGTTTCATGTAAGGTATGAAATAGATAGACTTTGTTTTATGTATTTTTCATGTATTTGTTGTATTTTTTTTATTTATAAATTTTGTATTTTCTAGAAAATAAAAAAATGAGAAACCTCTCCTCAAGTAGAAGAAATGGGGCCAGAACCCATTATTGCTCATATGCTCGATCTGTGGACAACATCATATTGGTTGCCACCCCTGCCCAAGACCTCTTCCACCTCTAAGGAACATTTTATTTTTTAATGTTTCTTATTTATAGTGTTTTTAAGGTTTAAAATTGTATGTTGCATGTTTTATAAGTGTTAAATTTAGTAGTTGGTGTCTGGGTGTCACCTAGATGGTTATGTTTATTTTTCTTTCTATTTAGTTTTTTTTTTTTGGACTCTATTGGAGTTTCCTACTTGGGCTCTGTTTCTTGTATGTCGACTCCTTTGCAGTCTTTTTACTTTCGAATAAATAGAGAATGGCTTGAGAGGGAGCGGTATTCATTCATTCTCTCCCCTTTCTCGGTTTTCTCCTTACCCACGCTTCTCTCTAACTATCATTTCACACCTTCCATTGTTACTTGGTATCAGAGCTAAATTGATCATACACCACTCTCCTCCCTTCTCCATTACTGTTTTGAGAGTCCTCTGAACTCTCTTCTGTCTCTTTTTTTTTTTCTTATTTGTTTTATGTTTTGGCTGTCCTCATGGAGTCAAGAACAAATTCCAGATTATGGAAGCCCACCTCCAAGGGGATTAATATGCCACTTATGTAGAAGTCTTCTCACAGCAAAATCATGATGATGGGAGCTGATCACAGGCCTATTTTTTGATGCATGAGCAGATTGAAACTAGTTCTTATTGTGAACTGCTTCTGCAGTAGCTGCCAATCCTTATTCTTTGGATCGATTTTCTTTTCTGGTTCAGGTAAAAGATCAGATCAAGTTTACCTTTGATCATGCAATTTTATTTGATCAAGTTTTCTGTAGCCGATTGCCTTCCTGCACCAGATTTCCATCTACACCAGCAGTTCAATTTTTTTTTTCAGTCTCCTAGATCTGATAGTCAAATTCCGATCGATTATTCTTCAATTTTTCAGCACGAGATCAAGCTTCGGATTCAGAATTACACTCTGATTTATATTCAGAACCAGATCGCAATTCCAATTATGATCCAGACTTCTATTCTGGTCAGTGTTCAGAACCAGCTCAAGATTCAGATTCAGATCCAGATCTGAATTTGATTCCGACTTATATTCTGCTCCATGATCAGAACCAGATCGAGATTCAACTTCAGTTCCAGATCAATATCCAGACTCAGATCCAGTTCGAGGTTCAGATATCAGATCCAGATCGATATCCAGCATTCTATTCTGTCCTATATTTTTTTTGGCACTGCTCTTCCTTTGGATCTGCTGGTTCTTCTTGGCTGCAGTATCTAGTTATCAAGAAGTTTTTCTTACTGGTTCTTCATTGGTAGATGATATGAGTGATCCAAAACTAATGTGGACCCTGTCCATGTCTAGATCACTTCCATTAAATTGATTGCTTCATCTAATTACCATCCCTGGAAGCTGGCGGTGACTATTTATATCACTGCTTGTGATAAATTGGCTTATTTACACGTTGACCCTCCCGACTCTAAGGCTGCAACTTATGCTACTTGGACCCGTGAGAATGCCACAGTCATAGTTTGGCTATTTAATCGCATGGAGCCCTCTGTGGCTGCCAATGTCGTGTTCTACACCACTGCTAAGGGTGTTTGGCTGGACTTACAGGAAAGTTTTTCTTAGGTGCTAACTTGTCCTGTGTTTATGATCTATATGAACGTCTATTTAATTGCAAACAGAGCGATAAATCAATTGCAGAATATTATAGTACTCTTGAAGGTATCTGGAAAGAATTGAACGTCCACCAACCTCTCACTATAAACCACACTACTTTGAAGACTCAATGTGCAAAATTTCAGGTGGCTGCCTCTCTCTGGATTTAGTTGTGAGTTGCAGCCTATCGAAAGCCAACTACTTGCTGGTGATAAAGTCCCTACCTTAAATGAGGCCTTTTGTCGGGTGCAATGCATCGACAATCCCACCTTCTCCAAGTTTCATGGCACTTCTACCATAGATAACTCTACATTATTCACTACCAGTGGTAAGCCATGGACATGATAATTCTGGTAAAGGCCGAGGTGGGGTTCGTGGTCGTGGTGGCCGTGGCTCTTTTGATTAGCCTCTGCACTATTTGAGTGCTAGCTGATCGTAGACCAAAGAAGCAATGATGGATATAGATCAGCTTTATGGAGCCCAAGTGCGTGCTAGCGCGCTGTCTTCACTCCTACTGTGGTATAACGAATCATATGGTTGATTGATGTTGGGTAAAGCATGGTAAGCCTCCTCAGTGGGGCTCCGAGTCTCCATCTCAATTCGTTGCTTCTAGTTCTGATGGTGAATCTCATACCCTTGCCGCTACGGCGATGGGGCCTCTTCTTCTTCACTGACTATCTAAGGAAGATTTACATAGCCTGCTTACTCGTCTCAATCAACTCGACACTTAGGGCGCTGCTTCTACTTCTTCTTCCATTGCCAATTTGGCTCATATGGGTATTATTGCCTTACTTGCATCCATCATCCTATCAGTTAGGTTATGACCGGTAAGGCCTTCGTATTTTCCTCTTTTAACCATTACCCTAACCTTTCAATGTTTACTTAGTTGATAGCTCCACCACCCAAGTTTTTGGCAAGGGTGATGTTGTGTAGAAATCGTCTCCAACCGCTGGAGACTCTCTAGCGCGATCCAACGGCTGGAGTTTGTCCAACACAGATCCCGATGTATTGGGATTTGTGTCGGACAAACTCCCGCCGCTGGATCGCACTGGAGAGTCTCCAGCGGCGGGAGACGATTTGATTTCGGTGATGTTTCCCTTTCACCTACTTTATCCTTGTGTTCTGTTCTTCACGTTCCTCGTTTATCCCTAAAAATTTACTTTTCGTTTGTTCTTTGGCTAAAGCTCTTAACTGTTTTGTCACATTTTTCTTGACTTCTTGTGTATTTTAGGATCTACAGACAAATGCAACGATTGGTGGGGGACATGAGTAGGACAGCCTGTACTATCTAGACGTTGTTCCATCTTCCATTACTGTGCTCACTACTGCCATTAGTGTTTCTCTGTTGCAATGGCTTTTTTGCTTGGGTCACCTGTCTCTCTCAAAGTTACAAATCATGGTTCCAAGCTGCAACTCTGTTACTACACTTTAGTGTGAGGCACGTTAATTGGGAAAACATCACTGCTCATCCTTCCCTTCTTGTGATGTGTCCAGAAGTCCTGCTCTCTTTTCCTTGGTTCATTCCGACATCTAGGGTCCTGTTAAAGTAAAAAATCGTATTGGTTTTAGTTATTTTGTCACCTTTGTGGACGATTGTTCTTGTACCACTTGATTATATTTGTTAAAGGATCATTCCGAATTCCTTTCCATTTTTATACAATTTTATTTAAAAATCAGGAATCAGTTTGGTGTTAGTGTTAAAACCTATTGGTTTGATAATGCACTTGAATACACTCAGTCGGCTATTTCTGAGTTTTGTATGGCCAATGGTGTTCTTCACTAGATCAGTTGCCCTTATGCAACTCAACAAAATGGCGTTGTTGAACATAAAAACTGTCATTTATTAGAGGTTGCTCATTCTCACCTTTTTCTTATGCACTTGCCTTGCTATTTTTGGGGTGATGCGGTATTAACTACTTGCTACTTGATTAATCGAGTGCCATCTTCCATCCTTCAAAATTGATCATCTTTATCCTTGGTTTCCCCTTCCTCTCCATTGTTTTCATTACATCCGCATCTTTGGGAGCACCTGCTTTGTCCATAAGGTTCAAAATCTCGAGTTTCGAGGGTGTTTCGACCTTCTAAGAAATTGAGATTTCCAAAATCTCGGTCAAGATCTCGGTGAGACTATAAAAAAGCCGCGAAGGCTTAAAAAGTGTGTTTCAGCCCTAAAATGGCCGTTTTAAGGCTTAATGCTATAGAGAAATCCTATTTTAGCATATATGAACACATTTAAACCATAAAATTGTAGTGACTAATTTACACCAGAGGTACTCGACGTTCTGAGAATCATACCAAAGGTACCTCACGTTTTAAATATTGTACTAGAGGTACTTCTTCTCATATTTCCAACATTAACCCTATTTAATGTTGGCATCCTTTAAGTTAACCATTAGATCTACATCTAATTTTCAGGGACTGATCGTATCTTGTTGAACTAACCTTATTTGGTGCCTGATCGTTGGTACACTCACCGGAAAAACAGTAAGTTGGGGTGAGAAGTTTTCACCGAAGGTGTGTACCATAGTTGAGATTTGTGACTTGGTGATGAGCAACTGCTAGTGAGGAAGGGTCACATGAGAGGACAGGGGCTGGGCAATTGAGACAGCGATGAGCACATGGGAATCCGAGTGGTGAGTCGTTGCGGCAATGGGATGGTGAGAGAATGAACCGAAGGGGACCAAGTTATGCTAAACAGGGGTAAATTTGGAAGTACAAAAATAAAAGGTACCCTAAGTGTAAATTTTTTGAAACGTCAGGTACCTCTGGTATAAATTCTCAAAACGTCAGGTATCTCTAGTATGATTTTTGAAACGTGAGGTACCTCTGGTATAATTTCTCAAAACGTCAGGTACCTCTGGTGTAATTTACCCGATTGTAAAAATAATCACACATGGTGGTTGTTTGGGTTTACACCCATGTTTGACAGTGTCGGACTGAAGTTCAAATGTAAATCTGGGGTAATATTGACTATTTTATATAATGTTACACCAGTAGAAGATCAAAGAAGGCCAAATGAGATAGTAAAATCATAAATTCATAATTCATAATTTCATACAAATACTGTCTCAAATAGATAAATACAATGATGTGCCCAAGTCCCAAGTCCTACCTCCCCATCACTCTATCCCAATGTCTAATTCCACATAGAGGGTCGTGGAGGATCTAACTTGTAAATTTGCATATGCCAATTTTCTTCGGACTGAGCAACAAAGTTGTGCCACAACATCCTGGAGCGGAAGAAGCGCTCGTAGTTGAACTATACCTTGATCTATAACCATAGCGTGAAGATCCAAACACATATCCCATATGACCAAATGGTGTCTCTGGCAGTGCCACTGGTAGCTCCAGCTTGAATGTTTGGCCAGTCGGGAAGGAGAAGTGGTTGTCTACAAAGTTAAATCTTCTGTGTGAATGAGCATCTACCCACCACCATCATATCAACTGTACTCCGACCCGATGCCACATCTGGGAGTGGTAATAGATGGGGCACTCCACTGCCCATATCTAGTGCTATCATCAATACTCATTCTTCCAATGCCATTAGAGAGGCTATTAACCTCAAGCTCAAAGTCAATATAATCATCATCCTCCTGTGAACCTTGTTGTTTTGGTTGACAATGGCGACGAGGCCCTCGTGTATACCCAGCCCGTGATGAGGATGGACGTCCACCGTAGTTTGTATCCTGTGTGGCGTGAGTATACTGGGTCTCCCCAGTAAATCTAATAACTGGTACCAGTGGCCTTGGATCCAATTGTCGCTCCTCAGTGAGATCGTGCTGCTCATATATGGCTCCACCACTACCACTATCATCCCCATCATCATCACTACCAGTAGCAAACCAATCATGCTCATCATCCTCATCATCACCGCTAGTGCCACTGCCAGGGGTCAAACGGTCGAGACGACTGTGTGTGTATACAACCCTCGTCCGAGGATAGAAATTGGTTGACATCAGTACCCATCTGACTAGCCAAACTGGGTTGGGCCTCCCCTTGCTTTATCCATCACTGGTATCCCTCTGTCCTGCACCCACTCATTAAGGGACCCTCCTCATTTGACTCTATTTGGAAGTTGTCTGTGAGCTCGATTGGGTTATTATCAATTTTCTGTGATTGGCGTATGGACTGCATCCTTAGCCTCATGTTGTAATGCACATACACCAAGTCATTTAGCCGTTCAAAGCCTAACCTATTCTGCCTCTTGGAATAAACGAGGGAAAAAGTACTCCAGTTTCGCTCATAGTTAGATGCAAAACATGTCTGAGATAATACTTTGATTACTAATTTCCTCAAATCATATGCATCTCCGCCATACAACACCTACCATTCAGCTGCATAAGAAGAATAACAGATTTTAATTACATATCTCATTTACTACTAAATTGTAATATATTAATATAAATTAGATATGTTACTTACAAATTGCAATTTTCATACTAGGATTAGTAGTTTCTCGGCTAGCCACTGCAGCGGGACTTCCAAAACTTCCGAGGCCATCTTTGAATGTTTTAATCTACACCCATTTGGAAACTTATAAAAATTAGCCATTAAAATATATGAACTTCCCAAATTTCGAGCAATTAAACATACAAGTACAACTCACCTCCAGGTTTGCAAGTGATTGTAATGTCATACTTGGTTGGAGCTTTGCGACAACATTTTTGACAGCATCGATAAACTTAGAATTCAACCCAAGTACAAGTGAATATTGGTACTTGGGGTTCAAATAGTATGCTACAAATTGTGACAGTAGACACATGTTCAAAATCATATACTAACTAATAATTGGTTTGTATATAAATTGAACTAAACTAAAAAACATTAACAAATTTACTCACCAGCTTTATGCAATGGATGCATTAGTTGGCTCTCTCATCGATCTTGATAATATTAAAGAAATTTTTGCTACCACGTGGTAGCGCAGCATATACTCGGTCTTTTAACATTTCAATGGTAGCACATAGAAGTGGCATAGTGGGCTTTAATGATGTATCTATCAATCTAAACACCTTTACCACTGGTTCCAACACTTTGAATACCTCCTTCAAATTTCTCTAAAACTAATATGAAGCTATGGTAGTTTGTGCTTCCACCTCACTAGGGGAACCTGACTCCCTCCAACGAAATCAGTCCTTTGATGCGAACATCGATCCGAGGTCTACCAGCTTTGCTTCAAAACTCTTCAATGCTATATAGTTGGTAGCGAATCTGGTAATGCCGGGTTTGACCAAGTCCTCTCCACATTTCTCCCTAAGCAAGTTTAACAAATAGCCATGGTTGTATACAAATGTTATCACTTGTCTAGCTCTATCAACCACTTGCTTTACTTTGGTAAGTTTGCCCATGTCCTTTAACATCAAATCTATGCAATAGGCTGCACATGGAGTCTAGAAGAGGTTGTACCTGGTTTTGTTCATCATCATCTCCCTTGTCTTCTTATAATTACTGTTGTTGTCTGTCACAATCTGAACAACATTTTCAGCCCAACATCAGCCACCACTTTCTTTAGAATACGATAAATATAATCGGCATCTTTCTTTTTAGCTGATGCATCTACAGACCTGAGGAACACTGTCCTCCCATCACAGTAGACCATGAAATTGTTGATGGACTTTTTGGTAGGGCCAGTCCAATCATCACACATAATGGTCACTCCATCTGTCTACCACATCCTCTTCAAACTGCCTATCAAGTCTTCTAATTCTTTCTTGGGCTTAGGAAAGTATACGTTCATGAGCTCATAGGCATTGAGGTCTTTAACCCCAGGACCGGCCTTGGCAACTGCATTAAGCATCATCTGATAATAGGAGCCTGTGGTGGTGTTTGCTGGGATGTTGTGGTAAAACATCCACTTAGCCAGAGCATCCCCAACCCCTTGCTTTGTGTTTTGTCACATGTGCTTTAATTTCTTTTCCTTGTTGCCGAACTTCCTAAAAACATAATCCTCATCCCGTGGTGGTGGTTGGGGTTGTGCTCTTGTACTTTGTGATCTTCTAAACATACCTGCCAACCTCTTGTCCCGTGGTTGTCGATGAGCTGATCCACTACCACTGCCACCTGCTTCAGATGGACCTACCCCTCCCTTAGAATCCCTCATCCTATCCTTTTCCATCTCATGAGTGATTCTACTACCTGTTATTGCCTGTCTCATCTGTTTAGCTTCAGCCTCAGTCATACCAGTAGTATCAAAGCCATCATCAGAATCAGAGTCATCCATAGCTCCTCCCATGGTGCCTTGAACTGTCTCCTCAAATGGCACCCTAGCTTTTTCTTTTTATGCTTTCCTCTACTTGCCTCCCTTTATATGTTTGCCTGTGGCCCTTGAAATCTCCACAAGAACCATAAGACAGTTCACTACATCAGTACTGTTCCCACTCAAGTGTTGCTTAAGTCTTGTGATCCCATCAGACATGTCTTTTCCCACAAAATTTACACTAGGTTTTCTGTCTACCACCATCAATGGCACCCCATACTGCCATGCCGTGTCTGTACGTCCAGCCTCTCCTCCTCCATCCCTGAACTGCCCCGTCCCTAAATTAGCCATTACTTTTCGTTAGCACTGTTACATAAAATAAACAAGGGACATACTACCCCTGTAATTTACCTCGATTCTAGATACTCTAATAAGTTGTTGAACCGGACGAGTTATCCCCTGGTTCAACCGTTCTTAAACAGATAGGGTAAATATACAATTTTACCTTTTTTTAACACTTACATTTTTCTTCAAAAGACAAAATTTTTTTTTCATTTCTTACTAAAAAAGAGGAGTCACTACTATCTTTGGAGTCGTGGGAGGAAGAAAATTTTGTTCATGCGCAGAGGAAATTCAGTGGAGGTCCAACGTGCCGGAAACTCAGGTTTGCTACCGCCGAAGGAATCTTCCCTGCACTTTGTTGCTGCAAAGTAGAACTCAGAGCCGTCGTCAAAGGCACAGTCCCTTTCATTATCGCATAAAAAACCGGGACATTCTGCATTGGCTAATAAAACACCGGAAGAGTTCCATTGTTGAGCTTCACGTTAGAGGTATAAATCGAGACAGAGCTTGATGGTTCATAATAGATTCTGATCTTCGTGTTAGGGTTATCAGTTGAGAAGATATATCGAATTCAAGGAAGAGAGTTTGGGATATCAGTTGGTTCAAATTGAGGTCTTTGATGGAGATATTATTGACTGAATAGCTAGGGGCTTTTGGCTTGACGACAAGGTAGAAGACAAGAGCAGCAATGCTGATGAGGATGATAAGGGTGACGATGAAGGAAAAGCAGCAACAGCAACCACGGTGAGGCTTGCCGCGATTGTATCTTTCATATCGAGCTGCGGCTTCAGGTGATGGAACTTTGTAGATGTGATCTTCAGGACCTGAACGACGTAGGTTTGTGTTTTGGGTTTCACGAGCATTGGACGAGTATCGTTGACAGGGGTTTCTTGTTCTACGGAAAGTGTTCCACGGTTTACGTTTGGGTTAGGGTTCTCTTTATCAGTGATTGAACCTGAATGTCTCGGATGAATTCTGTCCGCCATTTTTTACCTATTAGAAAAGAGAGAAGAAAATCAGAAAACGTAATCAAATCGAGAAAACAGGTAAAAAATCGTATATGTTTTCTCGATCTGATTACATTTTCTGATTTGATGAAACCCTATCCAGATAAGAAATGGAACTTAAATTTCACAAGTGAACGAACCTGAAATCAGCTTGAAATCAACCTGAAATCGAGAAAGGGTTTGTTCTAAATCAATTCTCTAAAAGTCTCTTTGCTTCTGCTCAATCGTTCGAACAAATCGAAGCAATGAAAGAACAGAGCTTGTTGGATTCTCTACTGAAATTGTAGAATCCGTGAGAAGAAGTCGTTGAAAGAGGAAGTGATAAACTAAAGGGTATTTTAGACTTTCTATCTAACACTAAAGGGTATTTTGGCCTATTCAAGAGATTAAATGGGTTAAACCGTAAGGTTGGACTGGTTTGTCATTGTGGTGTAAGTTAAAGGGTAGTATGAGTTCGGGTCAACAACTTATTAGAGTATCTGGAATCGAGGTAAACTACAGGGGTAATATGTGTCAATTTCCCAATAAACAAACTTACATATTATATAATAGGCTTAATATAACAGAACTTAAAATGGATGACATAAAAGCACCAAATACAATACAAAACACATTGAAATTACATTTCAAAATTTTCTTCATTTTTCAAATGAAAACAAAGTATTTTCCCTATTTCCCCTTATTTTTCTGAATTATGTACATATTATTCTAAATTTCGGATATTATATAATAATTTTTTTTTTGCAAAAAAAATAAAAAATCCGACATCATGGAACTGTAGATGGGCCAATGGTGTTCCACATAAAATTTCAAATAATCAGTATTTATATTTTTGTTCATTTTTTTATTGCTGGAAAATACATTTTTTAAACATTATATATATATATATATATATATATATATATATATATATATATATATATATATATATATAATTTATTTATTTTCAACATCAACTGATTAATATATATCATATTTATTTTAATTTATTGCTGGAAAATAGATTTTTAACCAGAAAATCAAAAAAATAAAAATATATACAAATTTTTTTTTTAAACCGTGAACTTGTAGATCTGGCTCACGTGCCTCACATATAAAAATTTTAGTATCATCTATCTTGTAATGATCATGTTTATGTAAAAATTTAATTTTTGCAAAAAATTCTTACCTCAAACAGTAGAACCGACGATGAACGAACGATCTCCACTCTCGTACCAAGGTCCCTCAACATTCTCGTGGAAAGATTTGTCAAAAACCCCAAGATTTGAAGGTTTGAATGCAAGATTTGAAGGTTTGATGCAAAAAAAGAGGAAAAAGAGGCAATAAGACTGTCTATTTATAAGTGAGTTTGGACAAAAAATGGGCGAAACTGGTTGAGATTGTTGATTGGTTGAAACCAATCGTGACTGGGTCGAGAACTGGTCAAGACGAGTCGAAACCCAGTCTCGTGGTCTAACTCTTCTCCACCACTTTGAGAACTTCGAGAAATTTGAAATCTCGACGAGATCTCGCTAAGATTTTAAACCATGTGTCCATGACCTTCGGCCTGGCCTAGACAAGTTGTCCTCCGAGCGGTCAATTGTGTTTTTATTGGCTACTCTCGCACCCAGAAAGGGTATCAGTGTTGTGATCCTCTTACCCAGCGCTAGGTAAGTGCTGATGTCATGTTCTTTGAGAACACCCCATATTATCCAGCTCCTAGCTCCGATACACCGATTCTGGCCTTCATACCATTCACTGATGTGGCTTCCCCACTTGTACCAACCCCGGCCCTTGCTACTGCTCCTCTACAGGTGTATCTTCATCGTCCTCGGCTTACAGTGACACCCTGATTTGTTACTTGCACCGGCACCTGCCCCGTTCTCAACTCCCTCGTCCTCATTACTGGCGCCTTTGTATGCTGATCTTCTTATTGCACTCCGCAAAGGTACCCTTTTTTGCACTCAGCCGCCTCAAGTAACCTATCCTATTACTCAGTATGTGTCTACTTTATAGCTCCCGTTGCCCCATTAGTCCTTTGCGTATGCTTTATCCCATACTGGTATTCCCACTTCTCATACTGAGGCCTTAGCCTGGCCTGAGTGGAAGCAAACTATGGATGCCGACATGGATGGTTTCCTTTCCCGGTAGACCTGGTCCCTTGTTGATTTACCTATAAATAAGGAGATGGTTCGTTGTTGTTGGATTTTCACTGTGAAATATAATCCCGATGGTGCTGTGGAATGTCTGAAAGCGCACTTGGTCGCCTAACGGTTTACCCAGACTTATGGAGTCGATTATGTTGAGACTTTTTCCCCAATTGCTCACTTCATTTCTGTACAGGTTTTTATATCAGTTGCCGTCAATATGGACTGACCCCTTTTTCAGTTGGATTTTAAGAATGTGTTCTTATATAGTGACTTACGTGAGGAGGTCTATACGGAGCAACCTCTGGGGTACGTTGCTTAGGGCGAGCTTGCTGCCCACATAGTTTCTAAACTTCACAAACCTTTATATGGTCTGAAACAGTCTCCTTGTGTTTGGTTTGATAAATTCACTAAAGTCTTGGTTGATTATGGGTTCACACCATGCTATTCCAATCACTCAATATTTGTTCATCGTCGCAATTCCAAAATTGTTATTCTTGTGGTCTATGTGGATGACATTATTGTTTTTGGAGATGAGTTGATATGTTTTTGATGAAACTAAAGCCTATCTCCATCAGCATTTTCAGATGAGGAATTTGGGGGTTCATTGTTACTTTCTTGGCATTGGGGTTAGTTCAAGGCTCCAAAGGTATTAGTTTTTCTCAGCAGAAGTATGTTCTTGATCTTCTAATTGAAATAGGTATATTAGACTGCATACCTATTGATTCCTATGGACTCTCATCTCAAACTCGTTACCTTGGTGATCTGGATTTTAGTGATGTCCATCTGTCTTCTTGGCAAGCTTATTTATCTCACTATTAGTTAGCCTGACGTCTTCTATTCTGTTGGGGTTATAAGTCAGTTTATGCAAGCTCCAAAATAGGTTCATTGGGATGTTACATGTCGAATTTTGAAGTATCTCAAGGGAGCTCCGATAAAGGGTTGTTCTATCGTCCACACCAAAATATTGATCTCTGTGGTTATTTTGATGCCGATTGGGCTGGTGCTGATGATGATCGTCGATCTACTATTGGTTATTGTACCTTTCTTGGTGGCAATCTTATTACATGGTGTAACAAGAAGCAGAATACTGTTGCAGGATCTAGTGCCGAAGTTGAGTATCGTGCTATGACCCAGACTACAGCAAAATTGATGTGGGTAAAGAATATTCTTGGTGAAATGGGCTACTTAATTACACAGTCTATTCCTATGTACTGTGATAATAAGGCAGCTGTCACTTTGTTTGAGATGCTGTTATGTGTAACGTGATATCTACTCCGTTCACTAGCTTTGCTTCACAACTCGGTGATATGTTTTCGAAGGCATTATTTAAGGCTTTAGTTCTTCAAAACTATTTCAAGCTGGGTTTTAGTGATATTTATACTCCAACTCCAACTTGAGGGGGATTGTTAAGTTTAGTAGTTCGGTAGTCTAGGTGTCACCTAGTTGGTTATGTTTGTTTGTCTTTCTATTTAGTTTTCCTTTTTGGACTCTATTGGAGTTTCCTACTTGGTCTCTATTTCTTGTATGTTGACTCTCTTTGTCAGTTTTTTTACTTTCTCATAAATAGAGCATGGCTTAAGGGGGAGAGGTATTCATTCATTCTCTCCCTTCTCTGGGTTTTCTTTGCACCTACACTACTCTTCCACTATCATTTCACACCCTTCATTGTTACAATAAGCATGCGGGTTTTGCTTGTATCTTAGCACATTGTCCGTATCCTCGATATGATATGATACTCTCTTAAAATCGCCTATTCGATATGATAACCGATACTGATACTTAATCTGGGGAAAGATACTCATAAAATGAACTATGCTATTTTTTCAACTTTAGCCTGTGGTTCTTCCTGATTGGTAGGTCTTTATAGATTGTCTAGTCTCAGCTGCATTGAGATCGTCCTGTTCCATTATCCTCCTACCTGCAGACCAAGTTACATAATTTAACATTGTTTTATTGCATGGTCTTTCAGTTCTGTTATTGACTACATTCAAGAGGGTTGGGAGTTGCGAGTCACTCCCTCACATCCTAAAATTTCAGGTTCCCTGAGTGCGTTAGAGAGTTCGATCATCTAAAACCTATTCTTGTTCTACAGCAGGGCTATTGGAGTCGTGAGGCAGAAAATCATTTTTTGAAAATTGCAAGGAGCTAGATCTCATGATATTTGTCTAAAACTCTTCCTTTTCAGATTATTGTTCTGTTTTGCCCCCGTTTTATTGAGAATTTCCAGAATAGCCCTTATTTCATTACTTTGTTTTGTTTTATCCCAATTTTCCCCCTTAAATCCTGTTTAGTCCTTTCTCTTTAAGTTTATTTTCCTTTGCATCCCTGAATCTGTTTTCGTCCTAAATTGTTCCGGAAAATTGGCAAATTGCCACTACACCTTTAATATTGAGTCTTATTTTCATGTTGGTGGCCCATTGCAACCCAAATTGAGGGTTCTGGACCCTGGAGTTACATTACAACTGAGCAAACTCAAGCCCTCATAGCATTGAAAGAAGTTGAGGGCTTACCTCCTTTATCCATTCCAACTAATGGCAAAAGAATCCTCCAGACTGATGATATGTTATGGGGAGCTGTTCTTCCTGAAGAAAAGAATAATCAGAGACAAATCTGTGGTTGTAAGAGTAGCAAATTTACAGTAGGAGAATTGCATTACCACTCCACCTTCAAAGAATATTTGGTAGTTAAACGGGGTATTGAAAAGTGAGTTTCAGTTAGCTGGGCACCATTTTCTAGTAGAAATTGGTATGTGTTTGCTTTTTCCAATATGTTTAAATTCAAGCAGATGACACTAGTCACACTATCAAATCCTCAGCCTACTCACGTGGGCAAGTTGGTTTTCTGAATGAAAGTATGATGTACAGCATATACCTAGAAAAAAGAATGCCATGGCAGATTTTCTTTCTCGTACAAATCCCGTACTTACTGTTTTTGCATTTGAATGTCCCTGATATTTCCCTTATTATATTCAAGAAAAAATAATGGCCCCTCCCCTTTCGGCCATGCTGAAGACAGTCTACTCAGATTCCTAGAGGTCACAATAATTCAGCATGGAAGAACTCATCTGCGGGGTCTTCATTTTGATCTGGATTCCCCCTTTTATATTTTCCAAATAAAAAATTATGTGTCACGATCCTATGTTTTGTACCTACTCTGGTATCTCTGTGAGAAATATGTAGTTGCTTTCAGCTTTCAGATACCAAAACTGTTTGTTTATTGGACTCGGTGCATCATCAGCCCTTACCTTTCTTTAATGGCTCTTAATACCAGAAAGTTTCTTAGTTGGCTCCTCACACCTGAATAATGGATGGGGCAGTAACAGGTTCGTTTTGACTCCTTTGCACTCATCGCATTACATTGACCTTCAGCATACCTTCCCCATTGGCGAGTTGAACCTCCACTAGAAGACACAGCATATGAAAACTATATCTATCACCTATGATCCACAAGTTACATTTCTGTCCTCGCTTCCTTACATTATGGCTCTGCTTTCTGTCTGAAATGATCATCATGAAGAATGGCTCAACATCATGCATCATCTCTATGTTTTCAATGAAGTGGATCCAGATCATTTGTTATTTGCTTTATGCAAATCCCAGACATGGCTAGTCACGCACAGAGGGACTCTCTTTTAGAATACATTGCTCCTTTGAAGCCAGTAATATTAGTGAAAGTGAATGTTCACTAGCCTTTGTTGGTACTTGTTTGACTCAAACTACCGACTGAGCCCAGACCACACAGCTTTGTCAGCCCCATGATGGATAGGATTGCTATCAGAAGCCAAATTCTGAATCGTTTCCTTTGGGAGTAACTGGGAAGATTTATGAAACAGAGTCTTGATAACTGTTTCAAAACTGAGAGAAGGGTAAACTTGGGAGGTATAACTTGGGAAACTGAGAAAGAGATACCTTAGAAGAATCAGGGATAAAAGAGACTACGTACACAAAATCTAAATCTGGAGATGTAGATGTGCAGAATGAAGAACATGAGGAAGACAGTCCTGTTGGACGATGGATTTCGGGACAGTTGGGTTGGTGAGCTTCAGAAGCAGCCTGCTCAATTTGGGCCGTTAGATGAGGATAGCGACCTGGTCAAAGATGCCTCAGGCCATTGATCCTCATGTTCCCTCTGAGCAATTGAACCCTAACCCTAATGAGTCTCCTATTGCGACGGTTCCTTCACGTTTCGAGGTCCTATCCAACCTGCCTGACGACATCGTTCCACCCACTTATTGTCCTCTGACCCACCGAAAGCAACCTTTTCTTCATTGCCATCCCAACCTGCTCTTCCTTCTGTTGTAGGCCAATCATCATGCTTGTCTAATCCCAGGCCCCAAAGCATAGTAGCCTCTCCGCCAACCCCAGTGCCAGAGACCCAGTTTCTGAAACCTGCTGTGCCTGCTGCTGTTGGAAGGAGATGCAGTTCCCCTCTGTCTACTCCTTCCTTGGGAAGGGCTCCTGAGAGTGTTATCTCCCTTAGGCCTTTGAGTCGGCTTGTGCAGAGTTGCCAAGGTCAGGTGTTAAGCCAGTCCGATGATGCCTCAACCCCTTCCCCTACTGTGTCTTCTTTGGCAATCATTGATCGTCTCTTTTTTAGTCCCCTCGCTATTGACTCTGGCAATTCGCAGTCCTCTGTTGTTCCTGTCCCCTTGGCAGTATTGCCTCCCCTTAACTCAAAGGGATGAAGAGGTGTTCTCGACTGAAGATGACTGGTACTCAAGAAGTAAACACATCTGATGCAGCAGCGGCCCCACAAGCTGAGATGGGCATGGATTAGAATCTTTGTTAGATTTAATTTTAATTGTAATATTTGTAATCTTTTATCTTTGGAAATTTAGATAGGAAGTTTAGGTATTATTTTATTAAGTAAGTAATAGTTTATGGTAGGTATCTTACTTGGTTATGGTTCTTACTTGGTTATGGTTTCCATCTTTAATTAGGATTTTATTTGCTTACTTGTTTTATTTGATTTAGTTTAGGAAAATATTTCTTTTAAATAGAACATGTATTAGGACTTTTAGAAGTTAGATTGAAGAAAGAAAAGAATGAAGTGAATATTGTGGTTGTGAGCCTATGGGCAGAATTGGTGTGTGCTTTCTCTCTCTCCCCCCTTCCTTGGGCTGTTACCCTCCTTCCTCTTCCTACTTCTCCTTCTTTCTTCTTAACCTGTCCCCTGTTCTGGGCGGCAGTCCCAGCTGCATAGAAACCCATCCAACTCCCTCATCCCTCATCCGTTCACCCTAAAACCTTGGTTGTCCCCTCAATGACTAAAGACACCCAACCCCTTGAGTTTCATCCTTAACAGCTCCCATTTAGTGAGGTTCGAAGATCTGCAGCCAAACCAGATTCACTGTTACCGCCCAGGTGAGTTGCAGAAATCTTTAGAGTGATTTTTAGCTTCTGAACTGAGGAACTACTTTGGGGGCTTGGTAGGTTTATGAGATACGAATCACTCCTTGAAGTTTCAGACCAAACCGTGGCCTATCAAGGGAGTTCTCTCGATTTCCCTAAATCTGGTCATCGTTCCCTGTTTCTGTTGAGAGCTTGAAGAAGAAAGCTATATTTCAGAAATTATAAATAAACCCCTTGCTTCTTATTATTTCTTCTATTTAGCCTTTCTCATAATCTTATTTCCAGATTTATCCATTGATCTAAGGATTGTTTCTAATTTGGTCCTAAGGTCTTGTTTGGTTTCTTAAGCTATTGTCAACTTTTGATTATTTACAAAATTGCCATCACTGGTTGAGTTTTTGATATATTCACAGTTCTGCCACTAAAATTGCTATTTGATTATCTTATTGTTTGGGTGGGCCTACTAGCGGATCTAATTAGGGTTTTCTCAACTCGGACCCGCATCAACATCCCTAACAGCTGGGAGTCGTCGGATGAAAAATATCAAGAGTTACAATGGATGGCTCGGAAGGAATCTATGGGCTAGATTCGTTTTCTATGGTGCGGGCTTTCTTTGGCAATGGCCATTGGAATTGGCCTTGTTGGTCTTCCGATGGGTTGTAGCAGTGGGTGGGTGCATGCGAATTTTAGCTTTCTTCTTGTTTTAGTTGGCCTTGGTTAATGTTGGTTGGGTTTTTATGGTGTGTATCCATAGTAGGTTGGTTGCGTAGGGGGTTTGCAGAACCCCAGCTGGTGCCTTCGGTTGGGCTGGTTGTCTCGGTTGGGTTTGTTGCGTTGGTTGGTTGTTTTGGCCCTGTTTTGCGGGGTGTGTAGTGTTAACCTTTCTTGGGTTAATAAAATATCTACTTAACCCCCCACCCCCAAAAAAAAAAAAAAAACTTGAGGAAGCAGAGGACAAACATGCTTGTATATCTGTGATGCAAAGCCAATATCGGTTTGCAACTAGATCTCAGTGATGGTAGCGTTTCGAATACAGAAATGAAAGAACGGAATCAAAAGGGGCTGACCTCAGGCCAGGGGCATCTCCACCAATGCACAGCGACCTCAGGCCAGGGGCATCTCCACCAATGCACAGCAGTATTAATGTACTCAGCAATACTCAATTGTATTTAATCTCTACTTAACTTTGGCTAAAACCTTACATTGTTTAAATAAAGCTCCAACATGAGTCTCAACTTAGGTAAGAAGAACCAACGAAGGTACCTGCTAAGCAGGAATCATTCAACTTGGTAACCAGATAACCAAGTAATCTACCATAATGATAATTTCTAATATGGATACTGCTTGCCCTTATTTGTGCTTTCCATGTGAATCTTCCATTCATGAAGCTTCCAAGTGTGAACTTTCCATGAGAATGCGAGCCAGCTCAGGTGTGAATCAGCCACCAGCTCAGGTGTGAGTCACCCCCTTTTTACTAGTGTACTCGATGCCCACGTACCGATCCACATCAATCTGTCATGCTTTGATCTTTGAGTTATTGCCAATGTCAACACTGCTGGCTTGTTTAAGTAATAGCAATGAGATTCCCCAATATCATGCTAAGAATAGCTAGGATTTCCAGAAGAAGATGCCATTCGTTTGATGAGAAATAAAAAGGAATATCGAAAATTCTAGTGGCTGAAGCTGAAGCAGCTACTTTCGAAGTAACAGAATGGTCTGAGGTTTTCATCATTTTTTTATCTGTTCTTTCAAAGCAAAGGGTGAAGGAAAAAAAGGAAATTTTTTTTGTCTAAAAATAAATAAAGCAGCAATTTTTTTTTCACCACAAAAATATATTTCTTTTGGTTCTACATCCCTATCCCCCAATTACGAACTAGCCTTTGTTGGCCTACAAGACTTCAAGGCACTCGTATAGGCTAGAACAAATAGAACAAACACATTTATTGGCATTGATACTGAATATAATATTACAATATGACAGGTGTGTATATATATATATATATATATATATATATATATATATATATGGTGTTGTTTAGGAGTCTGTTTTGGTGGTCAATAGTTGGTGATGTTTAGTAGGTTAGTGCTTTAGTTTTATTGTCTACTTTAAGTTAGTGTTGGCTACATTACGTAACCAACACAGCTTTAGTTTCTTAGTTGGTTATTAAGTGAGGATTATTATTGTAATGTTACTTGTCATTATTGTTATGAGCAAAGCTGGGATGATGGGAGAAAATTGCTTCATTGCGATTCTCTCTCTCTCTCTCTCTCTCTCTCTCTCTCCCCGTTCACTCCATCTTCTTCTCTCGTTCTTATTTCTGTTTTGTCACGTTGTAACAGATCGGTTGATCTGATCTGCCGTTTTGATAGTCATCTAAATTCATCGTTCTGATGTACAGCCACCATTGCTGCCTCTGTTGGTTATGGTAATGTGTCCATTTTACATTTTACTTTTCTATCTCTGCAGATCTGGTAAGCATTCTCTGCAGTTTTAGGTCTGAATCTCTTCTCATCCTCCATTAATATTCAAGTAAGCTTTATGGTTCTGCAATTTAAGTTTCAGATCTGAGTTCTGTTCAGTTCCCAATTCCACTGCTGCTCTTGGATCTGCATCTATTTGAATTTTATTGCTGATTCTGAGTTTTTACTACTGTTTTGTTACTGCTCTCAGATCTGAGGTTTTGTTGAGCTGTTTAATAGGTTCTTATTTCCATCTTTATCAATCTGATCCTGATTTTATCTATCCTATAAATAAGGTTCTGTTTTCCCGGATTATTTTGCTGCTGTATTGAGTTTAACTAGTTGGTTGGATCTGTTTTGCTTACTTGATTCATGCTATTGTTCACAACAGAGTTAATCTAATTCTAACAAATAGTATTCATCCACCTATTGGAGTCTGCTCTTATCTTTTTGTTGCTGTCAATGGAATATTCTCTTGCTGCTATCGATCTCAAGTACTTGTTTTTAAAGTTCCTTTACCTATAAAACAGGGTCTGTTTCTCCTATTATTTTGCTGCTGTGATTGAAGTTAATATTCTGTTTACTTTAACCAATCTTACCCAGTCAAGATTAAATTTAATCTATTTCAGATTTAAATTAGGACTTTTCTGTTGACTGGAGTCTTATCCTTTTCCAAAACTGTTGGTTCCAAAACTGTTGGCGGGTGAATGCCTTATCACTGGTATCAATCTGAATTAATTCCTTTTTATAATGATTTTGATATGTCCTTATCTTATTGGCTGTTGATTTGTAACTAATAAGCAAACTATCAAATTCTGCTGTGAATTGATTCTGTTACTGATTGGATCAAACACTGTTGTACTGTTTTGTGTTATAAAGAGTCCTATCATCTCAAGGATTTCTTGATAACTCTCATATGCTGATATCTACCGTTGGACACATCGACCTTTGTTGATCTGTCTTTACCACGCCACAACTTTGACTTCCGATTACAGTAAAAAAAAAAAAAAATTGTGTTCACTAATCTAACAGTCTTAGAAGTCTTCCATAACCCCTAATCAAACCATTGGATCATTTTGATATTGGGATATGTCTCTTATTTTTATATTTGCTACTCTGTGTTAAAGTGTGAGTTTCATTCAACCGTCGGATCGGGTGTTACTACCTCATACTACTGCTTGTCTGATCTGTCGTTGCTGCTGTCTACTAATTGTCTGTTGCTCTCTGCCACAAGTCTGTTCATATGCTCTGCTTCCTTGCTCCTGATCTACCTACTGCTAATACAATCTGGTACTATTTATCCACTGCTGCTGCTGTAAGCTATTATTACAGCTACTACCTCCTTTGTTCTGCTCAAATTCGTGCCTCCTGCCACAATTTTTCTGCATGGAATTTTCCACGTCGGGGGAGGAGTATCTGCTCAAGTTCGTGTTTGCTCATTGAAAAGAGCCTCTAAAGCCTACTATTGCCATTGCACGTGATGCAACAACCTGTACTACTAGTTGCTCATGACTTACTACTGGTTAGTGTCTTCTCATTGAGGAGAGCCTACTAAAGCCTAGTACTGTCATTGCACTTGATGCAACATTTACTACCAGTTGCACGTGATGCAACCTACTACCTTTTGCTTGTGTTGGAGCTTATTACATTTTTGCTCATGTTGGAGCCTACTACATATTTGCTCATGTTAGAGCCTACTACCTGATGACCGGTGTTGCAGTTCATACCCTTTCTTGTTGTTCCAAGCTGGAGCATGTTTGAGCTTCAGGGGGAGTGTTAAGATTACTGCATGGTGTTGTTTAGGAGTCAGTTTAGATGGTCACTAGTTATGGTGATGTTTAGTAGGTTAGTGTTTTAGTTTTATTGTCTACTTTAAGTTTAGTGTCGGCTACACTATGTAGCCGACCCGGCTTTGCTTTAGTTTCTTAGTTGGTTATTAAGTGAGGGTTATTATTGTAATGTTACTTCTTATTATAGATTATAAATAAAGCTGGATCACATTGATTCTCTCTCTCTCTCTCTTTCCATTCACTCCATCTTCTTCTCTCTCTATATTGGTAGAGAGGGGGGGGTAGAAGAAAAGCAGAGAATATATATATATATATATATATATATATATATATATATATATATATATATATATAGAGAGAGAGAGAGAGAGAGAGAGAGAGAGAGAGAGAGAGAGAGAGAGAGCTGTCAGAGAAGATTACAGCTGGAGGAAGAGCAGAGAAGCAGAAGGAAAAGAAGAAAGAAGAAATGAAAGGCGGGGGGTGTGTGGGGGCACACTTTTTCCACTGTCTTTTTGTTGTTCGACAATTTACATCTTCCTCTGTCTCACTTCTGCTTTACCCTCTTTTTTGACGTCAACATGCCCCTAACCCTCTCTCTTCTTCTCACTTGAAAACTCTGAAAATATTGAGGTTTTTAGGCCATGTTTATATACACTTATTTGGGAATATCTTGCTGCTTTATGCTTATATAGGGGATATAATGGACCCAAGGTCCACAGCAGAAGCTTTGGACCCTGATTGAAACCCTTTATTTTGAAATCTTCTTCTTTTCACCTCTATATTGCCAATGTATGATGCAATGTGATACATAATACAGAATCTAAATTTATTTTATTAAAAAGTCACGCCTAGGCAATGACTTATTCAGAATGTGCTTAAGGTGTGCATCACCCAGACCCCATTCTCTGCATAGTCCCTTGACAGCGCAATATAATGGATCGAAACCCCCCAACCCGCTTTTTTAATGTATGACTGCATGAAGAGTTATGCTCCCTATCTAGGATCTGACAAATACATGCCTCTCAACTCAGTGCATCAATTCTATCATGCCCAACATGTCAAGTGTAGATGGTGTTTCTTAGAAGCTGGCCACCTTATGGCCTCTTGGATTTTTGGGATGTTAATCAGGCTCTTTAAAGATATTTTTTGGTTGCTTAACCAGTGTTTAATTTGGGGCTGAGGAATGGTCATTCTTTTACTGGCTAAGAGTGAAGTATAAATATTTGGTCCTATCTACTTGGTGGATATGAGGCTAACTGAGACTTGGAGGATCATATTGCCCTGGATCCTTCTGATGCTGATATATTGCCTGCATTTTTGCTTTGCTTTGCTTTATCAATGAACAGAGCTAGACTTGAAAAATTATTGCTAAATTATTTTGGACATGATTTAGTGAATCTGAGAAAATACATCATGGATCTTTCAGTACGCATGAATCTGTCTCTTCTTTTACATTAACCAGGCCAGAAAATTGTAACTGCACAAAATTACACATTCTTTTTTTTTTCTTTGGGGGTGGGGGGGGGGGTGATTTGACAATTTGTGTGGATAATAGTTGTCAGATAATATGGTTCCTGTCATCTGATCGGGTTCATTGTGCAACATTTGTACCGAAAGACTTGAATGTCTCTCCTATATCATGGATGAATTACTTCCTTTTTTCTGTTAGGCAAGAAAGCGTATCATTAGTAAGCTGAAAATATGGCCAATAGAACTCCAAATTTCAGAATGTCTTTTTTTTTTTTGTTTTTTAACTGATGTTTTATTGCGTCTTTGGTTGATCAGGTACCTTTTCTGTTGTTCTTATTCGCACAATGTTGCTCCTAAGGGTAAATTCATTGCATTTGTTTCCACGGAGGCAGAGACTGACCACCCTGAGATGGAGCTAAAGACAGGAGTTGACCTTCTAGGGCCTGTAGATGAGATATTCTATGATGTTTATGATAGATATGAACCTGTCAATGAACCTTCTCTGGACAATTGCTTTATATCAACAGTGAGTGTCTTTTGATGCACCTTGACTGCTCTGTTCAATATAATTTATCTTACATTAATGCAGATACCTTTTGACCACATCTCCTCATGTACCACATCTCCTCATGTTTTTCTTAACAGAGTTATGATGCGACAACGCACTTTGAGTCTACTGTTATGGATGTACTCAACATGTATACCATGATCACTGGCAAGGTAAGTAATATATAGCCATTTAATCCAAGTGATTATTTATTGGTCTGAAAAAATTAGTCAACACAGTTCCAAATTATTGTTATGGTCAAATTTGTGGTTAATTTCTCCTCGGCAACACTCGAACCCCTAAAGTAAAATGAAGTTTCTGTTCCATGGATGAGTTGGTTTACTATTGTCTCCCTTCCCTTTTAATTCTTGAAAGAGCAAAATGTTCTTTTCTAGGCTTCATAGAAAGAGCTTCCTGTACAGTCCACCTAGTGTGATGCAGTTCAGAAGAACAAGAAGACCAGCAGCAAACTAGGCTATCAGTTGTTGGGTCAGACTGGACCAAGACTGGACCAATGGGTCTAATTTCTATTGCCCAATGGGTCATACAGGTCAGGGGCTAAATATTTTTGTAAAAGGCCAATTCTTTAAGCCTAAATATGAGAGATTTGAGTCCTATACGAGATTAGGTTTTTTTTTTTTTTTTTCTTTATAATTTCTATTTTTGTTTTTCTAGAAGATTTAGTTAGATTGGGTTTATATTAAGTTACGAATTTTGATTGTTTCTAGTTTGTTAAAGAGCTATTGAATTTGATTTTAAAAATTCATCTAGAAAATTTTATTTTCAGATTTCTTGGTTCTTAAGTCTAGGAATTTGGGAGAGTTTCTAATTTGTTAGCTGTTTTAAAAATAGAAAGTTGAGGGGTTAGTCTATAATATAGTCGTCTCATATATCATGTAATGGGACGATTTTGAGTAATGAAATATGGCTTCAGCACTTCTGTGGTGATTCAGTAGGTTCCCTGGTGTGATTCCAGGAAGCCCTTGGCAGTAATTTCAAAGTTAGGGTATTGGTGGTGATTCGAACCCCACAGATCAGGTGGTGATTCGAACCCCACAGATCAGGTGGTGATTCCTGACCATATCTTTTCTTTCCTACAGTTGTATTTCAGTTTCAGTTCGTTGAGTGAGTTGGTTTCTTTCAATCTTTTTCTATCCCTACACCTGCAATCTTTTCGGAAGCTGATTTCCCACTGGCATATACCAGTTCGAGGTTAGCACTTTATTATAGTACCATTTGGAAGGATGAGGTGGTAGTTCCTTGATAGATGGGGCAGATCTAGATTGACCACTTGTCAAATTTTAGAACCTAATTCAACCATATAACACCCCATGTATTTTCATTTTTCCTATTATTTTCAATCGGCAAGTTGTTTTCAACCATTTTCCGAAAATTTGATTTAAAAAAAATTGATTTTCAAAGCTTTGGTTGGCACATGGTCGACTTTGTTAGGCATGAAATTTAACATGTAATACTACTCAGACCTTGGGTCCACCTCTCCACCCAATGAAGCCAAGCTGCCCAAATCCCCATGTTTGGGAATCAAGACCAAGTCAGGTAAGATCAGGTTGAAGCACTGCTAACTATATTTGCTTGTGCGCAGGCTGTGGATCTCAGTGTGGATTTAAGTGCTGCAAGTGCTGCTGAAGAATGATAAAAACGTCATACAGCAAAAGGGTTGGTATCTTCAGTTGGCTTTTGTGATGTTTTTAAAGGTCATGTTGATGGTGGAAATGAACAAGACTGAAGTGGGTTGAATCTACTATTGAGTTTTCGGGCACAGATAATTTCAGACTCGACCATATGGCTTTATGTTTGCGATGGTAGTGCGTACATATCATGAGCGTTTGTCATTGGATCGTAAAAATGGGTTTGTACGGCTGACCTGGACTTGTGACAGATAACATAACTTATTTGGGAGTGAAATTTGTTTCTAAAGGGGATTTTTTTATAAAGCATTGATCCTTTTGGCAAGATATTGCGAATGCTGCTTTGCCAGCCAGCTCCTTCCTGCTTAAGGGAAAATTATGGATGTACTTCTGCCTGCTTCTTTTATTTTTTTATTTTTTTTTCTCTGGGACAGGGATAGGTAGGCTCCTAAGGAGATTTGAACTCATGACAAGTGGGATAGTAACAATCGTGTCTGCCACATGGCAGGTCATGTGAGATCCAAGTTCAGTGATCAGCGTGCCCACCCTCCCCTACTCGAGTGACGTACTTTTCCTTTTTGTTGATAGGTAAGAGTCCGGTGACTGGATCTATCCCTATTTTATTTTGGTACCAATTTTCCCATCAATGAAGACCGGTTCCTGCAACCAAATTCTCTCCTGCGGTCCTGTTGCCTGCCAAGGGTTGGATTTTAGTCGGCCCACCCCCCAATGTATTAGCAGGCGGTCAGACTGAACCCAGGTCCTTGGATCCCCGGTTCCTTGCATGGTTGTATTATTATCTTCGTTAATTTCCATTAATTTGGCTTGACAATCAACAAGTTTTGTAAACTACATTGGTTTTTATAATTTTTTTAAACACCTAATTTCATCGCACTTGTCTAGTAATCTCATCTGCCAGGTTGTGGTTTGATTAGGTGCACTAAGCTAAGGGGGTTCTGATATCAGCGCTGTCATATCCCATTTTGGAATAATCAGATGTGTGAAGGGGGTTATCCACTGGTAACTCAGCCCACCTAGGAACCCACACAAGTAGTGTATATCCAAACCATCATTTCAACCATAAAAAATAATATTACAACAAATCAGGAAAAAATCAGGAAAAATGAGAGTTGACCGTGGAAGACAGTAATACATATCAAATAACATGTGTGATGACATCTAAGTGTTATAGCATAAATCAGACTGTTGGTTATGCTCTTATATCAAATGTGCTCAAAACATAATATTAACAATACCTAACCCACCAATTAATAGTTGGACATATGCGACTTGGCTACACTACGGGTAGCCGAGTACCAGCAGAGCATAGTTCAGCACTATAATACGACTGTGCAACCTCAACTGTTCACGGTTGGATATCTGATTCTCAAGAGGACAGCAGTATCCGAACCGACTAAGCAAGGTAAACTAAGTGAGAATTGGGAAGGCCATACAAAGTAGTAAGAACCACTTGGCCTGGCTACTACACTCTTGCAACCCTAGAAGCTGAAGAGATTCCTCGCACTTGGCATTCAGTCAATCTGCAAAAATACCACCAGTAGAGTCGACTGTACAGATAGCTAACCCGCGGTATTTTTCTGGTTTAAGTTTTCGTGTCGTGTCGTGTCATGGGTTTACTTTTCGTACAGTAATCCAGCCCATAGTCTAATGTCAGTTGCACATTTTCGTTAGAGTCCTAGATTTACTTCTCGCAGCAATATTTTAAGCTAGACCCACTACGACGTAACCAAGCATTTCTTATCTAGTAAGAAGTCCAAATTCAGTCCAAATATGAGCGACTCTCCACCAACACACCGAATTCTATACCTACCTACTCAGCCCATCCGAGTCAGTTAAGCAGACTTAGATAGTTCACAGAACCCATCGGCATTGCTAAGTTCTATGCCGACCTGCTTGGCCCATTTGAGTCCATTAAGCAGACTCAGATTGTTTACAGAACCCATCGGCACAATCAAGTTTTATGTCGACCTGCTTGACTCATTCAAGTCTGTCAAGCAGACTCAGATGATTCACAGAACCCATCGGCACGATCAAGTTCTATGCTGACTCGGTCAGCCCATCCGAGTCCAAATTTGACTTAGATGGTTAATGGAGCCCATCAGCATAACTAACCCACACAAACTCAGATCCATAAAGTAGAATGGGACGCTTCACTCGGAAAAAACTATTCACAATCAAGCTCACTCGATACCATGCAAACACAGTACCAAGTAAGCTTCAGGGGTACCACCACCACCACCACCACCACCACCACCATACATCTACCAAGCAAAGCCGTCATACCACCTAGCATACTTCTGCCAAGCAGAGTTTCATCTTCCACGCATTTTTTTCAAAACAAAAAACACACAGAGCTATTAGAGGCAAGAGAAGAGTTGTAAAGATAGCAGAAATTGTCAACAAGTCAAGAGTTGTAAAGATAGCAGAATTGTCAACAAGTCAGTAGAAATTAAAAAAGGTCCATTCAGGCCAAGCAAACAGATTGTTCAAAAAAGCCACCCTGGGCTTGCAAAACAATAAAAATGATTGTTTAAAAGAGGCCACTTGGGCCCAAGGATCAATGAGTAGGGGAAGGAAGATTGTCTTCCATTGGAGCAGGGGGAGCGCCAGACGCTAAAGCAATAGCAGAAGGAACCACCGTCTCGTGAATAGTCTCGTCAGCTTCAATCGGAGGGAAAGCTTGAGGAACAGGCTGATCCATAGGGGTCGGAGGCATCCCGTACATCGGCAAGTCTTCATACTCTGCCGAGGGGGTCGTCGCATCAACACTCATGCCATCCAACGCTTCTCCCTCGGCTGCATATAAAAGACATTCGGACCACTCGACCGAAATCTCCTTTTTCTCAATAAACGATCGAATATAATCGGCACCCTCAATGTAGTAGCCACTGGCCTCGTTCTTCAGTGTTTGCTTATACGCATCCAATTGCAAGTACTCGGCGATTTTCTGCTCTGTTCCGAGCCGCATATGCCCTAGATTGAGCGAGACCCTCCTCCGCGGAAGCTACTTTCTATTCAGCTTGCTTCGCCTTCTCCTCGGTAGTCGATAATTGATCTTCCATTGCCTTTTGTTTAACCTCAGCAGCCTTCAGTTTCGCCTCAGCCTGCTGCCTTAACTGGTGGCCGTCCGTGCTGTCCCCTTTTTAACCAAAAGGGCGTCTCAGAGGCTGGTTACTTTAGTCGTCATCTCTCTAACTTCTTCCACTTTATTGTAGGCATCCTCGGCTTCTTTCTGAGTAGCAAAAACATGGTCTGCATTCCCCCTACCTCTTCCCATCTTTGGGTAGGGTAAGGTCGGCAGCAACATCACCTGACTGCACATCTAAGCAGATAAGCTGACATCTCATATAGTACAAGTGCAAATGTGATGAAGACGTTGAAATTTACTAGACTGGTATAATGAAATAGCCGAGAGAAGTAGACAAGTTAACCAAAAAAGGAAACCATCCTTGGGAAGGCCAGTGGTCTTTATCACCACCCGAGCTGTCTCAGCATTCCAAAAGACAGAGTCAGCATGAGTCTAGACTGAAAACGGGGACAAAAGGGATAGCTGCCAGGTCAGCTGTCTTCTTGTCAACCGGTTCCTTATTCTTTTGCTCCTTCTCCTTGGATCCGAATCGTCTCCTCTCGATACTTCAGGGAGGAGGGAGACGTCCCCATCGGATGGTCGACAAGTGACTATTGGGAAAATTCGAACCCCACATCTGAGCCGACACCCCCTGTCGGCTTGGCTTGTCCGCTGGGTGTCGGCTCGGACGTGGGGTTCAGATTTTTCCAAAAGCCACGTATCGGCCATCCGACGAGGGCGTCTCCCTCCTCTCTGAAGTACAAGGAGGAGACGATTTGAATCCCTTCTCCTTAAGCTGAACGTTGTGCGTTTCCTTAGTCGCAGGATCGGATGACTTCGTCGATGAATGTTGGATTGGTGTCTTGTATTTTGTGGGGTCCACGTAATTATAAGGGTAGTATTTATATTAGGGTATGAGTCTATTATATGTACGAGATAAACTTATAATTGTGGTTGGATTATGATTTATAGGTTTCCTTATAAATTGTCTTTGTGTGGGAAAATATAGGTAAGACTGTAAGGGCTGTCAGAGGATTCTCCTCTGACAGTGGAGAGCTGAAGGCGTTGTAAGGCTGACAGATGAGCTAAGCTTGTCAGGTAGAGAGTTGTAGAAGTTTCTTGGGAATAAAGAATTTCTCTTTTCTCTGGTGGACGTAGGCATCCCACGATGGGGTACTGAACCACGTTAATTCTTTGTATTTTCTTCTTGTTTGCGTCTCCTAATCCTAACAAAGAAGACGGATGCAACACCACAATTCTGGACTAACCAGAATAATGTGATGAACCGTCAATAAACCAATGGTTTAACCAGGATCTCATTTAGGTAGTATTCATCATATCAAACCACACACACATTTCATGGTAATAATAAGAGATAATAAACAAATAAGCGGAAGTCTTTATAATTAATGAACTGAGTATCTAACAGTGGTAAATAAATATTGAATCCAGTTATCTCCAAGTAAATAAAAATATAAAATAAAATAATCAATTACATGTCCGTTAACTAAAATATAACTAAACTAATCAAAGACGCATTGATTGCACTCGCATGAAAGATCATGCGCATCTTCAACAGCTTTTACATCCATAAACGCCATGTGTCCATACGACGACGCATTCACATAATCTTCGACAGTAGTACCTGCATCATCAACTAAAAATATTCAACGTCGAAAGGGTGAGCACACATCACGGCTCAGTGAGAAAAATAAAACAATGCAACAAACATATGCGTGCATTTAATTCATATCTTTGGTCTGATTTTTAAGTTTGCAATGTGCTATAGAAAGGTTTGACGGCCACCGCACCTCTATACACCGGTGTGTAAGCCCAACCAATACATCAAACATTATTGTCGTCCACATCCACCCTACCATGGAATAGAGAAAAAGCTAAAGTGTCTAAATCACACACCGCCAGCACTTCCCCTGATGCCCTACCCATAGCAACACGTAAGTCCCTATTGGCGAGGGCTTGCAAACTGGGCTCGCAATTAACCAATCCTAAATGTCATCCAGTATATCCAAGGCCTCACCCAACATCCTCAATACATCCATAGAGATAGAGCTAAGGTCCCCCGACAGAGTCAAAGACCACACGGTCCGAGACCACCTCCCCTGATGCCCTACGACATAATAGTTCTGAATGGCGATACGACGATGTCAATGGGAAAGACTTGAGTAGAGATAGAGCTAGAGTCTAGTGACCAGATCAGAGACTACAATGCCACGTCCTCCCCCTGATGCCCCACTCGCATCCAATACACTAACCACATACACACAATCACATGCTTATTCCTATCATCATCAACCAACATGGTAGCAAATAGGTAGAAGTAAATAAGCATGAGTAGTAATAACAATAATATTAGATGACATGTGAGATGCACATTACAAGCATACAAGCATAGAATCAATCATGGCATTGGACTCAATAAAATAACAGTTTATTATTATCCAATTAATTTAGGTCATGTTCCCTCACTTGTTAGCCAAGCTCAATCTCCTTCCAAGCCTTATAACTCTCTTTGAATCAATTTAGTAACCTAGAGGTTACATGAATTTAAGTTAGACTTCATGTGTAACATGTTACAATAGTCAAAAATCGAAATAGATCACTGATAGGTGTCTAATTGGTCATATGGTCTTATGCTGTGTCGACCTTGCCATGTACGATCGATACCCTATAGTCGCACTAAATGCGACCATACACCTGTGACCATACAGTTCTTGTATTCTTTCCGAATGCCTATGGTCTATACTCTGGTCCTGCTTTGGTCGACCGTATCTGCGACTATACGAGTGTATGTGGTATCTTGCTTTCAATACGAATTCTTCCACTAAGCTTATCAATGGGGTCCTCCCTAGTGATCATTCTAAGGCCAAAACTCTTAGTTTTACCATGTTAATTGCTTTAACCCATTCTCCATGATCTCCTCTTGAGGTTTGCGTAGAGAATCCCATAACTAAATCCTTACATTGGGTTTGGTATTACAATTACACTAAAAATTCCTACTCTTGATGTTCTAAGGCTACAGAGACAAGGTTCATACCTTAGTTGTTGCAGAGAGTCTGTAGAATTTTTCTCTCAGCTTTCTCCTTAGTTTTCTCTCATTCTCCTTCTCTTCCTTCACTTCTTTTAGGGTTTGATAGTATTCCAAAAGAGTGAAAAAGGGTTGAGGAACATCCTTTATATAGAGAGAAACTCTCCATATAAGGTTCTCCAACAATAGGAAAGAGAACCTCCTTTTATTTGGAAAGTTTTCAAACTCGGAGTCTGGTTTAGGGTCTTACGGTTGGATGGTACGATCACAGAATCCGTCAACCATAGGCTCAAAAACATCGATCGTACGCTTCAAAATCAGTGGTCTTTATTTGCCATCGTATGATCGACCATACCTACCCAAGTAGTCGACTATACACTTGATTTTAAGTGTTTTGGGTCGATTTTCATGCCTGGTCTTGTGGTCCTTCTTCACACGATTGGTCCACTTGATCCAGCTATGATAGGAAGACCTGGCACGACACGGTTAAACTAGGTTAGGGAGTGCGGGTCTTACAACAGAGGTGGCATAAGTGACTCCGTAGGCCAAGTCTCACCCAAAGTACTAGCTACCAAAGTTCCTAAGTTTGTCTCACCTCTAGGGTGAGGTTGGCCACTGAATGGATCTTTTTGTTGATGCCTTCCTCACCTTTTGTAGGACGTTTCCCCTTGCCTCTCTCCTTAACAGCCTGGGACTGGGTAGTGGGACCCCCTGCTACCTGAGCTTCAGCTTGGTTCCCGCCACTTGACCCTATCTTGCCTTTTCCGCTTTGGCTTCCCCGAGTAGTTCAGGCAATTTGAGCCAGCTTCAGCATCTCCTTAGGGGGGTACCTCATTGAAAAAACATAATAGAAAGGAAAAGAACAAAAAATTGGTCAACTCTGGGCAGTCCATGCAGTCACAAAAGTAGGAACCTACCAAGCTTCCCTAGCAGATCATGTTTGGCTAGGATGGTAGGGTTCGATAAGTTGGAGTAGGGCACGGTCTTACCCTACTTCATCTACTTTAGGGTCGCTGCTTCAGCCTCTAGCAGTTTTGGCCGATTGCTGAAGCTGGCCACCGCTACTCGGTGCCAAATGTTAGACAAGGGAAGACTAGGGGCACCAGCTCGGTGGGGGGGGCACAAAATGAATTTTTTTCTTCCAGCTATGGATAGAGAAAGGTTTGCCGTTTCTTTGCATCCCTTTGGTTGAAGTAGTATCAACCGATCAACATGTTCAGCTTTTCTTCTTTCAGATTATAGAACGTAATCATATATTAGAATAGGTTCACGATGGGAACCTCACCTAGACGGCGCACAAAAATGATGAAGGCAAAGATGCATCGCCATCCATTGGGGTTTAGTTGGGCTGGTGCGATATAGTATACTCTCAGAATATCAACAGCTAAAGGAAAAATAGGAAACCTCAGACCTACAATGATGCTATGCTCATATACAACCATCTCCGACATGGTTACCTCACACGCTCTTTCTTTGCCTGTCGAAACCCGTAGGGCGACAGACATGGAAAGTTCATAAGAGGCACGAAGTCAGAGTAAGTCCATCTCCGAGGTGATTGAACTCTGGTAATCCAAGGTCGATAGGGTTGGCTTCCCCCTTTTCTTCTGAGGAGGTCTACAAGCAGCTGTAGTCGCAGGCTAACTCCGTTTCTTAGCCTCAGATTGGGAAGATTCACTGCTAAAGGTCAAGGGTACTATCTCTGAAAATTTATTAGACCTTTGGATCTAATAGATTTCTCTAGGTCAGAATCATAACTTCCAGAGGCCAACGATCCTTTCAAATCCTCTTCTCTAATTTCTGAGGCATAACCCTCTCCAACTATGTCCATGGAGTTGTAAGCACCCATTTTTGCCATCCCCAGCCAGGCAGGATCTGTTTGATGTGCAAACAACAAAAAAGGGGAGGTGAGTGAAAGTTTGGAAAAGTATAGGGGAGGTGGGCGAAACTCTCTAAATTTGACCGTCAATCAGTCTCTACGTACTCCCTATAGTGTTTTGAGATAAACTGAGATAATCCCTAGTATGCAGAAGTCTAGGTGAATCCATATGGCAAGTTTGTGAGTCCTAATTCAGAGTTTGGATTTTTGGCTGCTACTTCGGGATGATTTTCGCCGGGCCCTTAGCAAGGTCATGGGCTGCAACCTGCATGGATATGTAGGTCATGGAATTACCTTTGAAATGAGACCAAAATCGCTCAACTTCGACGTCAAATGAAGGAGATATCATAATTTTAGTCAGATTAAAAAAGTACTTAAATATCCAGGGGCTTTCATGCAAATTATTGTAAATTAAGGATTTATTAAGCTAATTATCATAAATTGGATTAATTAAACTTCATTTCTCCATATTTTGATCATTCGACCTCCAAATCAAATGATTCAAGCTCGCCATTATTCTCCATTTTCAGTCTTCTTTAAAGTAGACGTGGAAAATCTAGCAAAGAGGCCGCTAAAAGATCCCATGTAGAGTACAAGCCGATATGCATGTTTAAACTTTAATTCTTCATAACTTGCTCATCCAATGTCCAAATCAGGTGATTCAAGCACCATTATTCTCTATCTTTAATCCTCTTCAAAGTGGATGTGAAAAATCAGGACAAAGGTCATCAAATAATTCCATGCAAAGATGCAAGTCGAAATGACTCATAAAATGAGAAAGGGAGAGAGAAAAGCAAATCCAGCCCGACCCAGCTCAACCCACACTGAACCAAACCATTCTAACCTAGTCCAACCCGACCCAGCTCAAGTTGATCAGACCAAGTCAGTGTTGCCTGCGTACATGTGCATATATATATATATATATATATATATATATATATATATATATATATATATATATATATATATATATATAAAGAAACAATTATTGCCTATAGGTTCAATTTAAGAAAACAAATTGTTGATGAGGTGTCACCAAGGATGGCAAGAAATAAAAGTGGTGGTATAGGATTTGGATTAGGAAAAGAATAAAGAAAAGGGTGGTGTTGTTGCCTCAAACCGTGATGGTCCTTAACTCGTTTAAATTTCCTACAAAAGGAAGAAAAGACACCACAATGATGGTCGGGTGGAGACACCCTGTAAGACCCGTGTCAATCTAACCCGGTCTTACCACCTTGAACTAGGTTTACCTATCATGGTCGAGTCAAATGGACCAAGGGCGTGAAGGAGATCGAGATCCCAGGTATCAAATCGACCCAAAAATACTAATTTTGAAGGGAGGGTCGCATACCCAGCTAAGCAGGGTCGGACCTCCCAAAGCAGAAAGTCAGACCCTCAGTTTTGAAGGGAGGGTCGGACAGCTTAGAACCCTAGGGTCGACGGGATCATCGACCCTCCCATCGACCCTCGGTTATCGTAGGAAATAGAATTAGAAAATTTCTTAATTTTCGATTGGGATTCTTTCCTAATCTCAGAGGGACTTATTTTAGGATGTTCCTACTCTATTTAAAGGACGTCCCTAAACCACTTTCACTCCTTTCACAACCCTAATCGAATTGAGAAAAAGAGAGGAGAAGGAAAGAGGAAGAAGAAAGGGAAGGAAGAGAAATTAAGCCAAAAGAGAAGAGTTGCAGAGAAAGATTATTCTTCTCAGGTATGGGTACTAATTCCATGAGTTTCTACAGACCTTAGGTTAGTTAACTTTGAGAGTGTAATCTCGGAGAAACCCAAACCATCAATCTATGGTTAGGTTTCATGGAAAATCATAGGAAAGTGCATGAAAGCTATCTAGGTGGGTTATACATGGTTTTAGACCATGGAATGAATGTAGAATGGAATGTAGGAGCAAGCCATAGGATCTCAAGCACGAAGAATGGATTAAAAGAGGGAATTGGACCAAAGTGCACTGAGGGTCGCACCGAGGGTCGATGACCATCCGACCCTAGGTGTTCCTGACCATCGACCCTCAGTGTTCGGGAAGTTCAGAGTTAAGGGAGGGTCGCACCCAGGGTCGATCCTGACTCCGACCCTACCTCCGACCCTCAGTTAACAGAATGGTTTTTAAATCTGGAATTAATTCTAATTAAATTCTATCGACTTTGTTAGGTCTTCTAGCAATATAATAACATTGTAAAGGTGATTCTAAAGCTTAGAAAAGTATCTTATAGCAAGCTAAGGTGAGGAACCAGAACTCCAAACTAAATTAGCTAATAACAAAAACTGTTTTCTATTTCTTGAGTCCTATGCTATGCTTGATTCTATGCGAATATGTTTGTAATGTGCATACAGCATGCCATCCAATATTTCTATTACTTGTTCATGCATATTTACTTTATTGTTTATAACATGATGATGATGATGATGATAGGAATAGGCATGTGCTTGTATGTGTGTGGTTGATGTACTTGATGCGAGCGAGTATCAGGGGAGGTGTGATGAGAACGTCAATAAACGTTAACCTTTGGCGGGTCTCAGCACTTTAGCTCATCTTTAACTCAAGTTTTGTGCATTAGCATCGTCGTATCGCCATTACTTTAGCAGAACTATTATGTCGTAGAGTATCAGGGGAGGTGGTCTCGGTCCTTGTAGTCTCTGACTCTACCGGGGGGCCTTAGCTCTATGTCTATGGACATTCTGAGGGATGCTGGGGTGAGGCCTTGGATACACTGTTTGGCATTTAGGATTGGTTAGTTGCGAGCCCAGTTTGCAGCCCTCGCCAACAGTGGCTTACGTGTTGGTATGGCACTATATAGCAATAAACGTAACCTTTGTTATATAATGTTCATGATTGGGTGCATGTGAGTTGACGATAAACGTGATCTTCGGGTAACGTCACACACTCTTGTATAGAGGCGGGGTCAATAAACGCGACCTTTGGCTATCTAAACCTTTCTATTGCATACTGCAAACCTTAAACCGGACCAAAGATATAAATTGATTTGCATGCATATGTATTGTTGCATTGTTTTGGCTACTCACTGAGCCGTGATGTGTGCTCACCCCTCGACGTCGAATATTTTTAGTTGATGATGCAGGTTATACCGTTGAAGACTATATGAATGCGTCTGCGTACGGGAACGTGGCAGCAATGGAAGCTGGAGCTGAAGAGGATACACACGACTCCTCTTGCGAGTGCAACTCGTGTGTATTTGATTAAATATTTTGTAGGTTTCTTTATTAGATTTATTAAGACATGTATTTGGTATTTAAATATTTATGTCTCAGTTGAAAACAGAATAATTTGCTATTAAATTAATGATATCATCTTAGTTTCTTAGTTCATGTTATTATAAGACTTTCGCTATTGTGTATTTACTCTGATTATGATTATGGATGTGTGAAAGTTTGGATAACGCGGGGATAGCCTATTTGAGATCCTGGTTGAACCGTTGGTTTTTTTTCGATTCATCACACCATTCTGAGATGTACGGAATTGGGGTGTGACAACTTGGCATCAGAGCATCTCAGGCCTTGCCCGCCGAACTAACATACATTCAAGACGATTGTGAACTGAGATAGGATAAAAATAAAAACAGTAATATTAATACATTATAAGCACCAGTGATGATTGAGACCAAATTTAAAAAGAGAATAATGCATCTATTAAAGGGGAAACAAGTTAAATACAATGAGAGATAGAAACAAAATGTATATACATAACTAATGCAGAGTACAGTCCACAACCCGGACAGTTACTCTGTAGTACATGAAAATAAAGTACAATCAAGAAGCTGGAGGCGAAGGAGGAGGCTGGGCCTCACGATCTCGGTCATAGTCCTCAGCATAGACCCTAGTCAACCAAGCCACCTGGGTCTGGGTCGTCCGGAGACTAGCTGCAAGATTGGCTACTCTCCTATCAGTCGCCCGCTGGACCGATAACAGCTCATCCACCCTCATACGCTGGGCGTCTAGCAACTCCTCCATCCTCAGATCAGATCTGTACTGGGCCTCCCTGATCTCCTGCAACATCTCCATCATGTCAAAAGGTGGGAGTGAAGGACCAGCCGCATGAGAAGGACCAGGCTCAGGTACTGGATCCGCAGCAGAAGAAGTACCAACACCAGCCGCAGGTGTGGGTGAAGGCGGTGGTATCGAGTCGACGTTCATATACATACGGTCATCATCGTCGACAGGATCCACGCGAACCCTAGCAGCGGCAGCAGCAGCCTCGGCATCAGCCATCTCAACACGAGTGTGAGGACGCACCATCTCGTTCCTCTCCTCATCATTAACCTGGGCATCCCGCATACCCATCTTGCAGATTGCCTCCCAATCTAGAGGCGACGAGAAGGTCTTCTCCTGGATCTTCTCATCTACCAGGTCAACCCCCAGACGGGTCAGAAGAACTGTAATCATGCGTCCATAGGGTAGATTACCCTTATGCCCGGACAATGTAGCATTAATCATGGTCCGCATGATGATGTAGGGAAGGAAGACCGACTGTCTGGTGCCGATGCTATAGATCAAAAACTGGGTCAGCTGAGAAACCCTCTCATAGTGCCCACTCTGTGGGATCAGATTATGCTGGATAATCTTGCAGAAGACCCATGGAGCTGGACGCAAATAACAAGCTCTCATCTGCCATCGATCAGGACGGAGCAACTTTTTGTCGATCTCTGCCCTCATCTCCATAGAAACAAACTGTGGCTCTCCAGGCACATAGTACACCATGGGGCCATCGTAAGGTATGCCCAACAGATCGGCCAGTTGCCGATAATCAAAAGAAATGTGCACCCCCTTGACGTAACAGGTGATGCGCAACTCCTGACCATGCTCGACGTCATTGTAATTTCCCACCACCTGGAGATTACAATAGAACTGGCGGACCAAATCCGGGCATGTGCACGCGTCGTAGGTGATGACAGGGAGCCACCCCATATCACCAAATGCCCTCTCTACGTTGAACAAGGCTATCTCAGCCAAGTTCACCATACGACCCCCTTCCACTTTCTTACGGGCATAGTCGGCATACTGTGCCTCGACTTCATTAGAACAGAAGAGAAGTGGATCACGCACTCTGGGTATTTTGGTACGAGCCATGGTATCTGCAAAATAAGAAAAAGAATGAAAAATAAGGAATTAGTAGGATAAAAATCTGAAATTTGATGTAATAACGACGTAAGTTGACCATAAAGCCCTATTGCTCATCATACAAGCGGGCATGAGAACTTACGTAGGTTAAAATACATCCTACAACCCACATACAGTAGGAAATTTTAACTGACGAAGACCAATTTGAAGAAATTTCAAGAAAAATCGAAAATGTCGATAAATTAGGGCAAAAAGAGAAAATTTCAAGTTTCTCGATAACCAACCGATGAAACTCAAAAATTTTTGAGGGCTTTCGTTCCTCGAGACACCAATAACAAAAGCCCCCAATAAAAATCAATTTTTTACGATTGGAAAAAGTTTAATTTGGAAAATACAAGTTAAATGTACGAAAACCTAGAAATGGAAACCTAAAAACAGGTAAAAATGGGAAGACGTACCTGTATGGATGACGTGGACGTCGAAACTCGGAGTCAAACCGATCAAAAATGGTGGAGTAGCACTGTAGAAACTCAGAGAGGAGAGACGAGTCGAAACGGAGGAGAAATAGTGAGAAATGACCCAAAATCGGATCTTAAAAATCTGATTTTTGGTCCGAGGGTCGGACAATTCGACTAGAACCATCGACCCTCGAATCGACCCTCCCATCGACCCTCGGCTCTCGGGAACCTGACAGAAAACTAAGGGTCGGAACTGAGGGTCGGACACCCATCGACCCTCGCATCAACCCTCAGCTCTCGGGAATCTGACAGAAAATCAAGGGTCGAAACTGAGGGTCGGACACCCATTGACCCTCGCATCGACCCTCAGCTCTCGGAAAGAACAGGTCATTCCCAGGGTCGGATACCAAGGGTTGGACATACCATCGACCCTCACCATCGACCCTGCATAGAAAAGACAGTATTTTTTTATATAATGAGCTAGAATTGGAATTGATTATCGGTTAGCGTGTCTACATGAAATATGAATGACTTCTCATCTATTTTGATGACTTTCAGGCATCACCAATCACAGAAAAGAATTATGTCTCGACGTAGGGTGACCCGACAGACCCGAAATGCAGCCCCACCCCCACCACCCGTGGAGGAGACTAGTCAAGAGAATAACTATGCGTCGGGTAATCCAGAACAGGCAAACCCTACAAATTTGCCACCTCCACCACCAGAGCTAGCAACAGTGGTAATGAATCTGGCACATCAGCTGCAGCAGATGCAACACGCACATGCTCAGATGCAGGTTGCCATGGGAATAATGTTTCAAGCCACTCAGGCTGCACCCATGCACACAGGATAAGCCCGGTGCGGCATCGGTGGGTAACCACCCAGCTCATCGGACACATCCACAATCTGCTTGCACGCATTCCACGGTCCGAGTTCCGAGCAGCTCAGGGTGATTACCAGGATCCACACCATATGTTTGGGGCAAATCCCCAAAACCAGTTGGACCACTCCCGACTAGTGGGAGATTTTTGAAGATGAAACCCAGAGAATTCAACGGCAAATCGTCTGATCCGTTGTGGCCAGCCCACTGGATAGACGAGATGGAGAGAAATTTCCTCATGATGACTATCACAGAGGAAGAGAAAGTACTATGTGCCACCTTCATGCTCAAGGGCGACGCACATCATTGGTGGAAATCAACGAAGACATATCTACTGACCAAGCACGCCCTACTGACATGGGCTATATATAAAGAAGCCTTCTTTGAGAAATATTTTCCACGGAGTTTCAGAGATTCGATGGAGAAGGAGTTCCTGAGCCTATATCAGGGACAGATGACTGTGGACTCATATCAACAGCGCTATGAAGAGCTGTTTTTCTTTGCACCGGCTAGCATGCAAGAAGAAGATACCAAAACCCATAGGTTCGTCACGGGACTGAGAGGAAGCATCAGGGAACATGTTCTGGGCTTAAAGGAGAAAATTTATAATGAAGCTGTCCAGATTGCTCGAGTGATTGAATCGAGCCAGAAGGAGAGTTACTTTACTCAGAACAGAGGCATCAAAAGGCCAGCCGGAAATTCCTACAACGGAGGCAATAACAGGACGTATAAGCCTTTCCGTCCTCAGAAATTTTCTGCTGCAACCAGACTACCCTAGCAGCTCAACCTCAGCCAAAGCCAAATTCTGAAGTCCTGAAGTGTTTTAACTGCAACCAACCCGGACATATGGCAAGGGAGTGCCCAAAGCCCAAGAAGCAGTTACATCAGGGACGGGTATATGCTGTTACATCCGAGGATGCGGCCGCATCACCCGATGTGGTCACAGATATTACTAAAACTTTTAAAGTTATAATTACATTGAATGAGCATGTAGACTAAGTAAAGATAAATCACAGGTATTGTACCCATAAATGGTGTACCCGCCAGAGTACTCTTCGATTCTGGAGCTACTCATTCATTTATATCTGTGTCATTTGGAAAGAAGACGAAATTACCCATCAAAAGATTAGACTACAAATTACTTGTACGATCACCGATGGGGTTAGAAGTGGAACTAGAGAAAGGTTATGGGCCATGTCCAGTTCTCATTGGAGAGAAGACTTTAGATGCAACCTTGATACAACTTGAGATGGCAGACTTTGATGTCATCTTGGGAATGGACTGGTTAGCTCGGCATTCTACAAATCTGTTATGCGCCGAAAAGAAGCTAACATTCAAAGACAAAGAAGGGGCAGAACTAAGTTTTTCGGGAACCAAACTTCCCCGGAGACGCAAGCTCATACTTTCAGCACTAAAGGCTAAGAAGTGCCTTGAGAAGGGGGCAATCGGGTATCTAGTATCCGTGGTCAACCTAACCAAGGACGCACCATGAATGGAAGATATTGACGTTGTGCGGGACTATCCTGACGTATTTTCGGAGGAACTACCCGGATTACCACCCGACCGAGCCACAGAGTTTGTGATAGACCTTGTACCTAGAGCCGCACCCGTATCAAAAGCACCCTATAGAATGGCTCCTACAGAACTGAAGGAACTGAAGGTGCAACTACAAGAACTACTGGATAAGGGTTATATTCGACCCAGTATATCTCCATGGGGGGCACCGGTGTTGTTCGTAAAGAAGAAGGATGGTAGCGTTCGATTATGCATCGACTATCGGGAGTTGAATAAACTGACAATCAAGAATCGATATCCACTACCTCGGATCGATGACTTGTTCGGTCAGTTACAAGGAGCAAGAGTATTTTCTAAGATCGATCTTTGATCAGGCTATCATCAGTTGAAGATTAAAGAAGGTGATATTCCAAAGACAGCATTCAGGACCAGATATGGACATTATGAATTTTTGGTTATGTCTTTCGGATTAACTAATGCACCGGCAACGTTCGTGGAACTTATGAACCGAGTTTTCCACGATATGTTGGATACGTCGGTTATAGTATTTATTGATGACATATTGGTATATTCCAAGGACAAGGAAACCCATATCAAGAACCTAAACACAACCCTATAGCGTTTAAGGAAAGAGAAGTTATATGCCAAATTTTCAAAGTGCGAGTTTTGGCTAAGTGAAGTCGCATTCCTAGGCCATTAGTATCCGTAGAAGGAATAAAAGTGGACCCCAGCAAGATCGAGGCTATTGTGAAGTGGGAAGCACCAAAGATCGTTTCAGAAATTAGAATTTTTCTGGGTTTAGCTGGTTATTATCGGAGATTCGTAGAAGACTATTCTCGGATTGCCGTACCTCTCACCAGTTTGACTAAGAAAGGTGAAAAGTTTGTGTGGACCGATAAATGTGAGAAGAGTTTCCACACACTGAAGACCAGATTGATATCCGCCCCGATTTTGACTATTCCAGTTCTAGGACAGACATTTACTTTATACACTGATGCGTCGGGACTGGGACTAGGATGTGTGCTTATGCAAGGAGAGCAAGTAATTTTTTTATGCTTCAAGACAGTTAAAGGTACATGAGAAAAATTATCCCACTCATGATCTGGAGCTAGCGGCAGTAGTACATGTTGTCAAGATATGGAGACATTACCTATACGGAGAGAAATTTCAGATTAAGTCGGACCATAAAAGTCTTACTTATTTATTTAATCAGAAGGAGTTGAATATGAGACAAAGAAGATGGCTGGAACTATTGAAAGACTATGATTGTGATATCCAGTATCATCCGAGAAAAGTGAACGTAGTAGCGGATGCGTAAGCAGAAAAGCAATGATAAAATCTCAAGGGGAAGTTAGCACGACTGCAACAATGTGTACTACCGGAATGGCATTCAATCACGGCAACGAGCAGTATGTGATAGATACAACGGATGAATCAGCCAACCAAGGGTTTATTCATCGGTTTTCGAATATGTTCGCGGCATTGAAGATTATACCGGATATAGTGGACGAAGTGAAGATAACTATCAAAACAGATCTTTATCTGAGAACAGTACAAGAAGATATTGAGAAAGGTAGGACCAACCCTGAGTTCACCTTGGATGACGAGAAGGTACTGAAATACAAAGGAAGAATATGTGTACCTGAAACAGAAAGTATGGACATTAGACACCGACTGATGAAAGAAGACCATACCACCATCTATTCGATACATCCTGAAAGTACAAAAATGTATCATGATCTGAAGAAACTATATTGGTGGAGGGGAATGAAAGCAGATGTTGCCAAGTTCGTGTCTCAATGCCTAAATTGTCAGAAAGTAAAGGCTGAACGAAAAAGACCCGCATGACTGTTACAACCATTACCGGAATCAGCATGGAAATGGGACTGCATCACTATGGACTTCGTCACAGGGCTACCATTGACTCCTCGAGTAGTTGATGCAGTTTGGGTGATTGTGGACCGTCTGACTAAAACAGCTCGCTTCATACCTATACGACCTCAGTATACACTGGAAAGGTTAGCGAAGCTGTATGTGGATAATATTGTTCGATTACATGGTGTTCCAGAAAGCATTGTGTCCGATAGAGATCCACGATTTACTTCCAAGTTTTGGGAAGGATTGCAAAAGGCTATGGGTACAACGCTAAAGTTTAGTACTGCATTCCACCCACAGACAGATGGACAGTCGGAGCATACAATCCAGATTCTAGAAGATATGCTACGAGCATGTGTGATTGATTTTAAAGGATCATGGGATGAAAAGTTACCATTGGTCGAGCTCGCTTATAACAATAGCTATCAGGCTACTATACAGATGTCACCTTATGAAGCACTGTATGGCAGGAAGTGTCGAACTCCCTTGTTTTGGAATGAAGTTGGAGAACGTAGTATTGTTGGACTGGAATTTGTTGAAGAGACTTGCCGAGTGGTCGACATCATCAAGGAAAGAGTGAAAACAACTCAGAACCGTCAGAAGCAATATGCAGACACTCGACGAAGAGATCTGGAGTTCGCTGTAGGTGATAAAGTATTTTTGAAGGTATCGCCTATGCGAGGATTGAAGAGGTTCAGACAGAAAGGGAAACTAAGTCCAAGATATGTCGGACCATATGAAATTCTAGCTAAGCGTGGAAAAGTGGCTTATCAGTTAGCACTACCACCATCTATGTCAAGTGTGCATGACGTATTTCACATTTTCCTATTGAAGAAGTATGTCAAAGACCCAACGCATGTTTTGACCGTGGATTTGCTGGAATTGACTGATGATTTGACGTTTGAAGTAACACCAACAAAAATCACTAGTCAAAAGGTTCAACGTCTACGCAACAGAGATATCTACTATGTTAAGGTCACATGGAAAAGTAGAGACATGGAAGAGATTACATGGGAAGAAGAGAATGCTATGCGAAAGCAGTACCCTCATTTATTTGATTCAGAAGGTACGTACAATTTTAGGACAAAATTTTTATAAGTTGGGGGGAGTTGTAAGACCCGTGTCAATCTAACCCGATCTTACCACCTTGAACCAGGTTTACCTATCATGGTCGAGTCAAATGGACCAAGGGCGTGAAGGAGATCGAGATCCCAGGTATCAAATTGACCCAAAAACACTAATTTTGAAGGGAGGGTCGCATACCCAGCTAAGCAGGGTCGGACCTCCCAAAGCAGAAAGTCAGACCCTCAGTTTTGAAGGGAGGGTCAGACAGCTTAGAACCCTAGGGTCGACGGGATCATCGACCCTCGGTTACCGTAGGAAATAGAATTAGGAAATTTCCTAATTTTCCATTGGGATTCTTTCCTAATCTCAGAGGGACTTATTTTAGGATGTTCTTACTCTATTTAAAGGACGTCCCTAAACCACTTTCACTCCTTTCACAACCCTAATCGAATTGAGAGAAAGAGAGGAGAAGGAAAGAGGAAGAAGAAAGGGAAGGAAGAGAAATTAAGCCAAAAGAGAAGAGTTGCAGAGAAAGATTATTCTTCTCAGGTATGAGTACTAATTCCATGAGTTTCTACAGACCTTAGATTAGTTAACTTTGAGAGTGTGATCTTGGAGAAACCCAAACCATCAATCTATGGTTAGGTTTCATGGAAAACCATAGGAAAGTGCATGAAAGCTATCTAGGTGGGTTATACATGGTTTCAGACCATGGAATGAATGTAGAATGGAATGTAGGAGCAAGCCATAGGATCTCAAGCACGAAGAATGGATTAAAAGAGAGAACTGGACCAAAGTGCATTGAGGGTCGCACCGAGGGTCGATGACCATCCGACCCTAGGTGTTCCTGACCATCGACCCTCAGTGTTCGGGAAGCTCAGAGTTAAGGGAGGGTCGCACCCAGGGTCGATCCTGACTCCGGCCCTACCTCCGACCCTCAGTTAACAGAATGGTTTTTAAATCTGTAATTAATTCTAATTAAATTCTGTCGACTTTGTTAGGTCATCTAGCAATATAATAACATTGTAAAGGTGATTCTAAAGCTTGGAAAAGTATCTTATAGCAAGCTAAGGTGAGGAACCAGAACTCCAAACTAAATTGGCTAATAACAAAATTGTTTTCTATTTCTTGAGTCCTATGCTATGCTTGATTCTATGCGAATATGTTTGTAATGTGCATACAACATGCCATCCAATATTTCTATTACTTGTTCATGCATATTTACTTTATTGTTTATAACATGATGATGATGATGATGATAGGAATAGGCATGTGCTTGTATGTGTGTGGTTGATGTACTTGATGCGAGCGAGTATCAGGGGAGGTGTGATGAGAACATCAATAAACGTTAACCTTTGGCGGGTCTCAGCACTTTAGCTCTATCTCTAACTCAAGTTTTGTGCATTAGCATTGTTGTATCGCCATTACTTTAGCAGAACTATTATGTCGTAGAGTATCAGGGGAGGTGGTCTCGGTCCTTGTAGTCTCTGACTCTACCGGGGGGCCTTATCTCTATCTCTATTGACATTCTGAGGGATGCTGGGGTGAGGCCTTGGATACACTGTTTGGCATTAGGATTGGTTAGTTGCAAGCCCAGTTTACAGCCCTCGCCAACAGGGGCTTACGTGTTGGTATGGCACTATATAGCAATAAACGTAACCTTTGTTATATAATGTTCATGATTGGGTGCATGTGAGTTGACGATAAACGTGATCTTCGGGTAACGTCACACACTCGTGTATAGAGGCGGGGTCAATAAACGCGACCTTTGGCTACCTAAACCTTTCTATTGCATACTGCAAACTTAAAACCGGACCAAAGATATAAATTAATTTGCATGCATATGTATTGTTGCATTGTTTTGGCTACTCATTGAGCCGTGATGTGTGCTCACCCCTCGACGTCGAATATTTTTAGTTGATGATGCAGGTTATACCGTTGAAGACTATATGAATGCGTCTGCGTATGGGAACGTGGCAGCAATGGAAGCTGGAGCTGAAGAGGATACACACGACTCCTCTTGCGAGTGCAACTCGTGTGTATTTGATTAGATATTTTATAGGTTTCTTTATTGGATTTATTAAGACATGTATTTGGTATTTTAATATTTATGTCTCAGTTGAAAACAGAATAATTTGCTATTAAATTAATGATATCATCTTAGTTTCTCAGTTCATGTCATTATAAGACTTCCGCTATTGTGTAATTACTCTGATTATGATTATGGATGTGTGTAAGTTTGGATAACGCGGGGATAACCTATTTGAGATCCTGGTTGAACCGTTGGTTTATTAGCGGTTCATCACACCATTTTGAGATGTGCGGAATTGGGGTGTGACACACCCTTTGGTCACTCCGATGCCTAAGTTAGTTTGATAGACAAGCAGTATGGGATAGGCAAGGAGGACTGTCCCTTTGAATTAAGGGGATTCGGGTAACTCACTTGCTCTGAGTTTGGATTCTTGAGATTATCCATGTTTTTACCTGTATATGCTTTGTCCATTTATAGGTTGGGAGTGACCTGAATATGGGAGCTAGACATGTCTTCTATTGTGGCGGAATATCCTCCCCTGGAGCTTGATTTACGCCCATTGATTTGGAGTCCAGGTGATCTTAAGTTGAGTCATCTTATGGTGGGATCTCTATTTCAGGATTTCGCTAATTGCTCCATGGTGGATATCTAGGAGATCTTGCTCTTTGTACTTAGGTCTTTCATAGTGGGCTTTCATAGTGGGCCCCCACTCATACGTTATCATACAACTGGCACAATGCATGTGAACTTGTACGACAAACTTTGTTTTTTGAGAGGTGCTGAGATTAATATACAGCAGAGGTGTCGAGGCCACCATATGCCCAAGGCGTTGAGGCCTCCATACTGCCGAGGTGCCAAGTCCTCCTTATTGGTAGGGCGTCAAAGCTTCCATTTGGGTGAGGCGTCGAGGCCCTCATGATGGCGAGGCTCCAAGGCCCTTGTGGTGGCGAGGCTCCGAAGCCCTTATGATAGCGAGGCTCCGAAGCTCCTCGCTATTCTCATTGATGGTTCCGGTTCATCAGGAGCTGCTTTTGTCTCATTCTTTCAAGGTTGGTTATGAAAACGGGCCTTCCCTCAAGGGCTTGGGCCCTAATGTACACGTATTGAGACTTGATTGGGGGAGACACATTCTCCCGTATCAGGTGGCATAGGGATTTCTTGCTAAATGAGGTTAGTCGGTGGGATCAACTTAAAATAGGAAGGTGATTTAGTTGGATCAACTTAGGATAGGAAGCTGAGTTCGGTGGGACTCTAAAAAAGGGAAAGTGAGGCTCGTGGTTAGGGGATATTATAGAAGAGAGGAGATAAGAGAAAGAGGAGAGAGTCCGAGTAGGATTGAAATATGAAGAGAGGGAGAGAAATAGAGATAAAGAGAGAGACAAGAGAACAGGGAGGGAGGGGGATTCACCAAGAGAGTAGAAGATGAGAAAGAAGAAGCAGGGAAGAAAAACTCAAAAGTAAGAAGAGAGGAAGAACTAGAAGAAAAGGGAGTTGATGTATTTTGGCAAAGAAGATCTATTCTCGGTTATGGAGGTAAGTGGGGTTAATGAGTATCGATTGGAAGATCTGGGTGTACAGGGATTCTCTTGGGTATTGTCAGTTTTCAGAAGATAAAAGGGGGATTGTTCTCGACAAGTGGAAGGATGAGAAGTAGAGATTGGGAGAAGCAGAAAAAAAGAAAAGAAAAAGAAGAGGACTAAGTGGGAAAGAAAGACAAGAGAGAGGGAGACGATATCACTGTTGATATTGCATGTGATGTCGACAGGTGATTTTAGAGGAGAAAGATGATTCATGAGAGGGGAGGGTTCCTAAATGTAAAGAAGGTCCAAGTTGCCACCGACTTATTCAACCTATAACCAACCACCATTACCCCACCGATCTGGACCTCCATCAATACCTGCAACTTAACCAATAACCATCCACCATCCCGCCGACCTACTGCAACATTTCACCATCAACCCACCAAAAACCCAACTGCTACACCTCACAATCAACCTACTTTCTACACCTTACCATTAACCACCCTATTGACCATTCTATTAACCTACGTCACCACCTATCCACCTGTATCCCCTTATCAAATTGATCTGATCGCTCCTGGCACCATATCATCGAACGTCACAAGTGGCTGCAAGATAGGCATGGTTCGGTTGAGAGAAGCAAGGGGTTTGAGAGAGAGAGAGAGAGAGGGCATGTTTTTTTTTTTTTTTTTTTTTTTGTGAAAAATAAATACATTTATTAAGAAACTCGTGCAGTACACAGAGACAACAAATTTCATATAGTCTGTAGCCAAGGATCGAAATCAGGCCAAATCGTTATACACGATAACAACTGATAAATGTGTAATTTCTATATTTTTATTCCCTTTGCATTGTGTTTTTTAATATATTTTATGCCTTATTGAACTGAATAGAATGAATTTTATAAGTTTAGTATATTTTAGAGACTTTGTGAATTAATTGCTAAAAGATAAGAAAATTCAAGCATTCTTAATATTGATGTTCTGAGCTTCATGTAGGTTTCTGACATGGAAAGAGTTTTAGAATTGAAAATTTATCTTCAGTAAAGTTATAGAGAAGGTTTCAACCTTTCCAGAATGGTATTATGGAAAAAATTATGAGTTCATTTGGGCCTCCAAACGTTGCCTCAAAGTCTGACACAAAAATCTGATCTGAATCCAAATCGGAGCAGCCGTACGATCTGATTAAAACATTTAACGGTGGATGAAATTTCCATAAAGAGTCTCCTAATCAAGTTAGGAAACCTATAATAGAAGAGGTTGAATTGATTTTGTATTTGAATCAGATAGAGAAATTATCATTCTAAAAGACTCCAAGGAATAAAGGAAATTCTACAATTTTAGAATTTTAAATAGACAAAGAATCCTACACAAAAAAGGAATTTTAAGCTACAAATGATTGCTATGTTTTATATATAAAGCACTAGTGTTGAAGATAATGAATCAATCTCTCTCTCTCTCTCTCTCTCTCTCTCTCTCTCTCTACAGGAATTTTTTCTCTTTCTAAAAGGATTGTGAAGTCTGGCTAATTTTCTCATTCAGTTAAGGGGATTTTGAAGCTCAAACTTATGTCAATGGTGTAATCTCCTTTGAGTAACGTTGTTCTTCTTCTTTCTTTTATTGGAATTACTTATGTTATTATTTTATCTTTATTTATGATATTTGTTTGAATAATTCAATAATGGCCTGCTGAATCGGTTAGATTAATATTAATTGCTAGATCTAGAATCTGTGATACGTAATCGTCTTGGTTATAATCATAAGTAGCAAACAGTGGTAGATACTTATGTTCAAGTTTTCATCTCATCATTGTAAATAATATAGCCTAAGTTAAATAATCCCTGCTTGTATGTGATTGTTGCTTAGATTGATCTATTTTTCTCTCTCTTAATGCTGCCATTGAATTAAACATTGAGAGCTTATTCAGTGTTGTTCAATGGTTAGATCTTTCTAAAGAGCTTATTTCAGTAGAGATACTTAAGGGAAACTCAGGTAACAGAGCTTATTGTTATCCAGGGTCTTTAATTCTGATTGGGAGAAAGAGATTAACGTTGCAATTACTTTTACTCATTGCACGTGTGGGTGGATATTGAACCAAGAATTGAATTCTTTCTCTTTAATTATTTCCCCATTTATATTCTATCTGTTTACTTTCAGTTTGATTCAACTAACCAAAACCCCCCTTCGTTATTTTGTTTGCTTAGCATTAATTAGTATATTTAAATTGAGTAGAATATAAATTCTAATCAATTCATTCTCTGTAGGATCGACCTTTAACCCAGGCTACAGTTTATTAATCAGGTTAGTAAAATAACACATAATTAAAATTGGTGCACTCGACACGCTACCAACGATGGTGCCCTCCTAACTAGAGAGTCAGCAATGCTATTTTTCTCTCTAGAAATTTAACAAAAAATACAATGTTCAAAGTAAGACTACAAGTGAATAATATCCTCCAGTATTTGAAGACATTGAAATGCTGGAAAGACCATTCGTTGCTGCAGATAGTTTACCATGGCCTGATTATCTGACTCCACCATTACACGCTCAACCCCTTCATTAATGGCTTCCAATAGAGCTGCACGAATTGCCATTGCCTCATCGATAATTGGTTTAGGAAAATTACAAGTTTCAAAAATAGAAAATAACATAGTGCCATTAGCCCAACGATAGATATAGCCTAAGACACCCAAATTCTCTGAAGAGAAACTGGCATCCGAGTTTATCTTATAATAAGATACTAGTGGAGGCGTCCACTAATCTACCTAGGTCACTGGTGATATAAGCTGTGAGGGTTCCTCTTCAGAATGTGATAAAATAGTATTCAAATATAGTTAAAAGTGGCGTTTAGCTAGCATAATCACATCTAAAGGAGAGAGATTCTGTTAATTAAAAACCAATTCATTATGGGCTAGCCACAGATGCCAACAAATAAAACCACAAAGTGTAATTATATGCTTTCTGTCAGTCTTCCCCAGATACTTGAAAGAAGACCACCCTTGTATCCACTCATGAAAATCTGGGCTAATAGAGTCCGGAATCTTATAACTTAGTTTGCATTTAAACCAAACAGCTTTAGCAAAGGGACAAGCTAAAAGAACATGAGACACCGTTTCCTCAGTGAATCCACAACGAATGCAGATAGGATCAACGAAGATATTTCGCTGTCGCAGTGCCATTGATGTAGCTAGTCCCGATGCACAAGCCCTCTACATGAAGCTCTTAATTTTTGGTAGTGTCATATAATTCCATATCTGTCGTCAAATCATATCCGGAACTATCAAAGCAGTATGGGCAGAGGTTGACGGCTATTGAACAGACATCTCATCAGCCAAATTTGCAAACATGTGATAAGCTGTTTTCACTGAGAATACTCCATTCTTAGCAGCTCCCTAAATGACATGGTCATGTCTAGGAAAAAGGGGTAATTTAATTTTCATGATTTCAATTACCTCAGACAGTGAAAATAGAGCAGTCAGAACATCTGTTTTCCACACTCAATTTTCAGCAACTACTAATTGACATACCTTTTGAAATGTACAAAGTTGTGGAGGAAATGACTTAATTTTAAAGCCCGGTAATGTTGGAACCCAATTATCAGTCCAAATTTTTATATTATCACCATAGCCCACCTGCCAGAGTAAACCTTTGGAAAGAACATCTCTTCCTTCAAGAATACTATGTCAAGCCTAATTGGGTTGATGACCCAGTGAAGCAGACATGAAATCATGGCTAGAAAAATAGATTGTTTGCATAAAATTTTCCCAAAAAGAGGAAGGATCTGATAATAGCCGCCATGCCACCTTCGACAATAATACCCGATTATGCAGTGACAGATCTCTGAATCCCAAACCCCCTTTTTCTTTTGATTTGCATAGTTGCCGCCAAGATATCTAGGGTAAAACTGAATTATCCTCTTTGTTCCCCCAATAAAACTTGAGTGCCATATGCCATAATTCCTTGTGTTGAGACTCTGGTAATTTAAAATAGGATGCAGCATAATTTGGCATAGAGAAAGCCATAGATTTGAGCAACGTTTCTTTACCAACATGTGATAACAACTTAGATTTCCACCCAATCACCTTGTTGGCTACCTTTAAATTAATTTCCTTAAATAAATCCTTCTTTGAAAAACCAAAATCCACTGGTAAGCCTAAATATTTAATTGTCCCAACTCCATAAGAGATTTTTAAGATTCGAGAAAACCATATTTTAATTTTTGCTGACGTATTAGGGCTGAATGTGAGAGACTACTTTTTGAAATTAATTGATTGATCAGATGCACCACAATAAGTTGCCAAACAGTCTTTCAAAGCATAGATTTTAGAAAGTCTTACTTTGAAAAATAGTATACTATTATTAGCAAATAATAAATGAGTTAGAGGTGGGGTGCGACCACGGAGACAAATACTAGACAGTGAGCCATTGCTCTCAGTTTTATGTAATAAACTTGATAAAACTTGTGAACAGGTAAGAAATAATGTTGGCGATAAAGGGTCATCTTGTCGAATCCCCCTAGTCGGTGTTAATGAATCCTGTGGACTGCCATTCAGTAAAACCTTATAGGAGACTGTTTACCCACATAGTAGCAAACCCCAATCGAGTCATTATAGCTTGTCAATACACCCATTCCACCTGGTCATATGCCTTTTGCATATCCAACTTCAGGGCGATAAGATGTTTTTTTCCCTTTTTTTCCTCTTGCTGATATAATGGAAGGCCTCATGAGCGATAAAGATGTTATCAGATATAGACCGATTCAGAATAAAAGTAGACTGACTTGGGGAAATAATGCTATCCATGATAGGTTGTAGGTGGGTTTCCATTACTTTCGTGATTACCTTGAAGACCAGATTATATAAAGAAATGGGCCAATAATGACCTGGAACCTCTGGATTACGTACCTTCGGTATAAGGCAAATAAAAGTTTCATTAAGCTTTGGTGAGACAATGCCTGTACTGAAGAAATCACTAACTAGAGAAAATATTTCTAGATGAATGAATTCCCAATATTTTTGAAAACAACCAAGCAGTAATCCATCAGGACCAGGAGACTTAAACAAATGCATGGCAAACAAAGCAGCCATCATCTTAGCAAGAGAAGGCTGACAATAGAGGCTATCATTACTTTATAAAGAAATAAAGAAATAGGCCGATAATGACCTAGAACCTCTGGATTGTGTACCTTTGGTATAAGGTAAATAAAAGTTTCATTAAGCTTTGGTGAGACAATGCCTGTATTGAAGAAATCACTAACTAGATCAAATAATTTTGGATGAATAAATTCCCAATATTTTTGAAAAAAGCCAAGCGGTAATCCATCAGAATCAGAGACTTGGACTGTAAGACCCACACTCCATGAACTCGATCTAAACCTTTAATTCATGTAGTACAGGTGTTCCAATCATCACCGGGCCAGACGGGACGAGCGGATGACAACCAGGTACAAAAACGGGCCCAAAAATATGATATTTTTCATACCGGTCTATGGTACCGATCGATGGTACCGGTCGACCGGTATGTCTGTGCGGGCAGACTGGTTAGATCCGGAAACATATCTCTACGGGTCCCACTTTCTAAATCTCGAGCCTAGGGACTTTCCTAACGTAACGAAACTTCTTAAACTCTATCCTAGTCTATTTAAGGACCCTTAAACCTCCTTAAAACTCTTTGATTGCTTCTCACAAACCCTAAAGAGGAGAAAGAGATCGAAGAAAGAGAAGGAGTTAAGAAAGGAGAGAGAGGAGCCGTCGTTGGATCAAGAACACCATAGTTGCGAACCAACAGTAAGTGCTTGAACTTCTCTCTAAGTTAAGCATTATAGATGATTAATCATGAATTGATCAATACCATGCAAGGCGAGGTATTGATCTAAAACCCTTAAATTTGCCGTCAAACCCTAATATAGTCAATGAACCCTAGATTCACATTCTAGGCTGAGGATCGTCGAAACTAGGACTTAAATGGAACATGAAACAACTCTAACTCGTTGCTCAGGCCTATAATGCATAGGAGAAACCCTAGAACCAATGGGGGGTGACTGACGGAAGGCGAACACCAAGTTGGTGGTCTTCCGAAGGCATATCGGTCAACCATACCGGTCGCATATGGTGCGACCGGTACTACGACCGGTATCTCTTGGGAACTGGTGTGGGGGACCTGTCGACCATATTGGTCGCGCCTTGCCCCATAGTGCTACGGTATGCACTGTGAGGGTGTTTTCAATACCAGTTGATTTCTGACCAATGTGAACCTTAAGAAAATTATTCTAATTCAACCCTAACATCGTGTAGGACACTATGTTAGCAAGTTTGGATTCGGTGACGCAGAGCAAGCTAGCAATCAAGCGTCAGGTAAGGGAATCGGACCTAAACCCTAATAATTTAATAATAGTAAAACATTGTTAATAATTATGATTCTGTGGATTGGTGTTGTGCATACTCACATGTCATCTTTACTTTCAGTTAATATATTATTCATGCATACTCGCTATGCTAGGATGTGATTGTTAGGCATGTGATTGTTTTCGTTGGTGTGCGAAATGGGAAGGGCCTAGGGTATGGGATCATTCCTCACACCAGCACCTTTTCATATCACTTCTGTCTTAGCATGCTTGGTGTGGGTAGGGTATCAAGGGGAGGAAGTGGCACTGTGGTCTCCAGCTTGGCCACTAGACTCGAGCCCTACCTCTATGCTGTAGGGAGCTGTGCTGGGATATGGTCTACTGTGATGACATATAAGATTGGTTAGTTGCGAGCCCAGTTTGCAAGCCCTCGCCAATAGGGGCTTATGTGTTGGTATGGGTAGGGCATCAGGGGAAGTGTTGCCAGTGTGTGATCCGGACACTTTAGCTCTATCTCTATTCCATGGGGGTGCATATGGGATGACAGTGGTGTTTGATCCATTGGGCGGATTCACACACTCGTGTATAGAGGTGCAGTGGCCGCCAATCCTTTCTATGGCACATTACAAACTTAAAACCAGACCATAATGTGAATGTTCCTCATGCATGATGTGTGTTGTATTGTCTGATTGTCTTACCGAGCTAAGTTGTGAGCTCACCCTTGTATATATATATGTTTTTAGATATTGATCCAGGTTACACTATGGAGGACTTCATGGATGCTCCAGCATATGGAGGTGTTGCTGCTTTAGAAGTGTAAGCAGGGGAAGATGAGCATGACGGTTTATGCGAGTGCCCTTTCTGCATGTACCTCTAGGATATTTGATTTGTTTATTTTATTTATTTTCAGTTGGATTTATAAATGATGTAAGGATAATTATTTATATTTTGGATTTTGAATAATTGGTTAATTTGTTTGAATTATCAATAAAAGTACTCAGTACATTTAATTTAAGACTTTCGCTGTATTTAATTGTATTCTGATTATGGTTATGTGCAATGGTTTGTATGAGTGGACACGGTCTTACTGAGATCCTGGTGTGAACCATTGGTTCAGTGATTATTTACTCACACTTCTGGTTCAGTCGGAATTACGGTGTGACAACTTAGTATCAGAGCTTTTAGGCTCTGTCCAACAGACCCCATTTGCACTTAACAGAGTCAATGAACTGAGATAGGTAAAATTTAAAAGCCTTAATAAAAACGCACCTTAAGCACTTATTTGATGCCTGAGACTAAATATGTAAGACCCATATCGAACTAACCGGTCTTACCACCTTGTACCAGGTCTACCTATCATGGTCGAGCCAAGTGGACCAAGTGCGTGAAGAAAATCACAAGACCAGGTATGAGTCTAACCCAAAAATAGTAAATGTGAGGGTAGGGTCGCATGCCTAAACAGGTAGGGTTGACCCCACCTCAACAGAAGTCCAACCCATGACTTTTTAGTCATAGGGTCGCATAACTAAGAAGGTGTAGGGTCGACGGATCCTGCGACCCTACGTCCGACCCTACGATTACAGACAGAAAACGTAATTAGGAAACTTTCCTAATTCCAAGGGGTTCTTTCCTAAACTCGATGAGACTTATTTTGGAGGGTTTTTCTCTATAAATAGGACGTCCCTTAGCCTCTTTCAATCCTTTTAGAAGCCTGATTGAAAGTGAGAGAAAGAGAAAGAGAAGGAAAAGAAGAAGAGAAGGAAAATTGAAGAAAAGACTAAGGAAGAGGAGGAAGTTCAGAGAAACCTCTGAATCTCAGCCAACCTCAGGTATGAACCTAATTCCCTTCATAAAATAAGAGCCTAAAATAGATTAGGAAGAATTTAGGATTAAGAGAAACCCAAACCATCCATCCATGGACAAGTTCCAAAGGAATCCATGGAAGTAATCATCATAGGCAATAGAAAATGTGTAAAAATCATAGTTTTGAGTCATAGAACAATCTTAGAATGGACCTACAAGACCACAGGATCGATCACATGCCCTCGGGAAGTTCCAGGGAGGGTGTGGTCGCACGTAGGGTCGATTGGTATCTGACCCCACGTCCGACCCTACACCCTAGGGTCGCAGAAAACTGCTACCCTAGGTGCGACCCTACCCTACGACCCTATGATTTTAGCTAGTTTAAATTTATTGGAATTAATTCTAATTAAAATATATCAACTTATTAGGCCTTTTTACTGATTTAAAGGTGATTCATAAAGCTTGAATGAGGATCTACACTCAATCAAAGGTGAGGGAACAAGACCTAAACTATTGACTAATAATAAACTATTTTTGTTTACTGAGTCCAATACCATGAATGATTCTATGTTTGTATGATTGTAATGTGCATATCACATGTCATCCACTATTTCTGTTATTACTGTTCATGCATATTTAATTTCTGTTTATTTATAATATGAGGTTGATGATGATGCTAGGAATAGGCATGTGAATGTTTGTGTGTGGTTAGTGTACTTGATGCGAGTAGGGCATCAGGGGGAGGACGTGACACTGTGGTTCAGCCTGGTCACCAGACTTTAGCTCTATCTCTACTCAAGTTTTATCCATTATCATCGTCGTATCACCATCACTTTAACAGAACTATTACGTCGTAGGGAATCAGGGGAGGTGGTCTCGGACCGTGTAGTATCTGACTCTGCTGGGGGGCCTTAGCTCTATCTCTATGGACGTATTGAGGGATGCTGGGGTGAGGCCTTGGATACACTGTTTGCCATTAGGATTGGTTAGTTGCAAGCCCAGTTTGCAAGCCCTCGCTAACAGGGGCTTGCATGTTGGTATGGGTAGAGCATTAGGGGAAGTGTGATGCGGTGCGGTCCTAAGCACTTTAGCTCTATCTCTATTCCATGGTGGGTGCATGTGGGGGTGGAAATGGTGTTTGATCCATTAGGCGGTTTCACACATTCGTGTATAGAGGTGCGGTGGCCACCTATCATTTCTATAGCACATTGCAAACTTATGAACCAGACCAAAGATATGAATTGTATGCATGCATATGTTTATTGCATTGTTTTGTTTGCTCACTGAGCCGTGATGTGTGCTCACCCTTTTGACGTCTAATACTTTTAGTTGATGATGTAGGTGCCACGGTTTAAGACTATATGAATGCTCCTATGTATGGACATGCGACGGCGATGGACGCTGAAGTTATGGTGGAGTTGCATGATTCGTCATGCGAGTGCAACTCATTCGTCTTCGATTAGATTCATTCTTTTGGATTTTATTTGGAAATGTAATTGAATATTTTAAATTATTTTATGTCTTAGTAAATGGAGAATAATTGGATAATTTATTATTTTATAATTTGTTAGACTCTTAGTTCATTAGTATAAAGACTTCTGCTATTGTGTATTTACTCTGATTATTGTTGTGGATGTGTATGGTTTAAGCAAACAGACACAACTTATTCGAGATCCTGGTTGAACCATTGGTTAATTAGAGGTTCATCACACCATTCTGAATAGTACATAATTGGGGTGTGAAAACTTGGTATCAGAGCTCTCAGGTCCTGTCTATTAAACCAGTATATTTCTATAAAAGTTTGTGAACTGAGTTAGGATAAAATTTAAAAGCTTTAATAAGAACACACTGTAAGCACCTGTGTTGTTTAAAAATTAAGAAAGAAAATTATAAAAAGGAGAAAAAAGTTTTATTTACATCAAATAAAAAACACATTGATACATATCCAAAGCAGAGTACAGCCCACAACTCGGACAGTTACTCTGTAGAAAAAGAAAAAAGAAAAGAAAATATACATCATGGAGCTGGAGGTGATGGAGGAGGAGGTGCCTAACGATCTCTGTCATAGTCCTCAGCATACACTCTAGTCAACCAGGCTACCTGAGTCTGGGTCGTCTGGAGACTAGTTGTCAACTCGACCATCCACTGATCAGACACACGCTGAGCATCTAGAAGATCACCCACTCTCCTATCTGTCGTGCGCTGAGCATCTAGAAGCTCTCTCACTCTCAAGTTCGTCACGCGCTGAGCCTCTCTGATCTCGCATAGTAATCTCATCATACCATCGGATGGTGGGTGTGAAGGACCAACCATGTGTGAAGGAGCCCGAGATGGACCAGCTCCAGTAGAATGTGGAGGTAATGGAGGAGGTATAGCGTCTACATCCATATACATGCGATCCTCATCCTCAGCATCACCCCCATGGACCCCTGCTCCGACTGCTGCTGCTACTGCCGCCTTAGCGTCTGCTACCTCTATCCGAGTACGAGGATGCACCAGAGCGTTCCTCTCATCATCACTGACCTGAGCATCCCGCATACCCATCCTACAGATGGCCTCTTAGTCCAGAACCAATGAGAAGATCTTCTCCTGAATCCTCTCATCCACTAAATCAACGCCTATGTGTGTGAGCAGTGTAGTGATCAGACGTCTGTAGGGCAGGTTGCCTAACTGACCAGGTAGCGTAGCATGGATTATCGTCCTCAGGATAATGTAAGGTAGGCAGACAGGCTGCCTAGTGCAAATGCAGTAGAGGACATACTGGGTCAACTGGGAGATCCTCTCATAGTGTCCACTCTGGGGTATCAGGTTGTGCTGGATGATCTTGCAGTACACCCGAGGCTCTGGACGTAGGTTGATCGCTTTCATCTCCCAGCGATCATCTCTAATAAGCTGATTGTCAATCTCAGCACGCATCTCCAAGGATAGGAACTAGGGCTCCTTGGGAGCACAGTACACCAAAGGGCCATCATTTGATATGCCCAAAAGATCAGCCAACTGCTGGCAGTCAAATGAAACCTTTACCCCTTTGACGTAGCTCGTGATCCTGAGCTCCCCACCCCTCTCTGTGTCATTGGGATCCCCCACTACCTGGAGATTGCAATAGAACTGTCTCACCAATCTGGACGGGTACAAGCGTCATAGGTGATCACAGGGAGTCAGTCCATGTCACTAAATGCCCCCTCCATGTTGAACAAGGCTAGACTAGCCAAGTCCACACAGTAACCCCCTTTACTTTTTTACGCTCATAACGAGCATACTGAGCCTCTGCCTCGTTGGAGCGGAAACAAACTAGGTCATGAGCCTTAGGAACCTTGGTACGAGCCATATTATCTTCCAAAACAAAGAAAAACAAATAATAGATCAGTAATGGTGAAAAACCCAAAAATTTCGACATTATAACTGCATAAATTGGTCAAAAGCCTTACTTTTCACCCAAATACTTGGGTAGGAGGAATTACATAGGTTCTAAACCATCCTGCAAGGCTCATACAGTTGGAAATTTAATTGAGAAAGATAGAATTTGAAGAAATTTTAATAAATTCCAAAATCTCAAAAATTAGGTCAAAAATGGAAAATTTCAAGTTTCTCGATAACCAACCGATAAAACTTGAATATTTTTTAGGGCTTTCGTCCATTGGGTGACCAATAGCAAAAGCCCCCAATAAATATTAAATTTTTACGATTAAAAAAAGTTTAATTTGAAGAAAACGATGTAAATGGACAAAAACCTAGTTTAGAAAGCTTTAAAAATGTGAAACGGTAGAGAGCATACCTGAAGAGAAGGAGTGGAAGTCACAAACGGAAGATATGATCACCAAACACTAGGGGTCGATACTGTAGCAACTCAAGGAACCGGGTTGAGTTGGAAGGAAGGAGAAAGAATGGGAAATGAATCCAAAATCGGGTTTAAAAACCTGATTCTGGATTGTAGGGTCGCACAATTCGACCAAAATATGCAACCCTATGTTAGACCCTACCGTCGACCCTAGGCTCTTAGTGATCTGACAGAGAACCAGGGGTCGGACCTAGGGTTGGACAATTACCGACCCTACCTGTAAGACCCGCATGCCACGAACCCGGTCTAACCTTACATTTCGTGTCATGACCCGTCTACATATCATGGTCGAGCCAAGTGGACCAAGTGTGTGAAGAAACCCAAGACCCAATATGAAATTTTACTCAAAAAATAGTCAAAATGAGGGTAGGGTCGCATGCCTAAACAGGCAGGTCCGACCCCCCCATCGACCCCCACCATCGACCAGTGACTAGGGGTCGCAGGGGGTCTCGGATTGTCCGACCCCCCATCGACCCCCCCATCGACCCCCGGTAATCGGGAAAAACAGCACGAACCGAAAATTAGGAAACTTTCCTAATTTCAATTGGAACCTTTCCTAAACTCAATGAGACTTATTTTGGGAGGTTTTACTCTATAAATAGGACGTCCCTAAGCCTCTTTCACTCCTTTTACAACCTTAGTTGGATTGAGAGAAAGAGAAGAGAAGAAGAGAAGGAGAAGAGAAGGAGAATTGAAGAAGAAGACCAAGGAGGAGGAAATTCAGAGGAAACTCTGAATCTCAGCAAACCTAAGGTATGAATACATTCTCCATGATTTATTTAAGACCTTAGAATGGTTTATGAAGAGGGTATGACTTAGGAGAAACCTAAATCATCCATCCATGGTTAGGTTTCAATGGAAACCATGGAGGTGAATAAAGAATAGTTCTAAACCATAGAACATGTGTAGAATGGATTGTAGAAGCAAGACATAGGACCCCAAACATGAATGAATGGACGAAATTTGATATTTTCGACTCAAACCATAGGGGGTCGCACCTAGGGTCGATGGAACCTCTGACCCTAGCATCGACCCCCAGCATTCGGGAAGTTCAGGAAAGGAGGGGTAGCACCTAGGGTCGATGGAACATCTGACCCTAGGCATCGACCCTACCTGGGGGTTGCAGAAAACTCCTACCCGCCCTGCTACCCCTAGTTAACAGCAAATTGTAAAAATTAGTATAAATTCTAATTAAATTCTATCGACTTTGTTAGGTCTTCTAGTAATATAATATTGATATAAAAGTGATTCTTAAGGCTTGAAAGAGGATCTACAAACAAGCAAAGGTGAGGAAATAAGAACTAAACTAATTGGTTAATAACAAACTATTTTTATTTCTTGAGTCCAATGCTATGCTTGATTCTATGCTAATATGCTTGTAATGTGCATACAACATGTCATCCAATATTTCTATTATTTGTTTCATGCATATTTATTTTATTGTTTATAACATGATGATGATGATGATGATAGGAATAGGCATGTGGATGTATGTGTGTGGTTGGTATACTTAATGCGAGCGAGTATCAGGGGGAGTGTCATAGGCGGGGCCTCAACACTCTAGCTCTATCTCTAACTCAAGTCTTGTGCATTAGCATCGTCGTATCGCCATTACTTTAGCAGAACAATTACGTCGTAGAGTATCAGGGGAGGTGGTCTCGGTCCTTGTAGTCGCTGACTCTACCGGGGGCCTTAGCTCTATCTCTATGGGCGTTCTGAGGGATGCTAGGGTGAGGCCTTGGATACATTATTTGGCATTAGGATTAGTTAGTTGTGAGCCCAGTTTGCATGCCCTCGCCAATAGGGGCTTACGTGTTGGTATGGCACTGTACAGCAATAAACGTTAACCTTTACAATGTTCATGGTAGGATGGATGGGGACGACAATAAACGTTAACCTTTGGGCAGACTTCCACACCCTGTATATAGAGGAGGGGTCAATAAACGTTAACCTTTGACCACCGAACCTTTCTATTGCGCATTGCAAACTTTAAACCAGACCAAAGATATGAATTGAATGCATGCATATGTTTGTTGCATTGTTTTGTTTTCTCACTGAGCTCAAGTTGGAGAGCTGACCCTCGCGCGTGCAATTCTTTTTAGTTTCTGATGTTGTAGGTACTATAATTGAAGATTATGTCGACACGCCAACATATGAACGGGTGGAGGCTATGAATGAGCAAGCTGTGGAGAACGAACATGGTTCGTTAAGAGAGCGTTTCAACTGTGGATACGTTTAGTGTTTAGACTTCGTATTTGGATATTGTAATATGTATTAAGTTATGTTTTGGTTAGTTGGAAATAAATGGAATATTAATTATTTATCATGATTAGACCTCAGTTCGTTATCTGTAAGACTTCCGCTATTTACTTTATTACCTCTAATTAATGTGGAATGTGTTTTGGTTTACCATATGTGGGATAGCCTATTCGAGATCCTGGTTGAACCGTTGGCTTATTGACGGTTCATCACACCATTCTGGTTAGTGCAGAATTGGGGTGTGACATTACCATCGACCAAAGGCTCTCGGTGATCTGACAGAGAACCATGGGTCAGACCTAGGGTCGGACATATACCGACCCCACGATAGACCCTAGGCTCTCGGTAAGCTGACAGGGTTTCTTAGGGTCGCATTGTCACACCCTAATTCTGAACCAATCAGAATGGTGTGAGTGAACTGTCACTGAACCAACGGCTCACACCAGGATCTCAATAAGACCGTGTCCACTTAGACAAACCATTGTACAAAACCACTATCAGAATATAATAGTATACAGTGGAAGTCTTTAATAAAATGAACTGAGTATCTATTGATAAATTTAAGAAAATATTCTATTATCCAAATTCTCAAAACATAAATAAATATCTTTACATTACTTTAATGTCAACCGAAAATAACTGAAACAAATAAAATAAAATCATAGAGATACACGCAGAAAGGGTACTCGCATGAAGCGTAATGCTCGTCCTCTCCTGCCTGCACGTCCAGAGCAGCAAAACCTCCATACGTCGAAGCGTTCACGTAATCATCCACCGTATAACATGCATTAACATCTAAAAACATGTATATATACAAGGGTGAGCTCACAACTTAGCTAAGTAAGACAATCAGACAGTGTAACATTCATATGCATGAGTAACAATCATATTATATCATGGTCTGGTTTTAAGTTTACAATGTGCTACAGAAAGGATTGGCAATCACCACACCTCTATACACGAGTGTGTGAAGCCGCCCAGTAGATCACACCATTGCCTTCCCACATGCACCCACCATGGAATAGAGATAGAGCTAAGGCGTCTACCACCTCCCCTGATGCTCTACCCATACCAATACATAAGCCCCTATTGGCGAGGGCATGCAAACTGGGCTCGTAACTAACCAATCCTATATGTCATCACAGTAGGCCCTATCCCAGCACAGCTCCCTACGGCATAGAGATAGAGCTAGAGTCTGGTGGCCAGGCCGGTGACCACAGTGCCACGTCCTCCCCCTGATGCCCTACCCGCACCAAGCATACTAAGATAGAACAATACGCAAGGTAGACCCTATCCCAACATAGCTCCCTACGGCATAGAGATAGAGCTAGAGTCTGGTGGCCAGGCCGGAGACCACATTACCACGTCCTCCCCCTGATGCCCTACCCGCACCAAGCATGCTAAGATAGAATACTACAAAAAGGTGCTAGTGTGAGGAATGATCCCAGACCCCAGGCCCTTCCCATTCCACACACCAACGAAAACAATCACATGCCTAACAATCACATCCTAGCATAGTGAGTATGCATGAACAATAATATTAACCGAAAGTAAAGGATGACATGCGAATATGCACAAACATCAATCCATAGAGTCATTGTTATTAACAACGGTTTACTGTCCATTAGATTATTAGGGTTTAGGTCTGATTCCCTTACCAGACGCTCGTTTGATAGCTTGCTCCACATCACAAGATCCAAACGTGCTATCACAAAGTCCTACACACTATTAGGGTTTAAATTAGAATAGGCTTACGTTGGTCTGAAAACCAACGAGATTATAGAATACATCTCATAGAGATGACAGGTCGCAGGTACCGATCACAGCACTGTGGGGAAACCTATGACCGGTATGGTTAGCCGGTCCCCACAGACCAGTCCCCCGGAAGGTACTGGTCGCATGTCGTAACAGGTCTTAACAGGTCTAAACCTTGATTTCATGTCGTAATAGGTCTTCCAAACATCACCGGGCCAGACGGGACGAGTGGATGACAACCAGGTATGAAATCGGACCAAACGGACCAAATTAGGTATGAATTTAGTCACACTAGTCGATGGTACCGGTCGACCGGTATAGTCAGCAGATTACCAAGATCCGAAATCGGATCTCTGCGGGTCTTACTTTCCAAATTCCAAACCCTAGGACTTTCCTAATCCTAGAAGGCTTCCTAAACCTAAACCTAGCCTATATAAACACCTCTAAACCTCCTAGAATCCCTCCCATTGATCCTCACAAACCCTAGAAAGGAGAAAGAGGCTGAAGAGGAGGAGAAGCTAGGAAGAGCCGATATTGCTATTCGACGAAGAACACCTTATCGCCAGTCGACGGTGAGTGCTTAAACCTTCTTTTACATTATGACTCTAGGATTATGACTCTAGTATGGTTAGGTTGCTTTGATCAATACCATGCAAAGCATGTATTGATCTAAAACCCTATTTTTCCGATAAACCCTATTTTTACCGACAAACCCTAATCTAGTCGGTAAACCCTAGATTCGAGTTCTAGGAAGAAGACTGTCAAAGTTAGGATTTGAATGGAGTTGGAAACAACTCTAAATCAGACCTCAGACCTAGAATGTGTAGGAGGAACCCTAGGATCAATAGGGGATGATCGACGACAGTCGAGAACCGGACGTATGGTCTTCCGGGGACATACCGGTCGACTATACCGGTTGCACCCTGTGCGACCGATACAGCGACCGGTACCTTCGAGGGGGCTGGTCTGTGGGGACCAGCTGATCATACCGGTCGTAGGTTTCCCCATAGTGCTGCGACCTGTACCTGTGACCGGTCAGCTCTGTGAGATGTATTCTGTATTCTCATTGGTTTTTCGACCAACGTAAACCTATTCTAATTTAAGCCCTAATATTGTGTAGGACTTTGTGATAGCACGTTTGGATCTTGCGACGTAGAGCAAGCTATCAAACGAGCGTCAGGTAAGGGAATCAGACCTAAACCCTAATAATCTAATGGACAGTAAACCGTTGTTAATAACAATGACTCTGTGGATTGATGTTTGTGCATATTCGCATGTCATCATTTACTTTCAGTTATTATTATTGTTCATGCATACTCGCTATGCTAGGATATGATTGTTAGGCATGTGATTGTTTTCGTTGGTGTGTGGCATGGGAATGGCCTGGGGTTTGGGATCATTCCTCACACTAGCACCTTTTTGTAGTATTCTATCTTAGCATGCTTGGTGCAGGTAGGGCATCAGGGGGAGGACGTGGTACTGTGGTCTCCGGCCTGGCCACCAGACTCTAGCTCTATCTCTATGCGTTTAGGGTGCTATGTTGGGATATGGTCTACCTTGCGTATTGTTCTGTCTTAGTATGCTTAGTGCGGGTAGGGCATCAGGGGGAGGACGTGGCACTGTGGTCTCTGGCCTGGCCACCAGACTCTAGCTCTATCTCTATGCCGTAGGGAGCTGTGCTGGGATAGGGCCTACTGTGATGACATATAGGATTGGTTAGTTGCGAGCCCAGTTTGTAAGCCCTCGCCAACTGGGGCTTACGTGTTGGTATGGTAGAGCATCAGGGGAGGTGGTGGACGCCTTAGCTCTATCTCTTTTCCATGGTGGGTGCATGTGGGATGGTAGTGGTGTGATCTACTGGGCGGCTTTACACACTCATGTATAGAGGTGCGGTGGCTGCCAATCCTTTCTATAGCACATTGTAAACTTAAAACCAGACCATGATATAATATGATTGTTACTCATGCATATGTATGTTACACTGTCTGATTGTCTTACTGAGCTAAGTTGTGAGCTCACCCTTATATATATACATGTTTTTAGATGTTGATGCAGGTTATATGGTGGAAGATTACGTAAATGCTTCGGCATATGGAGGTGTTGCTGCTCTGGACGTGCAGGCAGGAGAGGACGAGCATGACGCTTCATGCGAGTGCCCTTTCTGCGTGTATCTCTAGGATTTTATTTTATTTGTTTCAGTTATTTTCGGTTGACATTAAAGTAATGTAAAGATATTTATTTATGTTTTGAGAATTTGGGTAATGGAATATTTTATTAAATTTATCAATAGATACTCAGTTCATTTTATTAAAGACTTCCGCTGTATACTATTATATTCTGATTGTGGTTTTGTGCAATGGTTTGTCTAAGTGGACACGGTCTTATTGAGATTCTGGTGTGAGCCGTTGGTTCAGTGACGGTTCACTCACACCAATCTAGTTGATTTAGAATTAGGGTGTGACAACTTGGTATCAGAGCTCTTAGGCTCTGTCCAACAGGCCATATTGCACTTAACCGAGTTGATGAACTGAGATAGGAAAAATTTAAAAACCTTAATAAGAACACACCTTAAGCACTTGTTTGATGCCTGAGACTATATAAGGAAGAGCATAACATACTATATTAAATATGAAATTAATAAATGCACATGCTCTAGATAGGTAAAAATCATAAACTTCTATTAAAACTTTAAAGAGTGATAAGTTAAAAGTGCTACAGGGTACAGTCCACAAGTCGGACAGTTACCCTGTTATATAAACTGTACTGTAAAAAGAGAGGAAAAATAAGAACTCAATCATGGGGTTGGGGGCATAGGAGGAATAGGGTCGGAAATATCATAATCCCGCTCATAGGCGACCCTGAGCCAGTGCACCTGCTCCTGAGTGACTCGGAGGCTGCGAGCCAAGTGTCCCAAGTCACGGCTCATCTCACGCTGAGTGTCCCTGATCTCCGTGAACATACCCATCACGGTGTCAGGAGGAGGCTGAGATGGTCCCGCTGCATATGTGGGCTGTGGTGCTGGCGCTGGAACATCCTCCATCTGATCATCGCCACCCACATCATCACCCGCTGCCTCTGCTGGATGAGAAGCATTGGCTGCTGCTGGTGCTGCTGCTGCCGGGGCTGCTACCCTCCTGAGTGGGCTAGGACGAGCCTCTATGTCCTCATCGCTGATCGGCAGGTTATCCATCTGCATCCGTAGAATGACATCTCAGTCGATGTTCGAAGTCATAGTATCCTCAACGGCGATCTCACCCCTCATAGAGTGGTGATGAGTCGACCGATGGAAGGTTGCTGGCCTGACTGGACAGTGTAGCCTGATGCATGGTCCTGATGATGATGTAGGACAGACAGACCCGCTCCCCAGTGTAGACACAGTAGGTCAGCTACTGAGTGAGCTGAGACAACTCACTGTAATGGCCACTCTGAAGCACAATGTTGTGTTGGATGATGCGACTGTATACCCGAGGCACAGGCCTCAAACTGGCAGCCTTCATGGGAGCCCCAGGGTTGAGTAGTTGCTCCAAAATCTCCCGACATAGATCATCTGTGAGAAAGCCCTTCATCTTAGGGGTATAGTAGACCAAGTCCCCATCATTGGGAATCCCTAGGAGATCGGCGAGCTGGTGAGTGTCGAAAGAGATGGGAATGCCCTTCACATAACTGGTTAGGTAGAGTGTCCGGCACTGATTGAAGTCATTTACATCTCCATCTCCATTTATCTCCAGATTGGCGTAGAAATGCTTGGCAAGGTTGGGGTGGGTGGTTACAGTGTAGGTGATGGCAGGCAACCAACCAAGGCTGCCAAAAGTGGCTTCAACGTCAAACCGCTGAAGCTGCTCTAGATTTGCCCGTCGCCCTGACTCGTTGTTCTTCTCCTTAAACCAGGGGAAGCGGGTTTGCGCCGCCTCGGAACGGAACCACCGCTCATCAAGTTGTGGAATAGGGGGATGTGGACGGTGCATGCCAAGACCATAGGAGCGTTTGCCGGCACCTCTGCGCTGAGCCATTGAAGATGCAAAACAAAGACAAATAATGAGAAAGTTGTTAGAATTTTTAAAATTTCAGCAGCATAACGACAATAATTTAAGCAAAAGGCTCGAACTCACCCAAAACCTTGGGAGGAGGACTTACGTAACCCAAACACTTCATGGAATCCAAACATTTATCAATCAAGCAAGAAATTTAGGAATTTTCAGAAAAAAATTCGATTTTGTCAAAACTAGAAAAATTCGATTTTTTCTAAAACCTTTTGGTGGAACCTCAAATTGGTTGAGGGCTTTTGATCATGGAGGTCCCTAAACCCATTCTAAGCTGAAGAAAAAGAGTTCTTAAGGTTAGAATTTCTTAAACAAAGAAAAACCTCCATTTTGGGCTTAGAACCATTGAGAAACGATATGAAAATGATGAATGGAAGGAAGGAACTTACTTTGAGGCGATGTTCTAGGTCCGGATCGGAAGGAAATGGCTCTAAGATCCCCAGTCGGACTGTAGCAACTCAAGGAGTCAGAGAGGAATCGCCACTGGAGAGGAAGAAGAAGAGAAAAGTGAGAAAAATCTCACTTTTCGTGACTTTAAAGGAGTTCTGGGCATACCGATCGACGGTTTTGCCCATACCGGTCGACCGGTACCCCCTGGGTACTGCAACCGCTATCTCTCGGTCAAGAGATGGTGCTGACCGGTTGATTATACCGGTCGCACCATACTTTACAGAGTAGCGACCGGTATGTTGCGACCGATCAGCTATGTGCAACCCGGAAAATTTTGGAAAAAATTTTAAAAATTTAAATTTTAAGTTTCCATTTCGATTATTCGCCTTGCAATTGTTAAAGACTAACACTATTATGATTATTCGACTGTACCTCATGTGTTATGTCTTCATCTCAAATCCAAACAGACTAGTCTGGGATGGTAGGCGGAAATGGTCGAAGAGGTTCATGGAAGCGTCACCACTCCAGGGTGCGCCAAACTGAGGAAAATGTGAAAATTGGTTATGTTGAAGAGCAAAATCAGAACCTAGAAAGAGGAGAAGGGCAGACCCCGAGGGCACCGACATACTTGCCAGGCCCTCCTCACACTAACTCGGAGACGATTGTCACAAATTTGGTGTATCAGATGGAAGTTCAGCAGAAAACGTTCCTGGATGACATGCTGAAGATGTTCAAGCCACCAGGATATGTCCCTACAGAAGGCACACCGGACCATAGGGGAAATAACACCACACTGCCAATGGATGGTACCTCTGGGTCAATGGGCCAAGGATAGAATCTACAACTACCACACCAATTTCCATCATTGTTTGCTTATCACGGAGTCTACCCGTACCCACCACCATGGTACCAAATGAATGCACAGGGGCAGAATGACCTAAGCCGAGCGGTGGATAGGTTTTTGAAGCTGAAACCCCCTACTTTCATAGGGAAATCAAGAAAACCACTGTGGCCTGCACAGTGGGTTGCTGAGATGGAGAAGAATTTTCGTCTGTTGACTTGTACTGAGGATGAGAAGATTTTGTTTGCCACGCACATGCTTAAGGAAGATGCCATTGCCTGGTGGAATTCTACCCGGTCATACTTAGAGGTAAAGCACACCCAGATCGATTGGGCAATATTCAAGGGAGCTTTCTTCGATAAATATTTTCCAAAGAGCTTCAGAGATCAAATGGAGATGGAATTCCTTAACCTGCAACAATCTCAATCGACTGTTGATGCTTACCAGCAAAGGTATGAAGAGCTATTTTTCTTTGCACCGGCTAGCATGCAAGAAGAAGAAACCAAGACTCGTAGGTTCACCATGGGATTACGAAGAAGCATTAGAGAGCACGTCTTGGGTCTGGAGAAGAAAGTTTATAATGAGGTCGTGCAGATTTCTAGGGTAATTGAGTCCAGTCAAGGAGACAGCTTCTTTGCTCAGAACAGGGTGCTCAGAACAGGGGATTGAAGAGGCCTGCTACTGAGACTTCAGGTGGAGGCAATCATAGACCATTCCGCCCGTACAGGGCTCAGTCCACTGTGGTGCCTGCAAGGAACACTACTGCACCACCACCGACACAGTTCACTGGACAGAACCAGAACGTTAAATGTTTCAACTGTCAGCAACTGGGTCATATTGCGAGGACTTGCACTTTACCTAGGAAGCAACCTCCACAGCAAGGAAAGGTATTCGCAATCACCACTGAAGAGGCAGCCGCATCACCTGATGTGGTTACTGGTATGATTCTATCCCTTCCTATTTGTTTTACTGTTGTTATGTTTAAGCATGTAGAATTAAGGGATAATTAAATTTCAGGGACTGTAAATATAGCTGGTATACCTGCTAAAGTACTCTTTGACTCTGGGGCCACGCACTCCTTCATTTTTATTTTTTTGGGAAGCGAATGGAATTACCTGTCAAGTGTCTGAACCCAAGCTTGATAGTTCGCTCTCCATTGGGAGTCGAAGTGGCATTGAATAAATATTATGGGCCGTGTACAGTGAGCATTGAGGGCCGAAATCTAAAAGCAAATCTGGTTCAACTTGAGATGGCAGACTTTGACGTCATCTTGGGAATTGATTGGCTAGGCCATCATTTAGCTAGCTTATTATGTGGTGAAAGGAAACTTGTGCTTAAAGATGAGAATGGCAAGGAGTTTAGCTTCACTGGGACCAAGTTACCTAGGAAGCAGAAGCTGATCCTCTCCGCCCTAAAAACTAAGAGATGCCTAGAGAAGGGAGGAGTAGGGTATTTAGTGTCTATGGTCGACATCACTGCTGAGGTGCCAAGGATGGAAGATCTAGATGTGGTACGAGATTTTCCAGATGTGTTTCCAGAAGATCTCCCAGGTCTACCTCCAGACAAGGCTATAGAGTTCATGATAGACCTGATGCCAGGGTCGGCACCGGTGTCTAAAGCTCCTACCGGATGGCCCCTACCGAATTAAAGGAGTTGAAGACCCAATTACAAGAACTATTAGATAAGGGTTTCATACGACCAAGCATATCGCCATGGGGAGCACCTGTATTGTTCATCAAGAAGAAGGACGATAGTATACGGTTATGTATTGACTACCGAGAGCTGAACAAATTAACCATCAAGAATCGATATCCTTTGCCTAGGATCGATGATCTGTTCGATCAGTTACAGGATGCAAAGGTTTTCTCGAAGATTGATCTCAAATCAGGGTATCACCAATTGAAGATCAAGGCCAGAGATATTCCAAAGACTACGTCCAGGACAAGGTATGGGCATTATGAGTTTTTGGTAATGTCGTTCGGGTTGACTAACGCTCCAACGTCATTCATGGAACTGATGAACTGAGTGCTTCATGACATGTTGGACACTTTGGTCATTGTATTCATCGACGACATATTGGTCTACTCAATGGACAGGGAGGCTCATGCAACACATTTAAGAGCAGCCCTACAACGGCTGAGAAGGGAGAAGCTTTATGCCAAGTTCAAGAAGTGTGAATTTTGGGTGAAGGAGGTGGCTTTCTTGGGCCACGTAGTATCTGAAGATGGTATCAAGGTAGATCCAAGTAAGATAGCTGCTATAGTAGGATGTGAAGCACCAAAATCAGTTGCGAAGATTCATAGTTTCTTTGGATTGGCTGGTTACTATAGAAGATTCGTGGAAGACTACTCAAGGATCGCCGTTCCACTTACCAGACTAACCAAGAAAGGAGAAAATTTTATATGGTCAGAGGAGTGCGAGAAATGCTTTTAGACTTTGAAGTCAAGACTAGTCTCTGCACCTATCATGACCATCCCAGCACCAGGGTTACCATTTACCCTATATACGGATGCTTCAGGGCTGGGTTTTGGATGTGTATTGATGCAAGGAGAACAGGTGATTGCCTATGCATCAAGACAATTGAAAGAGCATGAAAAGAATTATCCTACACATGATTTGGAGTTAGCAGCGGTTGTACATGCAATCAAGACTTAGAGATACTACCTTTACGGTGAAAAGTTCCAGATTAAGTCAGATCACAAGAGCATAACTTACCTTTTCACTCAGAAGGACCTGAATATGAGACAGAGGAGATGGCTGGAATTATTAAAAGATTATGATTGTGACATCTAGTACCATCCGGGTAAGGCAAATGTTGTGGCTGATGCCTTATGTAGAAAGTGGGCATTGAAACCTGAGGCAGGACCAAGTATAAATGCTGCATTATGTGCTACAGCTTCAAGCTCAATAGAAAATGATGAAGAATATATATTAGAAACTACAGGAGATCCAGTGGAACAGGGCTTAATTCATAAGTTCACATTGATGTTCGCAGCCTTGAAGATCTCATCGGATCTCATAGATGAGGTCAAAGTAGCAATCCTACAGGATCCACACCTCAAGACTGTATAAGAAGATCTAGAGAAGGGTAACAACAATCTGGACTTTACCTTGGATTCGGACAAGGTACTCAGGTATCGTGGACGATTATGTATACCTGAGAGTGAGAACTCAAATATCAGAGATTGAGTTATGACAGAAGCTCATTACACTCCATATTTGGTACATCCAAGAAGCACCAAAATGTACCATGATTTAAGAAGATTATATTGGTGGAGGGGTATGAAAGCGGATATAGCTCATTTCGTATTCTAATGTCTGAATTGCCAGCAAGTTAAAGCAAAAAGGCAGAGACCCACAGGTTTGCTACAATCACTATCGGAACCTGCATGGAAGTGGGATTGCATCACAATGGATTTCATCATTGGCCTACCCTTGACACCAAGGTCGGTGGATGCAGTTTGGGTTATAGTCGATCGACTTACCAAGACAGCTCGATTCATTGCGGTCAGACCTCAGTATACCATGGAGAAGCTGGCCAAGCTATATGTAGATAATATAGTCAGACTTCATGGTGTCCCAGAGAGTATAGTATCTGACAGAGATCCCCGTTTTACATCAAAGTTCTGGGAAGGATTACAGAAAGCTATGGGAACCAAGTTGAAGTTTAGTACAGCTTTTCACCCTCAGACGGACGGGCAGTCAGAATGAACTATTCAAATTTTAGAAGATATGCTCCGAGCCTGTGCCCTAGATTTCAAAGGAGCTTGGGACGAGAAGCTATCGCTCATTGAGTTCGCTTATAACAATAGCTACCAGGCTACAATTTAGATGTCGCCATATGAGGCACTCTATGGGAAGAAATGTCGTACACCTCTGTTATGGAATGAGTTAGGAGAAAGAAGAATTGTAGGATCCGAGTTTGTCAAAGAAACTTGTCTAGTGATTGATCTGATCAAGGAAAGAGTGAAGATAGCTCAAGTTCGACAGAAGCACTATGTGGATAATCGACGTCGAGATCTGGAGTTTTTAGTGGGTGACAAGGTATTCTTGAAGATATCACTTGTGCGAGGTCTGAAATGGTTTGGTAAGAAAGGGAAGCTATGCCCCAGGTACGTGGGACCATACGATATTTTGACCAGACATGGTAATGTGGCATATCAACTGGCTCTACCACCATCCATGTTAAGCGTTCATGATGTGTTCCATGTATCTTTATTGAAGAAGTATGTCAGGGATCCATCGCACATCTTGACAGCAGACCCACCAGATTTGATAGAGGATTTAACATTCGAAGTAATACTTGTGATGGTCACAAGCCGAAAGGTACAACATCTTTGAAGCAAGGATATCCACTATGTGAAAGTGCATTGGAAGAGCCAAGATGTAGAAGAAATTACTTGGGAGGAAGAGAACGCAATGAGAAAGGAATACCCTAATCTTCTCCTGAATCCTCTCATCCACTAAATCAACGCCTAGGCGGGTGAGCAGTGTAGTGATCAGACGTCCGTAGGGCAGGTTGCCTAGCTGACCATGTACTGTAGCATGGATTATTGTCCTCAGGATAATGTAAGGTAGGCAGACAGGCTGCCTAGTGCAAATGTAGTAGAGGACATACTGAGTCAACTGGGAAATCCTCTCATAGTGTCCACTCTGGGGTATCAGGTTGTGCTGAAAGATCTTGCAGTACACCCGAGGCTCTGGACGTAGGTTGATCGCTTTCATCTCCCAGCGATCATCTCTAATAAGCTGACTGTCAATCTCAACACGCATCTCCAAGGATAGGAACTGGGGCTCCCTAGGAGCACAGTACACCAAAGGGCCGTCATTTGATATGCCCAAAAGATCAGCCAACTACTGGCAGTCAAATGAAACCTCTACCTCTTTGACATAGCTCGTGATCCTGAGCTCCCTACCCCTCTCTGAGTCATTGCGATCCCCCACTACCTGGAGATTGTAATAGAACTGTCTCACCAAATCCGGACAGGTACAAGCGTCATAGGTGATCACAGGGAGCCAGTCCATGTCACCAAATGCCCCCTCCACGTTGAACAAGGCTTGACTAGCCAAGTCCACACAGTGACCCCCCCTCTACTTTTTTATGCTCATAACGAGCATACTGAGCCTCTGCCTCGTTGGAGCGGAAATAAACTAGGTCATGAGCCCTAGGCACCTTGGTACGAGCCATATTATCTGTCAAAACAAAGAAAAACAAATAATAGATTAGTAATGGTGAAAAACCCAAATTTTTTGACATTATAACTGCATAAATTGGTCAAAAGCCTCACTTTTCACCCAAACACTTGGGCAGAAGGACTTACATAGGTTCTAAACCATCCTGCAAGGCTCATACAGTTGGAAATTTAATTGAGAATGATCGAATTTGAAGAAATTTTAATAAATTTAAAAAATCTCAAAAATTAGGTCAAAAATGGAAAATTTCAAGTTTCTCGATAACCAACCGATGAAACTTGAATATTTTTGAGGGCTTTCGTCCATTGGGTGACCAATAACAAAAGCCCCCAATAAATATTAAATTTTTATGATTAGAAAAAGTTTAATTTGAAGAAAACGATGTAAATGGACAAAAACCTAGTTTAGAAAGCTATAAAAATGTGAAACGGTAGAGAGCATACCTGAAGAGAAGGAGCGGAAGTCATGAACGGAAGATATGATCACCAAACACTAGGGGTCGATACTGTAGCAACTCAAGGAACCGGGTTGAGTTGGAAGGAAGGAGAAAGAATGGGAAATGAATCCAAAATCGGGTTTAAAAACCTGATTTTGTATTTTAGGGTCGCATAATTTGACCAAAATATGCGACCCTACGTCAGACCCTACCATCGACCTAGGCTCTTGGTGATCTAACAGAGAACCAGGGGTCAGACCTAGGGTTGGACAATTACCGACCCTACCATTGACCCTAGGCTCTCGGTGATCTGACAGAGAACCATGGGTCGGACCTAGGGTCGGACATATACCGACCCCACGATCGACCCTAGGCTCTCGGTAAGCTGATAGGGTTTCTTAGGGTCGCATTGTCACACCCCAATTCTGAACCAACCAGAATGGTGTGAGTGAACTGTCACTAAACCAACGGCTCACACCAGGATCTCAATAAGACTGTGTCCACTTAGACAAACCATTGCACAAAACCACAATCAGAATATAAAAGTATACATCGGAAGTCTTTAATAAAATGAACTGAGTATCTATTGATAAATTTAATAAAATATTCCATTATCCTAATTCTCAAAACATAAATAAATATCTTTACATTACTTTAATGTCAATCCAAAATAACTGAAACAAATAAAATAAAATCATAGAGATACACGCAGAAAGGGCACTCGCATGAAGAGTCATGCTCGTCCTCTCCTGCCTGCACGTCCAGAGCAGCAACACCTCCATACGCCGAAGTGTTCATGTAATCATCCACCGTAGAACCAGCATTAACATGTAAAAACATGTATATATACAAGGGTGAGCTCACAACTTAGCTCAATAAGACAGTCAGACAGTGTAACATTCATATGCATGAGTAACAATCTCATTATATCATGGTCTGGTTTTAAGTTTGCAATGTGTTATAGAAAGGATTGGCCACCACCGCACCTCTATACATGAGTGTGTGAAGCCGCCCAGTAGATCACACCACTGCCGTCCCACATGCACCCACCATGGAATAGAGATAGAGCTAAGGCGTCCACCACCTCCCCTGATGCACTACCCATACCAACACGTAAGCCTCTATTGGTGAGGGCTTGCAAACTGGGCTCGCAACTAACCAATCCTATATGTCATCACAGTAAGCCCTATCCTAGTACAACTCCATACGGCATAGAGATAGAGCTAGAGTCTGGTGGTGTGAAACTACATGCAAATTTCGGGATGAAATTTTTTTTAAGGGTAGGGGAGTTGTAAGACCCGTACTCCATAAACCCGGTCTAAACCTTGATTTCATGTCGTAGTAGGTCTTCCGATCATCACCGGACCAGACGGGACAAGCAGATGACAATCAGGTACGAAATTGGACCAAAGACGGACAACTAAGTATGATTTTATGTTGACCGATCGATGGTACCGGTCTACATACCGGTGGACCGGTCAACTCTGCGCAGTTGACTACGGAGATCCAGAATTGGATCTCTGCGGGTCCCACTTTCCTAAACCCTAATACCTGGACCTTCCTAATCCTAATAGGGTTACTAAACCCTAATCCTAGCCTATATAAACACCTCTAAACCTCCTCAAATCCTTTTCATTATTCCTCACAAACCCTAGAAAGGAGCAGGTGGTTGGAGAAGGAGAAGAAGCTAGGAAGAAGAAGGAAGTGCCGCCATTGCCGTTCGACGACGCTCACCTTACGCCAGTCGACGGTAAGTGTTTTAATCATTCTCATTAATCTATGACTCTAGGATAGTTGTATGGTTGGATCAATACCATGCAAAGCAGGTATTGATCAATACCATGCAAAGCAGGTATTGATCTAAAACCCTAATTGGCCATTAAACCCTAACTTGCCGTCAAACCCTAGATTCAAGTTCTAGGATGATTATCATCAAAACTAGACTTGAATGAGTTGGAGATAACTCTAACTCAAAGCTTAGACCTAGAATGGATAGGAGAAACCCTGGAAATCAATGGAGAATGATCGACGACAGTCGAAAATCTAAAGTATGGTCTTTTGGAGACATACCGGTCGACCATACGGGTTGCTAGCTTTCCCACAGTGATGCGACCGGTATGTTGCGACCGGTCAGCTCTGAAAGACTGGTTTTGAAACCCTGTTGGTTTTCTGACCAACGTGAAACCCAAAGAACTATTCTAATGGAACCCTAATATTATGAAGGACTCTGTGATAGCACGTTTGGATCTTGCGACGTGGAGCAAGCTATCAAACGAGCGTCAGGTAAGGGAATCTGACCTAAACCCTAATAATTAATGGACAGTTTAATAACCCTGAATATATATGATGTGATGTTTGTGCATATTCACATGCCATCCTTTACTTTTAGTTATTATTATTGTTCATGCATGATAGGATGTGATTGTTAGGCATGTGATTGTTTTCGTTGGAGTGTGGAATGGGAAGGGCATGGGGCCTGGGATCATTCCTCACTCTGGCACCTTTTGTAGAATTCTATTTTAACATGCTTGGTACGGGTGGGATATCAGGGGAAGGTCGTGGCACGGTGGTCTCCGATGTTGATGTTGACCTGGCCATGATGATGTGACACTGTGGTCTCCGATGTTGACGCTGGCCTGGCCACGATGCTTTAGCTCTATCTCTATGCCGTAGGGAGTTATGTTGGGATAGGGTCTACCTGCGTATTGTTCTATCCTAGTATGCTTGTTGAGGATAAGGTATTAGGGGGAGGTGAGGTATTGTGGTCTCCAGCCTGGCCTGCACGCTCTAGCTCTATCTCTATGCCGTAGACGGCTATACTGGGATAGAGCCTACATTGATGACATATAGGATTGGTTAGTTACGAGCCCAGTTTGCAAGCCCTGGCCAGTAGGTGCTTAGGTACTGGTATGGGTGGAGTATCAGGGGAGGTACGGGTATACCTTAGCTTTATCTCTATCCCATGATGGGTGCATGTGGGTCGGTGGTGGTGTGATCTACTGTGCGATGCCACACACTCGTGTATAGAGGTGAGGCGGTCACCAAGCCTTTCTATAGCACATTGCAAACTTAAACCAGACCATAGCATAAAATGATTGTTACTCATGCATAATATTGTGAAACTGTCTGATTGTCTTACTGAGCTAAGTTGTGAGCTCACCCTTTGTGTACACATTATTTTTAGATGTTGATGTAGGTTACACCGTGGACGACTATATGAATGCTCCGGCATATGGTGGTGTTGCTGCTTTGGATGTACAGGCAGGAGAGGACGAGCATGACGCTTCATGCGAGTGCCCTTTCTGTGTGTACCTTTGATTGGATTTTTATTTATTTTAATTATTTTTAGATGGATTAAAGAGATGTAAAGATATTTAGTTTATATTTGGATTTTGAATAATTGGATATTTTATTTAAATTTATCAATAGGTTCTCAGTTCATTTATTTAAAGACTTCCGCTGTACTAGTTATATTCTTATTGTGGTTATATGCATTGGTTTGTATGAGTGGACACGATCTATTCGAGATCCTAGTGTAAACCCTTGGTTCAATGATGGTTCACTCACACCATTCTGGTTGGTTCAAAATTGGGGTGTGACAACTTGGTATCAGAGCCAGGTTTCGATCCTGGGACCTGTGGGTTATGGGCCCACCACGCTTCCGCTGTGACAACTTGGTTCTCTAACACCTTTCTAGTTGGTTCAGAATTTCCGGTTCACTCATGCAACACACTTGAGAGCAGCCCTACAACGGCTGAGAAAGGAAAAGCTATATGCTAAGTTCAAGAAATGTGAGTTTTGGCTGAAGGAAGTGACTTTCTTGGGCCATGTAGTATCTGAAGAAGGTATCAAGGTAGATCCAAGTAAGATAGCTTCTATAGTAGGATGGGAAGCACCAAAATCTGTTGCGGAGATTCGTAGTTTCCTTAGGTTGGCTGATTATTATAGAAGATTCGTGGAGGATTACTCCAGGATCGCTGTTCCACTCACCAGACTAACCAAGAAGGGGGAGAAATTCATATGGACAGATGAGTGCGAGAAGTGCTTTCAGACTTTGAAGTCAAGACTAGTCTCTGCACCCATCTTGACCATCCCAGAACCAAGCGTACCGTTTACCTTATATACGGATGCTTCAGGGTTGGGTCTTGGGTGCGTATAAATGCAAGGAGAACAAGTAATTTCTTATGCATCAAGACAGTTAAAAGAGCATGAGAAGAATTATCCTACACATGATTTGGAGTTAGCAGTGGTGATAAATGCAATCAAAACTTGGAGACACTACCTTTACGGTGAGAAGTTTCTAATTAAGTCAGATCACAAGAGCTTAACCTATCTTTTCACTCAGAAGGACCTGAATATGAGATAGAGGAGATGGCTGGAGTTATTAAAAGATTATGATTGTACATCCGGTACCATACGGGTAAGGAAAATGTTGTGGCTGACGCCTTAAGCAGGAAGTGGGCATCGAAACCTGAGGCAGGACCAAGTACAAATGCCGCATTATGTGCTGCAGCCTCAAGTTCAATTGAAGGCGATGAAGAGTATATAATAGAGACTGCAGAAGATCCAGTCGAGCAAGGCTTAATTCATAAGTTCACCATGATGTTCGCAGCTTTGAAGATCTCACCGGATCTAGTTGATGAAGTCAAGGTAGCAATCCTACAGGATCCACATCTCAAGATAGTGCAAGAAGACTTAGAGAAGGGTACAAACAATCCTGACTTTACCTTGGATTCAGACAAGGTACTCAGGTATCATGGACGGTTATGTATACCTGAGAGTGAAGACTGCAATATCAGAGATCGAGTTATGACTGAAGCTCATTACACCCCATATTCGGTACATCCAGGAAGTACCAAAATGTACCACGATTTAAGAAGACTATATTGGTGGAGGGGTATGAAAGAAGATATAGCTCGTTTCGTGTTCTAGTGTCTGAATTGCCAGCATGTTATAGCAGAGAGGCAGAGACCCGCAGGTTTACTACAACAATTACCGAAACCTGCATGGAAGTCGGATTGCATCACAATGGATTTCGTCACTGGCCTACCTTTGACACCAAGGTCGGTGGATGCAGTTTGGGTTATAGTCGATCGACTTACCAAGACAGCTCGATTCATTGCGGTCAGACCTCAGTATACCATGGAGAAACTGGCCAAGCTATATGTAGATAATATAGTCAGACTTCATGGCATCTCAGAGAGTATAGTATCTGACAGAGATCCCCGTTTTACCTCAAAGTTCTGGGAAAGATTACAGAAAGCTATGGGAACAAAGTTGAAGTTCAGTACAGCTTTTCACCCTCAGACGGACGGGCAGTCAGAACGAACTATTCAAATTTTAGAAGATATGCTCCGAGCTTGGGCCCTATATTTCAAGGGAGCTTGGGACGAGAAGCTATCGCTTATCGAGTTTGCTTATAACAACAGCTACCTGGCTACAATCCAAATGGCTCCATATGAAGCACTCTATGGGAAAAAGTGTCGAACACCTCTATTATGGAACGAGGTGGGAGAAAGAAGAATTGTAGGACCAGAGTTTGTTGATGAAACTTGTCGAGTGATTGATCAAATCAACGAGAGAGTAAAGATAGCTCAAGTTCGACCGAAACACTATGCGGATAACCGATGTCGAGATCTAGAGTTTGCAGTGGGTGACAAGGTATTCTTGAAGATATCCCCGGTGCGAGGTCTGAAAAGGTTTGGTAAGAAGGGGAAGCTATGCCCCAAGTATGTGGGACCATACGAGATATTGACCAGACGTGGTAAGGTAGCATATCAATTGGCTCTACCATCATCTATGTCAAGCGTTCATGATGTGTTCCATGTATCATTATTGAAGATGTATGTTAGGGATCCATCGCACATCTTGATAGCAGACCCCCCAAACTTGATTGGAGACTTCACATTTGAAGTGGTGCCTGTGATGCTCTCAAGCCGAAAGGTACAGCAACTTCGAACCAAGAATATCCATTATGTGAAAGTGCATTGGAAAAGCCAAGATGTCGAAGAAATTACTTGGGAGGAGGAGAGCGCGATGAGGAAAGAGTACCCTAACCTTTTCGACGATTAAGGTACTTTCAAATTTCGAGGCCAAAATTTCTTTTAAGGGTGGGGGAGTTGTGAAACCTACATGCAAATTTCGGGACAAAATTTCTTTTAAGGGTGGGGGAGTTGTAAGACCCGCACTCTATAAACCCGGTCTAAACCTTGATTTCATGTCATAGCAGGTCTTCCGATCATCACCGGACCAGACGGGACGAGCCGATGACAATCAGGTACAAAATTAGACCAAAGACGGATAACTAAGTATGATTTTATGTTGACCGGTCGATTGTACCGGTCTATATACCGGTCGACCGGTCAACTCTGCGTAGTTGACTACGGAGATCCGGAATTGGATCTCTGCGGGTCCCACTTTCCTAAACTCTAATAGCTGGACCTTCCTAATCCTAATAGGGTTACTAAAACCTAATCCTAGCCTATATAAACTCCTCTAACCCTCCTTAAATCCTTTCCATTATTCCTCATAAACCCTAGAAAGGAGAAGGAGGTTGGAGAAGGAGAAGAAGCTAGGAAGAAGAAGGAAGTGCTGCCCTTGCCGTTCGATGACGCTCACCTTACGCCAGTCAACGATAAGCGTTTGAATCATTCTTCTTACTCTATGACTCGAGGATAGTTGTATGGTTGGATCAATACCATGTGAAGCAGGTATTGAACTAAAACCCTAATTAGACATTAAACCCTAATTTGCCGTCAAACCTAGATTCGAGTTCTAGGATGATTATCATCAAAACTAGACTTGAATGAGTTGGAGATAACTCTAACTCAAAGCTCAGACTTAGAATGGATAGGAGAAACCCTGGAAATCCATGGAGATTGATCCATGGCAGTTGAAAAACCTAATGTATGGTCTTCCAGAGACATACCGGTCGACCATACCGGTTGCTAGCTTTCCCACAGTGATGCGACCGGTATGTTGCGACCGGTCAGCTCTGAAAGACTGGTCTTGGAACCTTGTTGGTTTTCCGACCAACATAAAACCCTAAGAACTATTCTAATTGAACCCTAATATAATGTAGGACTCTATGATAGCAAGTTTGGATCTTGCGACGTGGAGCAAGCTATCAAACGAGCGTCAGGTAAGGGAATCTGACCTAAACTCTAATAATTAATGGACAGTAAATCGTTGTTAATAACCCTGAATATATATGATGTGATGTTTGTGCATATTCACATGCCATCCTTTAATTTCAGTTATTATTATTGTTCATGCATGATAGGATGTGATTGTTAGACATGTGATTGTTTTTGTTGGAGTGTGGAATGGGAAGGGCATGGGGCCTGGGATCATTCCTCACTCTGGCACCTTTTGTAGTATTCTATTTTAACATGCTTGGTACGGGTGGGGTATCAGGGGAAGGTCGTGGCACAGTGGTCTCCGATGTTGATGTTGACCTGGCCATGATGATGTGACACTGTGGTCTCCGATGTTGACGCTGGCCTGGCCACGATGCTTTAACTCATTCGCTATGCTGTAGGGAGTTATGTTGGCATAGGGTCTACCTGCGTATTGTTCTATCCTAGTATGTTTGTTGTGGATAGGGTATCAGGGGGAGGTGAGGTATTGTGGTCTCCAACCCGGCCTGCCACGCTCTAGCTCTATCTCTATGCCGTAGACGGCTGTACTAGGATAGAGCCTACATTGATGACATATAGGATTGGTTAGTTGCGAGCCCAGTTTGCAAGCCCTGGCCAGTAGGGGCTTAGGTACTGGTATGGGTGGAGTATCAAGGGAGGTGTGGGTTTACCTTAGCTCTATCTCTATTCCATGATGGGTGCATGTGGGTCGGTGGTGGTGTGATCTACTGTGCGGTGCCACACACTCGTGTATAGAGGTGCGGGGGCCCCAAAAATTTCTATAGCACATTGCATACTTAAACCAGACTACAACATAAAATGATTGTTACTCATGCATAATATTGTGAAACTGTCTGATTGTCTTACTGAGCTAAGTTGTGAGCTCACCCTTTGTGTACACATTATTTTTAGATGTTGATGCAGGTTACACGGTGGACGACTACGTGAATGCTTCGGCTTATGGAGGTGTTGCTGCTCTAGACGTACAGGCAGGAGAGGACGAGCGTGACGCTTCATGCGAGTGCTTTTTGCTTGTACCTTTGATTGATTTTATTTATTTCTTTCAGTTATTTTCAGTTAACTTTTGAAGAGATGTAAAGATATTTAATTTATGATTGGATTTGAATAATTTGATATTTTATTAAATTTATCAATAGATTCTCAGTTCATTTATTTAAAGACTTCCGCTGTACTATTTATATTCTGATTGTGGTTATGTGTAATGGTTTGTATGAGTGGACACGCTCTATTCGAGATCCTAGCATAAACCATTGGTTCAATGACGGTTCACTCACACCATTCTGGTTGGTTTAAAATTTAGGGTGTGCAACTTGGTATCAGAGCCAGGTTGTCATAATCTCGCTTGTAAGCGACCCTAAGCCAGTGCACCTGGTCCTGTGTGACCCGTAGGCTATGAGCTAGACGCCCCAACTCCTGACCCATCTCTCACTGAGAATCTAGGATGCCTCTCTGGGTGTCCATGATCTCCCTGAACATGCTCATCACTGGGTCCGAAGTGGGATGAGACGGTCCTGCTGTAGGTGTAGGCTGTGGTGCTGTAGGTACAGGCTATGGTGCTGGCACTGGTACATCCTCCGCCCTATCATCGTCATCCCCATCATCACTCTCAGCCTCTGCTGCATGTGCCGCATTGGCTGCTGCTGCTGCTGCTGCGGCTGCTACCCTCCTGAGTGGGCGAGGGCGAGCCTCCATCTCATCATCACTAACAGGTAGGAAGTCCATCTGCATCCTAAGGATGGCATCCCAGTCGATGTCGGAGGTCATGGTATCCTCAACAGCCACCTCGCCCCTCATGCTCACTCGTAGGCGCCGCAGAAGAGTGGTGATGAGATGGCCATATGGGAGGTTACTGGCCTGATCGGCCAGAGTCGCTTGATGCATAGTCCGAATGATGAGGTAGGGGAGAGAGACCCGCTCCCCGGTGCAGACACAGTAGGTAATATATTGAGTGAGCTGGGATAACTCACTATAGTGACCGTTCTGGGGCACGATGTTGTGCTGGATAATGCGACTGTATACCCGAGGTGCAGGTCTCAAGCTAGCCGCATTCATAGGAGCCCCGAGATTGAGTATCTGCTCCGCTATCTCTCGGCGTAGATCCTCGCTCAGATTGCCCTTCACTTTTGGAGGGCAGTATACTAAATCTCCATCATTGGGGACCCCCAGCAGGTCAGCCAGCTGATGAGTATCAAAGGAAATATGGACGCCCTTGACAAAGCTGGTGATGCGCAAGTCCCTACCCTGATTGGGATCATTGACGTCCCCATGAAGCTCCAGGTTAGCATAGAAGTGTTTAACTAGGTTGGGGCGAGTGGTCTCAGTGTAGGTGATGACAGGCACCCACCCAAGCCTGTCGAAGGCCGCTTGCACATCAAACCTGTGTAGGTGCTCCAAGTTGACACACCGGCCAGATTCTATATTCTTACTATCGAACCAGGGAAAACGGGCTTGTGCTGCCTCAGAACGGAACCGTCGCTCATCAAGCTGTGGAACTGGTGGATGAGGAGCGTGCATGCCTAGGCCATAAGAACGCTTGCCAAGACCTCTTCGGGGAGCCATTTAAACAACAAAACATAAAGAAAACAAGAAGAAAAACGTTAAGAATTTTTGAAAAGTCGACAACATAACGACATTAAATTTGAAAAAACCTCGAACTCACCCAAAACTTGGAGAGGAGAACTTACGTAACCCCCGCACTCTTCAAACAAACCAATCATATGCAATTCAAGCAAAAGATTTGAGAAATTGAGAAAATTCAAGAAAATTCAAAATTTTTGCAAAACCTATGTTAAAAACTAGAAAAATTCAATTTTTATGAAAACCTTTCGGTGGAAGTCAAAATTTGTTGAGGGCTTTTGCTCTTGGGGGTCTCTAAACCCTTTCTAAGCCGAAGGAAAGAAGTTCCTATGGTTAGAATCTTCCAATCGAAGAAAAATCAAGAATTTTAGGTAAAGCCGATATAAAAACTATGTAAAAGTTTGATAGAGATGGAAGAGGCTTACCTGGAGACGATGTGCTGAGTCTGGATCAAAAGAAAATCACTCCTAAGATGACCGGTTGGACTGTAGCAACTCAGAAGCCAGAGGAGAATCGCCACCGGTGAGGAAGAAGGAGAGAAAAGTGAGATTTTTCTCACTTTTCGCGTTTTAAAAAGCCTTTCTGGGCATACCGGTCGACACTTTTACCATACCGATCAACCGGTATCCCATAGAGGCCGCAACCGCTATGTCTCGGTCAGAATTAAAATTTTGACCGGTCGACATACCGGTCGCCCAACCATCTACAGTGTTGCGACCGGTATGTCACGACCGGTCAGCCAAAAAAAAATAATAATAAAAAAACCATCATCTTTGGGAATGGATTGGTTAGGCTAGCATTCAGCCAGTTTATTATGTGGTGAAAAGAAGCTTGTGCTTAAAGACGAGAAAGGAAAAAAGTTTAGCTTCACCGGGACCAAGTTACCTAGGAAGCGAAAGCTGATCCTCTCCGCCCTAAAAGCTAAGAGATGCTTAGAGAAGGGGGGAGTGGGGTATCTAGTGTTTGTAGTCAACATCACTGCTGAGGTGCCAAAGATGGAAGATCTAAATGTGGTGCGAGAGATTCCAGATATATTTCCAGAGGATCTCCCAGGTCTACCATCAGACAGGGCTACAGAATTTGTGATAGACCTTATGCCAGGTTCGGCGCCGGTGTCTAAAGCACCGTACAGGATGGCCCCTACCGAGTTAAAGGAGTTGAAGACCCAATTACAAGAATTGTTAGATAAGGGTTTCATACGACCTAGCATATCGCCTTGGGGAGCACCTGTATTATTTGTCAAGAAGAAAGACGGAAGTGTACGGCTGTGTATCGACTACCGTGAGCTGAACAAATTAACGATCAAGAATCGATATCCTTTGCCTAGAATCGATGATCTGTTCGATCAATTGCAGGGTGCAAAGGTTTTTTCGAAGATTGATCTCCGATCAGGGTATCACCAACTGAAGATCAAGGCCGGAGATATTCCGAAGACTACTTTCAGGACAAGGTATGGGCATTATTAGTTTCTAGTTATGTCGTTCGGGTTGACCAATGCCCCAACATCATTCATGGAACTGATGAACCGAGTGTTTCATGACATGTTGGACACTTCGGTCATCGTATTCATCGATGACATATTGGTCTACTCAAAGGACAAGGAGGCTCATACAACACACTTGAGAGTAGGCCTACAATGGCTGAGAAGGGAGAAGCTTTATGCCAAGTTCAAGAAGTGTGAATTTTGGCTGAAGGAAGTGGCTTTCTTGGGCCATGTAGTATCTGAAGACGGTATCAAGGTTGATCCAAGTAAGATAGCTGCTATAGTAGGATGGGAAGCACCAAAATCTGTTGCGGAGATTCGTAGTTTCCTTGGGTTGGCTGGTTATTATAGAAGATTCGTGGAGGATTACTCAAGGATCACTGTTCCACTCACCAGACTCCAAGAAAGGAGAGAAATTCATATGGACCGATGAGTGCGAGATGTACTTTCAGACTTTGAAGTCAAGACTAGTCTCTGCACCTATCTTGACCATCCCAGAACCAGGCGTACCGTTTACCTTATATACGGATGCTTCAGGGTTGGGTATTAGGTGTGTATTGATGCAAGGAGAACAGGTAATTGCTCATGCATCAAGACAGTTAAAAGAGCATGAGAAGAACTACCCTACGCATGATTTGGAGCTAGCAGCGGTTATACACGTAATCAAGACTTGGAGACACTACTTGTACGGTGAAAAGTTTCATATTAAGTCAGATCACAAGAGCTTAACTTATCTTTTCACTCAGAAAGACCTGAATATGAGACAATGGAGATGGCTGGAGTTATTAAAAGATTATGACTGTGACATCCAGTACCATCCGGGTAAAGCAAATGTTGTGGCTGACGCCTTAAGCAGAAAGTGGGCATCGAAACCTGAGGTAGGACCAAGTACAAATGCTGCATTATGTGCCGCAGCCTCAAGTTCAATTAAAGGTGATGAAAAGTATATCATAGAGACTGCAGAAGATCCAGTCGAGCAAGGCTTAATTCATAAGTTCACCATGATGTTCGTAGCTTTGAAGATCTCACTGGATCTAGTTGATGAAGTCAAGGTAGCAATCCTACAGGATCCACATCTCAAGACAGTCCAAGAAGACTTAGAGAAGGGTACGAGCAATCCTGACTTTACCTTGGATTCAGACAAGGTACTTAGGTATCGTGGACGGTTATGTATACCTGAGAGTGAAGACTGCAATATCAGAGATCGAGTTATGACTGAAGCTCATTACACCCCATATTCGGTACATCCAGGAAGTACCAAAATGTACCACGATTTAAGAAGACTGTATTGGTGGAGGGGTATGAAAGAAGATATAGCTCGTTTCGTGTTTCAATGTCTGAATTGTCAACAAGTTAAAGTAGAAAGGCAAAGACCCGCAGATTTGCTGCAACCACTATCAGAGCCTGCATGGAAGTGGGATTGCATCACTATGGATTTCGTTACTGGCCTACCTTTGACACCAAGGTCAGTGGATGCAGTTTGGGTAATAGTCGCTCGACTCACCAAGTCAGCTCGATTCATTGCGGTCAGACCTCAGTATACCATGGACAAGCTGGCCAAGTTATATGTTGATAATATAGTCAGACTTCATGGCGTCCCAGAAAGTATAGTATCTGACAAAGACCCTCGTTTTACATCAAAGTTCTGGGGAGGATTACAGAAAGCTATGGGAACTAAGTTGAAGTTTAGTACAACTTTCTGCCCTCAGACAAACGGGCAGTCAAAAAGGACTATTCAAATTTTAGAAGACATGCTCCGAGCTTGTGCATTAGACTTCAAGGGAGCTTGGGACGAGAAGCTATCACTTATTGAGTTTTCTTATAACAACAGCTATCAGGCTACAATTCAGATGGCTCCATATGAAGCACTCTATGGGAAAAAGTGTCGAACACCTCTGTTATGGAACGAGGTGGGAGAAAGAAGAATTGTAGGACCGGAGTTCGTTGAAGAAACTTGTCGAGTGATTGATCAAATCAATGAGAGAGTAAAGACAGCTCAAGTTCGACAGAAGCACTATGCGGATAATCGACGTCGAGATCTGGAGTTTGTAGTGGGTGACAAAGTATTCTTGAAGATATCACCGGTGCGAGGTCTGAAAAGGTTTGGTAAGAAGGGGAAGCTGTGCCCCAAGTATGTGGGACCAAACGAGATATTGACCAGACGTGGTAATGTAGCATATCAATTGGCTCTACCACAATCTATGTCAAGCGTTCATGATGTGTTCCATATATCATTATTGAAGAAGTATGTCAGGGATCCATCGCACATCTTGACAGCAGACCCTCCAGACTTGACTGAAGACTTAACGTTTGAAGTGGTGCCTGTGATGCTCTCAAGCCAGAAGGTACAACAACTTCAAACCAAGGATATCCATTATGTGAAAGTGCATTGGAAAAGCCAAGATGTCGAAGAGATTACTTGGGAAGAGGAGAGCGCGATGAGGAAGGAGTACCCTAACCTTTTCGACGATCAAGGTACGTTCAAATTTTGAGGCCGAAATTTCTTTTAAGGGTGGGGGAGATGTGAAACTACATGCAAATTTTGAGACGAAATTTATTTTAAGGGTAGGGGAGTTGTAAGACCCGCACTCCATAAACCCGGTCTAAACCTTGATTTCATGTCGTAGCAGGTCTTTCGATCATCAATGGACCAGACGGGACGAGCGGATGACAATCAGGTACGAAATCGGACCAAAGGCGGACAACTAAGTATGATTTTATGTTGACCGGTCGATGGTACCGGTCTACATACCGGTGGACCGGTCAACTCTGTGCAGTTGACTACGGAGATCCGGAATTGGATCTCTACGGGTCCCACTTTCCTAAACCCTAATACCTGGACCTTCCTAATCCTAATAGGGTTACTAAACCCTAATCCTAGCCTATATAAACACCTCTAAACCTCCTCCAATCCTTTCCATTATTCTTCACAAACCCTAGAAAGGAGAATGAGGTTGGAGAAGGAGAAGAAGCTAGGAAGAAGAAGGAAGTGCTGCCATTGCCGTTCGATGACACTCACCTTACGCCAGTCGATGGTAAGTGTTTTAATCATTCTCATTATTCTATGACTCTAGGATAGTTGTATGGTTGGATCAATACCATGCAAAGCAGGTATTGATCTAAAACCCTAATTGGCCATTAAACCCTAATTTACCGTCAAACCCTAGATTCAAGTTCTAGGATGATTATCATCAAAACTAGACTTGAATGAGTTGGAGATAACTCTAACTCAAAGCTTAGACCTAGAATGGATAGGAGAAACCCTGGAAATCCATGAAGAATGATCGACGACAGTCAAAAAACCTAAAGTATGGTCTTTCGAAGACATATCGGTCGACCATACCGGTTGCTAGCTTTCCCACAGTGATGCGACCGGTATGTTGAGACCGGTCAGCTCTGAAAGACTGGTTTTGGAACCCTGTTGGTGTTCCGACCAACGTGAAACCCTAAGAACTATTTTAATGGAACCCTAATATTATGTAGGACTCTGTGATAGCATGTTTGGATCTTGCGACGTGGAGTAAGCTATCAAACAAGCATCTGGTAAGGGAATCTGACCTAAACCCTAATAATTAATGGACAGTAAATAGTTGTTAATAACCCTGAATATATATGATGTGATGTTTGTGCATATTCACATGCCATCCGTTACTTTCAGTTATTATTATTGTTCATGCATGATAGGATGTGATTGTTAGGCATGTGATTGTTTTCGTTGGAGTGTGGAATGGGAAGGGCATGGGGCCTGGGATCATTCCTCACTCTGGCACCTTTTGTAGTATTCTATTTTAACATGCTTGGTATGGGTGGGGTATCAGGGGAAGGTCGTGGCACGATGGTCTCCGATGGTGATGTTGACCTGGCCATGATGATGTGACACTGTGGTCTCCGATGTTGACGCTGGCCTGGCCATGATGCTTTAGCTCTATCTCTATGCCGTAGGGAGTTATGTTGGGATAGGGTCTACCTGCGTATTGTTCTATCCTAGTATGCTTGTTGCAGATAGGGTATGAGGGGGAGGTAAGGTATTGTGGTCTCCATCCCAGCCTGCACGCTCTAGCTCTATCTCTATGTCATAGACGGCTGTACTGGGATAGAGCCTACATTGATGACATATAGGATTGGTTAGTTGCGAGCCCTGTTTGAAAGCCCTGACCAGTAGGGGCTTAGGTACTGGTATGGGTGGAGTATCAGGGGAGGTGCGGGTATACCTTAGCTCTATTTCTATCCCATGATGGGTGCATGTGGGTCGGTGGTGGTGTGATCTACTGTGTAATGCCACACACTCGTGTATAGAGGTGAGGCGGCCACCAAACCTTTCTATAGCACATTGCAAACTTAAACCAGACCACAGCATAAAATGATTATTACTCATGCATAATATTGTGAAATTGTCTGATTGTCTTACTGAGCTAAGTTGTGAGCTCACCCTTTGTGTACACATTGTTTTTAGATGTTGATGCAGGTTACACCGTGGACGACTATATGAATGCTCCGACGTATGGTGGTGTTGCTGCTTTGGATGTACAGGCAGGAGAGGACGAGCATGACGCTTCATGCGAGTGCCCTTTCTACGTGTACATTTGATTGGATTTTTATTTATTTTAATTATTTTCAGATGGATTAAAGAGATGTAAAGATATTTAGTTTATATTTGGATTTTGAAATATTGGATATTTTATTTAAATTTATCAATAGATTCTCAGTTCATTTATTTAAAGACTTCCGCTGTACTAGTTATATTCTGATTGTGGTTATGTGCATTGGTTTGTATGAGTGTACACGGTCTATTCGAGATCCTGGTGTGAACCGTTGGTTCAATGACGGTTCACTTACACCATTCTGGTTGGTTCAGAATTGGGGTGTGACAGGTGGCCAGGCCGAAGACCACAGTGCCACGTCCTCCCCCCTGATGCCTTACCCGCACCAAGCATACTAAACAGAACAATATGCAAGGTAGACCCTATCCCAACATAGCTCCCTACGCCATAGAGATAGAGAGCTAGAGTCTGGTGGCCAGGCCAGAGACCACAGTACTACGTCCTCCCCCTGATGCCCTACCCGCACCAAGCATGCTAAGATAGAATACTATAAAAAGGTGATAGTGTGAGGAATGATCCCAGACCCCAAGCCCTTCCCATTCCACACACCAATGAAAACAATCACATGCCTAACAATCACATCCTAGCATAGCGAGTATGCATGAACAATAATATTAACTAAAAGTAAAGGATGACATGCGAATATACACAAACATCATTCCACAGAGTCATTGTTATTAACAATGGTTTACTGTCCATTAGATTATTAGGGTTTAGGTCTGATTCCCTTACCTGACGCTCGTTTGATAGCTTGCTCCGCGTCACAAGATCCAAATGTGCTATCACAAAGTCCTACACAATATTAAGGTTTAAATTAGAATAGGTTTACGTTGGTCGAAAAACCAACGAGATTACAAAATACATCTCACTGAGCTGACGGGTCGCAGGTACCGATCGCAGCACTATGGGGAAACCTGCGACCGGTATGGTCAGCCGGTCCCCATAGACCAGCCCCCCGGAAGGTACCGATCGCATGTTGTAACATGCCTTAATAGGTCTAAACCTTGATTTCTTGTCGTAACAGGTCTTCCAAACATCACCGGGCCAGACGGGACGAGCGGATGACAACCAGCTATGAAATCGGACCAAACGGACCAAATTAGGTATGAATTTAGTCATACTGGTTGATGGTACCGGTCTTAGCATTGGTACCGATCGACCGGTATAGTCAGCAGATTACCAAGATCTGGAACCGGATCTCTACGGGTCCTACTTTCTAAATTCCGAACCCTAGGACTTTACTAATCCTAGAAGGCTTCCTAAACCTAAACCTAGCCTATATAAACACCTCTAAACCTCCTAGAATCCCTCCCATTGATCCTCACAAACTCTAGAAAGGAGAAAGAGGCTGAAGAAGGAGGAGAAGCTAGGAAGAGCCGATATTGCTATTCGACGAAGAACACCTTATCGCCAGTCGACGGTGAGTGCTTAAACCTTCTTTTACATTATGACTCTAGGATTATGACTCTAGTATGGTTAGGTTGCTTTGATCAATACCATGCAAAGCATGTATTGATCTAAAACCTTATTTTGCCGATAAACCCTATTTTTGCCGACAAACCCTAATCTAGTCGGTAAACCCTAGATTCGAGTTCTAGGAAGAAGACCGTCAAAGCTAGGATTTGAATGGAGTTGGAAACAACTCTAACTCAGTGCTCAAACCTAGAATGTGTAGGAGAAACCCTAGGATCAATAGGGGATGATCGACGACAGTCGAGAACCGAACGTATGGTCTTCCGGGAACATACCGGTCGACTATACCGGTTGCACCCTATGCGACCGATACAGTGACCGGTACCTTCCGGGGGGCTGGTCTGTGGGGACCGGCTGACCATACCGGTCGTAGGTTTCCCCACAGTGCTGCGACCGGTACCTGTGATCGGTAAGCTCTGTGAGATGTATTTTGTAATCTCATTGGTTTTCCAGCCAACGTAAACCTATTCTAATTTAAACCTTAATATTGTGTTGGACTTTGTGATAGCACGTTTGGATCTTGCGACGTGGAGCAAGCTATCAAACGAGCGTCAGGTAAGGGAATAGGACCTAAACCCTAATAATCTAATGGACAGTAAACCGTTGTTAATAACAATGACTATGTGGATTGATGTTTGTGCATATTCGCATGTCATCCTTTACTTTCAGTTATTATTATTGTTCATGCATACTCGTTCATGCATACTCGCTATGCTAGGATGTGATTGTTAGGCATATGATTGTTTTCGTTGATGTGTGGAATGGGAATGGCTTGGGGTCTGGGATCATTCCTCACACTAGCACCTTTTTGTAGTATTCTATCTTAGCATGCTTGGTGCGGGTAGGGCATCAGGGGGAGGACGTGGTACTGTGGTCTCCAGCCTGGCCACCAGACTCTAGCTCTATCTCTATGCCGTAGGGAGCTATGTTGGGATAGGGTCTCCCTTGCGTATTGTTCTGTCTTAATATGCTTGGTGCGGGTAGGGCATCAGGGGGAGGAGGTGGCACTGTGGTCTCCGGCCTGGCCACCAGACTCTCGCTCTATCTCTATGCCGTAGGGAGCTATACTGGGATAGGGCCTACTGTGATGACATATAGGATTGGTTAGTTGCGAGCCCAGTTTGCAAGACCTCGCCAACAGGGGCTTACGTGTTGGTATGGGTAGAGCATTAGGGGAGGTGGTGGACGCCTTTGCTCTATCTCTATTCCATGGTGGGTGCATGTGGGACGGCAGTGGTGTGATCTATTGGGCGGCTTCAAACACTCATGTATAGAGGTGCGATGGTCGCCAATCCTTTCTATAACACATTGCAAACTTAAAACCAGACCATGATATAATATGATTGTTACTCATGCATATGAATGTTACACTGTCTGATTGTCTTACTGAGCTAAGTTGTGAGCTCACCCTTGTATATATACATGTTTTTAGATGTTGATACAGGTTATACGGTGGATGATTACATGAATGCTTCGGCGTATGGAGGTGTTGCTGCTCTGGACGTGCAGGTAGGAGAGGACGAGCATGACGCTTCATGCAAGTGCCCTTTCTGCGTGTATCTCTAGGATTTTATTTTATTTGTTTCAGTTATTTTCGGTTGACATTAAAGTAATGTAAAGATATTTATTTATGTTTTGAGAATTTGGATAATGGAATATTTTATTAATATTTATCAATAGATACTCAGTTCATTTTATTAAAGACTTCCTCTGTATACGATTATATTCTGATTGTGGTTTTGTGCAATGGTTTGTCTAAGTGGACACAGTCTTATTGAGATCCTGTATGAGCCGTTGGTTCAGTGACGGTTCACTCACACCATTCTGATTGGTTCAGAATTGGGGTGTGACACGCATACCCTAGGGTCGCATAACGACCAACCCTACCATCGACCCTACGTTGGAAAACATAGTATTTTGTCCGAATGATCTGAAAAATTTGAAATTTATATTGATTAGTTGGATTCTTGAGAACTACTTATATTGATTGCCTCACATGTGCTATGATTGTTTTCAGACACTACCACACCAGAATAGGAAATGGCTGGGCGAAGGGTGACCAGATGAGGTCGTAACCCAATTCCACCACCACCACCTGTGGGAGGACAGCCATGAAATTCCTGATGTACAAGAAAACTAGAATACGGCACCACCAGTAGCTTGTGGCCAGGAAAATCCTACAAACTTGCCAGCCCCACCTACGAATTTGGATACAGCCGTAATGAACTTGGCACAACAGCTGCAACAAATACAACAAGTGCAAGTCAATATGCAAGCTGCTATTGGAATGGCTTTTCCAGCTGCCCATACGACACCTATGCCAACAGGGCAGGCTAGTACAGTACTGGGGGGAAGCAACACGGTACCCCACGCACCTTAAACACCAGTCATGCAGGCTCAAGTGCAGAATCCTGAGGTAGCTCAAGGCAGTTACCAGTATCAACCACCTATGTATGGGGCCTATGCTCCGTATCAGCTGGACCACTCTCGATTGATCAAGCGTTTTCTGAAGATGAAGCCCAAAGAATATAATGGTAAGCCCACAGATTCTTTGTGGCCAGCATACTGGATTGATGAAATGGAAAGAAATTTTATGATGATGACAGTGAATGAGGAGGAGAAAGTGCTGTGTGCAACCTTCATGCTGAAGGCGATGCACACCACTGGTGGAAGTCCACACGGACTTATCTGTTAACAAAGCACACCCAATTGACCTGGGATATATATAAAGAGGCATTCTTTGAGAAGTATTTCCCTAGAGTTTTAGAGATTCTATGGAAAGAGAGTTCCTAAGTTTATATCAGGGGAAAATGACCGTAGATGCATACCAACAGCGTTATGAGGAGCTGTTTTTCTTTGCACCCGCCAGCATGCAGGAAGAAAATACAAAGACTCGAAGGTTCGTCATGGGACTTAGAGGAAGCATTCGCGAGCATGTTCTGGGACTCGAAAAGAAGGTCTACAATGAAGCAGTACAAATTTCTCGAGTAATAGAGTCGAGCCAGAAAGAGAGCTATTTCGCTCAGAATAGAGGTATCAAGAGGCCAAATGAGAATTCTTATAACGGAGGAAATACAAGGACATTCAAACCCTTTCATACTCAAGGTTTCAATGCTGCAGCCAAGACTACTCCAGTAGCTCAACCGCAACAAAAGCAGAACAATGAAGGAGTAAAATGCTTTAACTGCAACCAAATAGGACATTGTTCAAGGGAGTGTCCTAAACCCAGGAAGCAGCTACAGCAAGGAAAGGTTTATGCTGTTACATCTGAGGATGTTGTCGCATCGCCTGATGCGGTCACAGGTATGACCTGAACCTTTCATTTTGTGTTACATTGTGTGAGCATGTAGACTAAATCAAAACAAATCATAGGTATCGTACCTATTAATGGCATACCCGCTAGAGTACTCTTTGATTTTGGAGCTACTCATTCTTTTATATCTGTGTCATTTGGAAACAAGCTAAACCTACCCCTCAAATCTTTAGACTTTAAACTGCTTGTACGATCACCTATGGGATTAGAAGTAGAATTAGAAAAAGGTTATGGACCATTCCAGTTCTTATTGACGAGAAGACTTTGGATGCAACCTTGATTCAACTTGAGATGGTAGACTTTGACGTTATCTTGGGAATGGACTGGTTAGCTCGGCATTCTGCAAACCTATTATGTGCAGAAAAGAAGCTGACATTTAAAGACAAGGAAGGAGTAGAGTTTAGTTTTGCGAGAACCAAACTTCCCCGAAAATGAAAACTCATCCTCTCTGCATTAAAGGCTAGGAAATGCCTTGAGAAAGGAGGAGTTGGGTATTTAGTATCAGTGGTCGACCTCACCAAGGAAGCACCACGAGTGCAGGATATTGATATTGTACGTGACTTTCCAGATGTATTTTCTAAAGAACTACCAGGACTACCACCCGACCGAGCGACAGAGTTCGTTATAAACCTGATACCCGGATCCGCACCAGTATTTAAAGCACCCTATCGAATGGCTCCTATTGAACTGAAGGAATTGAAGGTACAATTACAAGAATTATTGGACAAGGATTATATCAGACCTAGCATATCGCCATGGGGAGCTCCAGTATTGTTTGTAAAGAAGAAGGACGGTAGCGTTCGACTATGTATAGACTACCGAGAATTGAATAAGCTTACAATCAAGAATCGGTACCCGTTTCCTCAGATCGATGACTTGTTCGATCAGTTGCAAGGTGCCAAGGTGTTCTCCAAGATCGATCTTCGGTCAGGATACCATCAGTTGAAGATTAAGGATGGTGATATTCCAAAGACAGCATTTAGAACAAGATATGGACATTATGAATTTTTAGTCAAGTCTTTTGGATTGACGAATGCACCCGCAATTTTTATGGAACTCATGAATTGGGTATTCCATGATATATTGGATATGTCGGTCATTGTGTTTATTGATGATATATTGGTCTACTCCGAGGACAATGAAACTCATGTCATGAATCTAAGAGCCGCTCTGCAGCGATTAAGGAAAGAGAAGCTTTATGTCAAATTTACAAAGTGTGAGTTTTGGTTAAATGAGGTCGCTTTCTTAGGCCATGTTGTATCCGCTGAAGGAATTAAAGTGGATCCTAGCAAGATTAAAGCCATTGTAAAGTGGGAAGCACCAAAGAGCGTTGCAGAAATTAGAAGTTTCCTAGTATAGCTGGGTATTATCGACGATTCGTGGAAGACTATTCCAGAATTGCCGTACCTCTCACCAGTTTGACTAAGAAAGGAGAAAAGTTTGTTTAGACTGATAAATGTGAGAAAAGTTTCCAAACATTGAAGGCTAGATTGATATCTGCTCTGATCTTGACTATTCTTATTCCAGGACAACCCTTTATCTTGTACACTGATGCGTCAGGATTGGGTTTAGGATGTGTACTTATGCATGGAGAATAAGTAATTGTGTATGCTTCAAGATAACTGAAGACACATGAGAAGAACTATCTCACTCATGACTTGGAATTAGCGGCAGTAGTACATGCTGTCAAGATATGGAGACATTACTTGTACGGAGAGAAATTTCAGATTAAATCAGATCATAAGAGTCTCACTTATCTTTTTAATCAGAAGCAGTTGAACATGCGACAAAGAAGATGGCTGGAATTATTAAAAGATTATGATTGTGATATCCAGTATCATCCAAAAAGGCTAATGTAGTTGCTGATGCGCTAAGAAGAAAAGCAATGATAAAGTCTCAATGAGAGGTTAACACAACTGCAGCAATGTGTACAATAGGAAAAGTGTTCAATTACGGTAATGAGCAGTTCGTGATAGATGCACCGGGTGAATCAACCAACCAAGGGTTTATTCATCAGTTTTCAAACATGTTCACAACGTTGAAGATTGTACCTGATATAATTAATGAAGTGAAAGAAGCTATTAAATCAGACCCTTATCTAAGAACGGTACAAGAAGACATCGAAAAAGATAGGACTATTCCTGAGTTCACCTTAGATGATGAAAAGGTACTGAAGTACAAAGGAAGAGTATGTGTTCCTGAAACAAAAAATTTGGACATTAGACACCGACTAATGAAGGAAGCTCATACCACCACCTATTCGGTACATCCTGGAAGTACAAATATGTATCATGATTTGAAGAAATTATATTGGTGGAGAGGAATGAAAGCAGATGTAGCTAAATTCGTGTCTCAATGCCTAAATTGTCAGAGGGTGAAAGCTGAACGAAAAAGACCTGTAGGACTATTATAGTCGTTAACAGAACCAGCATGGAAATGGGACTGCATCACTATGGACTTCGTCTCCGGGTTACCATTGACTCCTCGAGTAGTTGACGTGGTCTGGGTGATTATAGATCGTCTGACTAAGACAGCTCGCTTTATAGCAATACGACCACAGTATACCCTGGAGAGGTTAGCCAAGATATATGTGGATAACATTGTCAGATTACATGGTGCACTTGAAAGCATTGTGTTTGATAGAGACCCACGCTTTACTTTAAAGTTTTGAAAAGGATTGCAAAAGGCTATGGGTACAACATTGAAGTTCAGTATTACATTCCATCCTCAGACAGACGGACAGTCAGAGCGTACCATTCAGATTTTAGAAGATATGCTTCGAGCCTGTGTAATTGACTTTAAAGGATCATGGGATAAGAAACTACCATTGATCGAGTTCGCCTATAACAACAGCTATCAAGCTACTATACATATGTCACCTTATAAAGCACTGTATGGTAGAAAGTGTCGAACTCCTTTATTTTGGAATGAAGTTGGTGAACGTAGCATCGTTGGACCAGAATTTGTTGAAGAGACTTGTCGAGTAGTCGACATTATCAAAGAAAGAGTTAGAACGGCTCAGAATCATTAGAAACAGTATGCAGATACTCGACACAGAGACCTTGAATTTGTCGTAGGTGATAAGGTATTCTTGAAAGTATCACCTATGCGAGGTTTAAAATGATTCGGACAGAAAGGGAAGCTAAGTCCAAGATATGTTGGGCCATATGAGATTTTAGCCAAACGTGAAAAGGTGGCTTATCAGTTAGCACTACCACCATCTATGTCAAGTGTGCATGATGTATTTCATGTCTCATTGCTGAAGAAGTACGTCAGAGACCCAACGCATATTTTGACAGCAGATCCACCAGGTTTAACTGATGATTTGACATTCAAAGTAGCACCAACTAAAATCACTAGTCGAATGGTTCAACGTCTATGCAACCATGAGATATACTATGTTAAAGTCGCCTGGAGGAGCCGAGATATAGAAGAGATCACATGGGAAGAAGAGAATGCTATGCGGAAGCAATATCCTCACCTTTTTGACTCGGAAGGTATGTACAAATTTTGAGGACAAAATTTTTAATAAGAGGAGGGAGTTGTAAGACCTATATCGAACTAATCGATCTTTTCACCTTGTATCAGGTCTACCTATCATGGTCGAGCCAAGTGGACCAAGTGCGTGAAGAAAATCACAAGACCAGGTATGAGTCTAACCTAAAAATAGTAAATGTGAGGGTAGGATCGCATGCCTAAACAGGTAGGGTCGACCCCACCTCAATAGAAGTCCAACCCATGACTTTTTAATCGTAGGGTCGCATAACTAAGAAGGTGTAGGGTCGACGGATCCTGCGATCGGCCCTACGATTACAGACAGAAAATGTAAATTAGGAAACTTTCCTAATTCCCAAGGGTTCTTTCCTAAACCTGATGAGACTTATTTTGGAGGGTTTTTCTCTATAAATAGGACATCCCTTAGCCTCTTTCACTCCTTTTAGAACCCTAATTGAAAATGAGAGAAAGAGAAAGAGAAGGAAAAGAAGAAGAGAAGGAAAATTGAAGAAAAGACTAAGGAAGAGGAGGAAGTTTAGAGAAACCTTTGAATCTCAGCCAACCTCAGGTATGAACCTAATTCCCTTCACAAAGTAAGAGCCTAAAATAGATTAGGAAGAATTTATGATTAAGAGAAACTCAAACCATCCATCTATGGATAAGTTCCAAAGGAATCCATGGAAGTAATCATCATAGGCAATGGAAAGTGTGTAAAAATCGTAGTTATGAGCCATAGAACAATCTTAGAATGGACCTACAAGACCACAGGATCGATCACATGCCCTCAGGAAGTCCCAGGGAGGGTGTGGTCGCACGTAGGGTCGATTGGTATCCGACCCCACGTGCGACCCTACACCCTAGGGTCGTAGAAAACTGCTAACCTAGGTGCAACCCTACCCTGTGACCCTACGATTTTAGCTAGTCTAAATTTATTGGAATTAATTCTAATTAAAATCTATCGACTTATTAGGCCTTTCTACTGATTTAAAGGTGATTCATAAAGCTTGAACGAGGATCTACACTCAATCAAAGGTGAGGGAACAAGACCTAAACTAATTGGCTAATAATAAACTATTTTTGTTTATTGAGTCCAATACCATGAATGATTCTATGTTTGTATGATTGTAATGTGCATATCACATGTCATCCATTATTCATGTTATTACTGTTCATGCATATTTAATTTTTGTTTATTTATAATATGAGGTTGATGATGATGCTAGGAATAGGCAAGTGAATGTTTATGCGTAGTTAATATACTTGATGCGAGTGGGGCATCAGGGGGAGAACATGACACTGTGGTTTAGCCTGGTCACCAGACTCTAGCTCTATCTCTACTCAAGTCTTGTCCACTAACATCGTCGTTTCGCTATTACTTTAGCAGAACTGTTACGTCGTAGGGCATCAGGGGAGGTGGTCTCGGACCGTGTGGTTTCTGTCCGTGTAGTCTCTGACTCTACCAGGGGGCCTTAGCTCTATCTCTATGGACGTGTTGAGGGATGCTGGGGTGATGCCTTGGATACACTGTTTGACATTAGGATTGGTTAGTTGCGAGGCCAGTTTGCAAGCCCTCGCCAACAGGGGCTTACGTATTGGTATGGGTAGAGCATCAGGGGAAGTGTGATGCGGTACGGTCCTAAGTACTTTAGCTCTATCTCTATTCCATGGTGGGTACATGTGGGGGCGACAATGGTGTTTGATCCATTGGGCGGTTCCACACATTCGTGTATAGAGGTGCGGCGGCCACCTATCCTTTCTATAGCACATTGCATACTTATGAACCAGACCAAAGATATGAATTGTATGCATGCATATGTTTGTTGCATTATTTTGTTTACTTACTGAGCCGTGATGTGTGCTCACCCTTTTGACGTCGAATATTTTTAGTTGATGATGCAGGTACCACGGTTGAAGACTATATGAATGCTCCTATGTATGGACATGCGGCGGCGATGGATGCTGAAGTTATGGTGGAGTCGCATGATTCGTCATGCGAGTGCAACTCATGCGTCTTCATTTAGATTCATTCTTTTGGATTTTATTTGGAAATGTAATTGAATATTTTAAATTATTTTGTCTTAGTAAATGGAGAATAATTGGATAATTTATTATTTTATAATTATTAAACTCTCAGTTCATTAGTATAAAGACTTCCGCTATTGTGTATTTACTCTAATTATTGTTGTGGATGTGTATGGTTTAAGCAAACAGACACATCCTATTCGAGATCCTGATTAAACTGTTGGTTAATTAGCGGTTCATCACACCATTCTGAATAGTGCGGAATTGGGGTGTGACAAAATACTAAAGAGCATAATGTACTGTATTAAAAGTGAGAACCTAATAAACAGACATGCTTTAGTTAGGAGACCAAAATGATAAGCATGAATGATCATAAATTTCAATAACAAGTAAGAAGAAGAATCGTATCATAGAATAAGCATAAAGCATTCCAAGAGTGAAAAGTTAATTGTGCTATAGGGTACAGTCCACAAACCGGACAGTTACCCTGTTATAAAAGTTAATGTACTATGAGGGAGAGAAATGTAAGGTGATCTATCATGGGGTTGGGGGCATCAGAGGAATAGGGTTAGGGATGTCATAGTCACGCTCATATGCGACCCTAAGCCAGTGTATCTGCTCCTGCGTGACTCTGAGGCTGCGAGAGAGGCACCCTAGGTCACGGTTCATCTCGTGCTGGGAATCTCAAATATCTATAAACAAACCCATCACGGTATCGAGAGGAGGCTGGGATGGTCCTGCTGCGGGTATGGACTGTGGTTCCAGTGTAGGAATGTCCTCCATCAATTCATCATCATCACCCCCTACCTCTTCTGCATAAGCTGCATTGGCTGCTGCTGTTGCTGCTGTGGCTGTTGCTACCCTCCTAAGCGGATGAGGACGAGCCTCTAGCTCCTCATCACTGATCGACAAGTTGTCCATCTTCATCCGGACAATGGCATCCCAGTCAATGTCTGATGTCATGGTGTCCTCAACCGCAATCTCATCCCTCATGTCTACTCGAAGGCGCTGCAGGAGTGTAGTGATAAGCCAGCCATAAGGAAGGTTGCTTAACTGGTCGGGCATGGTAGCCTGACGCATAGTCCTGATGATAATATAAGGAAGACAAACCCGCTCCCTAGTGTAGACACAATAAGTCAGGCACTGGATGAGCTGAGATAACTCATTATAGTGGCCACTCTGAGGAATAATATCATGCTGGATAATGCGACAATATACTCGAGCAACAGGTCTTTGATAAGTGTATAATTTTACATTTTTATTCCTTTTGCATTATGATTTTTAGAGGTGTTTTATACCTTATTGAGCTTAATAGAATTTATTTTATGAGTTTGGTATATTTTAGAAATCTTGTTAATTAATTAATAAAAGATGAAAAAATTATAGCACTCTCAATATTAACATTTTGAATTTCATGTAGGATTCTGACATGGAAAGAGTTTGTTTGGGCTTCCAAATGTGGTTTTAAAATCTGATCTGGAAAATTGATCCAAATCTATACCAGAGAAGGAAGGTTGCTACACACGGAAGGTTCACTATTGGAAGAACTTGATTGATTGTTGGAAATCTTGAGGAGAATATACACAACTATAGAATCTTATAAAATTTGGTAGATTTGGAGGTCACAATTGTTTAATAATGGAATGATTTTCATCTAATCTAGGAATGAGGATTTTGTTTAATTTTTATTTCCATATAATAAGGTTGTCAAATCTAGGCATACCAATTTTAGTCTTGTATTTTGGCTATTTAAACAATGTAAAGCCTATGTAAAGATGATCCAAGAGTGATTGAGAAAGAAGGCAGTAGCTGAAGAACAACTCTCTTTCTTTTATTCTTGTGTTCTTGAAGAAGTCATGTGTGGCTAACTTTCTTATCTTCGTTTAGACGGAGCTGAAGCCATCATTGTAAACTTGTGAGACTTGTTCTTATTTATTGATTTTTAATTGAATATTTATTTTTCTTCTAATTTATGTGTAGAATGATTGATGAATGAGTTGATTAGGAGTACTACTAATTGATTTATTTATTTAATCGATTGTTATATTAGAATTGGATTGCTATCAATTGATTATTCTATGTCATTGGCAATGGGGATTGATGTTAATGGACAAGTTAATGTTATATTACTAGGAGAAATCAGATTAAAGTAATTAAACCACGTTGGTGTGTGCTTAACGTTTAATTTCAATCGTCTTTCTAATTGTTAATGTTATTCCTGAATCAAATCGAGAGCCTAGTCTTGAGATTGATTTAAGAGTAAGGGTGTAAGACCCGTACTGAACTAACCGGTCTTACCACCTTGTACCAGGTCTATCTATCATGGTCGAGCCACATGGACCAAGTGCGTGAAGGAAATCACAAAATCAGGTATGAAATTGACCCAAAAATAGTAAAATAGAGGGTAGGGTCGCATGCCTAAACAGGTAGGGTCGACCCCACCTCAGCAGGGTCCAACCCATGACTTTTGAGTCCTAGGGTCGGATGACTTGAGACCCTAGGGTCGACGAATTTTGCGACCCTAGCATCGACCCTAGGCAAACTGACAGAAATTGGAAATTAGAAAACTTTCCTAATTCAAAGGGAACCATTCCTAAACTCATTAGGACGGATTTTGGGAGGTTTTCCTCTATAAATAGGATGTTCCTTAGGCTCTTTCACTCCTTTTGAAACCCTAATTGAAAGTGAGAGAAAGAGAAGAGAAGGAAGAGAAGGGAAGTTTGTCACACCCCAATTCTGCACCATTCAGAACAGTGTGATGAACCGCTAATAAACCAACGGTTCAACCAAGATCTCTAATAGGCTGTGTCCATTAAAAATAAAACCATACACATCCACAACCATAATCAGAATAAATACACAATAGCGAAAGTTTTATAGTAAATGAACTGAGAAATCTAACTGTGATAACCATAATAAAAATATCAAGTTATTGTTGTATCAACTGAGACATAAATAAATAAAATATCAATTACATTCCTTAAATAATTCAAATGAAAATCTAATCGAATACGCATGAATTGCACTCGCAAGAGGGATCATGCGTATCCTCTAAGTCTTCGACTTCCATTGCAGCAACACGCCCATACACCGGAGCACTCATATAATATTTGACAGTGGTACCAGCATCATCAACTAAAAATATTCGACGTCGAGAGGGTGAGCACACATCATGGTTCAGTGAGAAAATAAAACAATGCAACAAACATATGCATGCATTCAATTCATATCTTTGGTCTGGTAAATAAGTTTGCAATGTGCTATAGAAAGGATAGGTGGCCGCCGCACCTCTATACACGAGTGTGTGAAGCCGCCCAAAGGTAACATTTATTGTCGTCCCACATGCACCCTACCATGGAATAGAGATAGAGCTAAAGTGCTGAGGCCCGGCCTATGACACTTCCCCTGATACTCTACCCATACCAACACGTAAGCCCCTGCTGGCGAGGGCTCGCAAACTGGGATCGCAACTAACCAATCCTAATGCCAATCAATGTATCCAAGGCCTCACCCCAGCATCCCTTAATACGTCCATAGAGATAGGGCTAAGGCCCCCCGGTAGAGTTAGAGACTACACAGTCCGAGACCACCTCCCCTCATACACTACGATGTAATAGTTCTGCTAAGGTAATGGCGATACGACGATGTCAGTGGACAAGACTTGAGTTAGAGATAGAGCTAGAGTGCTGAGGCCCGGCCTATGACACCCCCTGATACTCGCTCACATCAAGCACACCAACCACACACATCCATCCACATGCCTATTCCTATCATCATCATCATCTTCATGTTATAAACAATAATTTAAATATGCATGAACAGTAATAATAGAAATATTGGATGACATGTTGAATGCACATAACAAGCATATACGCATAGAATCAATCATGGCATTGGACTCAAGAATAAAACAATTTATTATTAACCAATTAGTTTAGGTCTTGTTCTCTCACATTTGCTTGATCGTAGATTCTTTTTCAAGCTTTAAGAATCAACTAAATATCAATATTATATCACTAGAAGACCTAATCAAGTCGATAGAATTTAATTAGAATTAATTCTGATTTTAAAAAGCATGCTGTTAACTGGGGGTCGATGCCAGGGTCGGAGGTTCCATCGACCCTGGGTGCTACCACCCAGATTCTGGACTTCCCGAACACTGGGGGTCGATTGTTAGGGTCTGGTAGGGTCGATTGGCCATCGACCCCCCGTGCGACCCCCGTAGGTTTAGTCGAATTTTCATCCTACAATCCATTCCTTCGTGTTTGGGTCCTATGGCTTGCTTCTACAATCCATTACATACATGTTCTATGGCTTAGAACCATAGTTTATTCACCTACATGGTTTTTATGATCTCCCCCATGGTTACCATGGATGGATGATTTGGGTTTCTCCTAGATCATTCCCTCCTCACTATCTACTCTAAGGTCTTTAGAACTACATGGAGATAGTATCCATACATGAAAATTAGGCTTTTTTCTCTGAAGCCTTTTCTTTGATCTTCTTCTCCACTTTCCTTCTCTTCTCTTTCTCTTCTCCTTCTATTCTCTTTGTCTCAATCCAATTAGGATTCGAAAAGGAGTGAAAGAGGCTTAGGGACGTCCTATTTATAGAGTAGAAACTCCCAAAATAAGTCTCATTGAGATTAGGAAAGAATCCCATTGAAATTTGTAATGTTCCTAATTCACAGTTTCTGTCGGTAGACTGGGGATCAATGAGGGGGTCGGAGATCCCGTTGACCCCTGGTTCTAAAATGTCCGACCCCCAGTTAATAACTCAGGGTCTGACTTTTATACTGGGGGGGTCCGACCCTGCCTTGCTGGGTATGCGACCCTCCCCCTTATTTTAGTATTTTTGGGTCAGTTTAATACCTGGGATCGTGATCTCCCTCAAGCACTTGATCCATTTGGCTCGACGATGATGGGTAGACCTGGTTCGAGGTGGTAAGATCAGGTTAGTTCGATACGGGTCTTACAACTCCCCCCTACTTATAAAAATTTCGTCCTCGAAATTGTACATACCTTCCGAGTCAAATAAATGAGGATATTGCTTTCGCATAGCATTCTCTTCTTCCCATGTGATTTCTTCAATATCTCTATTTCTTTAGGTGACCTTAACATAATAGATATCACGGTTGCATAGTCGTTGAACCTTTCGGCTGGTGATTTCAGTTGGTGTTACTTCAAATGTCAAATCATCAGTCAAATCAGGTAGATCTACTGTCAGAACGTGTGTTGAATCCTTACATACTTCTTCAATAAGGAAATATAAAATACGTCATGCATACTTGACATAGATGGTGGTAGTGCTAACTGGTAAGCCACTTTTCCACGTTTGGTTAGAATCTCATATGGTCCGACATATCTTGGACTTAGTTTACCTTTTTGTCCAAACCGTTTCAATCCTCGCATAGGCGATACTTTTAAGAACACTTTATCACCCGCGACGAACTCAAGGTCTCGGCTTCGGGTATCGGCATATTGCTTCTGACGATTCTGAGCTGTTCTCACTCTTTCTTTGATAATGTCGACCACTCGACAAGTCTCTTCAACAAATTCCGGTCCAACAATACTACGTTCCCTAACTTCATTCCAAAACAAAGGAGTTCGGCACTTTCTGCCATACAGTGCTTCATAGGGTGACATCTGTATAGTAGCCTGATAGCTATTATTATAAGCGAACTCAATCAGTGGTAACTTTTCATCCCATGATCCTTTAAAATCAATTACACATGCTCGAAGCATATCTTCTAGAATCTGAATTGTATGCTCTGACTGTCCATCTGTCTGTGGATGGAATGCAGTACTAAACTTCAATGTTGTACCCATATCCTTTTGCAATCCTTCCCAAAACTTGGAAGTAAATCGTGGATCTCTATCGGACACAATGCTTTCAGGTACACCGTGTAATCGCACAATGTTATCCACATACAGCTTAGCTAACCTCTCCAGTATATACTGAGGTGGTATAGGTATAAAGCGAGCTGTTTTAGTCAGGCAGTCTACAATCACCCAAACTGCATCAACTACTCGAGGAGTCAATGGTAATGCTGTGACGAAGTCCATAGTGATGCAGTCCCATTTCCATGCTGGTTCCGGTAACGGCTGTAACAGTCCTGCCGGTCTTTGTCGTTTAGCCTTTACTTTCTGACAATTTAGGCATTGAGACACGAACATAGCTACATCTGCTTTCATTCCTCTCCACCAATATAATTTCTTTAGATCATGATACATTTTTGTACTTCCAGGTTGTATCGAATAGATGGTGGTATGGGCTTCTTTCATCAATCGATGTCTAATGTCCGAGCTTTCTGTTTCGGATACACATATTCTTCCTTTGTACTTCAGTACCTTTTCTTCGTCCAAGGTGAACTCAGGGTTAGTCCTACCTTTTTCGATGTCCTCTTGTACCGTTCTTAGGTAAGGGTCTGATTTGATAGCTGTCTTTACTTCATCAACTATATCCGGTATAATCTTCAATGAGGCGAACATATTTGAAAACCGATGAATAAACCCTTGGTTGGCTGATCCATCTGGTGCATCTATCACAAACTGCTCATTACCGTGCTTGAATACCTTTCTGGTAGTACACATTGCGGCAGTTGTGCTAACCTCTCCCTGAGATTTTATCATTGCCTTTCTACTCAACGCATCGGCTACTACATTAGCTTTCCCCAGATGACACTGGATATCACAATCATAGTCTTTCAATAGTTTCAGCCATCTTCTTTGTCTCATATTCAGCTCCTTCTGATTAAATAGATAGGTAAGACTTTTATGGTCTGATTTAATCTGAAACTTCTCCCCATACAGATAATGTCTCCATATTTTGACAGCATGTACTACTGCCGCTAGTTCCAAATCATGAGTGGGATAGTTCTTCCCATGTGTCTTCAGTTGTCTTGAGGCATATGCAATTATTATTCTCCTTGCATAAGTACACATCCTAATCCCAGTCCCGATGCATCGGTGTACAAGATAAATGGTTGTCCTAGAACCGGAGTGGTCAAGATTGGAGTGGATATCAATCTAGCCTTCAATGTTTGGAAACTCTTCTCGCACTTCTCAGTCCAGACAAACTTTTCACCCTTCTTAGTCAAACTGGTGAGAGGTACGGTAATTCGGGAATAATCTTCCACAAATCGTCGATAATAACCAGCTAGACCCAGAAAACATCTAATTTCTACAATGCTCTTTGGTGCTTCCCACTTCACGATAGCTTCGATCTTGCTAGGATCCACTTTAATTCCTTCAGCGGATACAACATGGCCTAGAAATGCAACTTCCTTTAGCTAAAACTCACACTTTGAAAATTTGGCGCAGAGCTTCTCCTTCCATAGTCTCTGCAGAGCGGCGTTTAGATTCTTAATATGAGTTTCCTCGTCTTTGGAGTAGACCAATATATTATCGATGAATACAATAACCGACGTATCCAACATATCGTGGAATACCCGATTCATAAGTTCCATAAAGGTTGCTGGTGCGTTCGTCAATCCGAAAGACATAACCAAAAATTCATAATGTCCATATCTGGTCCTGAATGCTGTATTTTCACTGCAGGGTCGATGGTGGGGGTCGATGGATGTCCGACCCTCAGTCTGTGACCCTGAGGAAACACTAATTCTTCCCGAGAGTTGGGGGTCGATGGGGGGTCGATGGGTGGGTCGATTGTTTTAATCGAATTTTCTGACCCCTGGACTAAAAATCAGATTTTTAAGTTCCGATTCAAAGTCCATTTCCCATTCTTTCTTCTCCGCTTCGACTCGTCTCGTCCCTCTGAGTTGCTACAGTGACAACTCCGATCCGTTGGTGGTTTGCACTCCTTGTTTCGTCGTCTACACCTTCGCTACAGGTATGTCTTCTACATTTTCATGTTTTTAGGTTTCTTTACCTAGGTTTTTGCTCGTATATCTCGTATTTTTCAAATTAAACTTTTTCCAACTGTAAAAATTCGATTTTTATTGGGGGATTTTGTTGTTGGTGACTCGAGGAACGAAAGCCCTCAAACATATTTGAGTTTCATCGGTTGGTTATCGAGAAACTCAAAATTTACTTTTTTTGTCCTAATTTTGTCGAGATTTTGAATTTCTTGAAATTTCTTCCAATTCAATCTCATTAGTTGAAATTTTCGACTGTATGAGTCTCACAGGATAGTTTAGGATCTATGTATGTCCTCCTGCCCATGTGTATGGGTGAAAAGTGAGGCTTTGGACCAATTTACGTCGTTATAATGTCAAAATTTTTGGATTTTTCATCTTTAGTAGCCCAATATCTGCTTTTCTTTGTTATTGGCAGATACTATGGCTCGTACCAAGGTACCTAGTGTTCGCGACCGTCTTCGCTTCCGTTCCATTGAAGCCGAGACTCAGTATGCCCACTACACTTTTAAGAAAGTAGAGGGAGGCCGCAAAGTGGACTTGGCTAGCTTGGCCTTGTTCAATGTGGAGGGGGCCTTTGGCGATATGGGATGGCTCCCTGTCATCACCTATGACGCCTGTAACTGTCCTGACTTGGTACGCCAGTTCTATTGTAATCTTCAAGTGGTGGGGGATTACAACGATGTTGAGAGAGTTGGTGAGCTTTGGATCACTAGCTATGTCAAGGGGGTTGACATTTCTTTCGACTATCGACAGCTAGCAGACTTGCTGGGTATCTCCTATGGTGGCTCCTTCGTATTCTGTGCCCCTGGAGAGCCCCAGTTCTTTTCATTACAGATGAGGGCTGAGATAGACCTTCAGCTCATCAGACCTGATCGCTGAGAGATGAAAGCGAGTTATCTGTGTTCAGATCCACGGGTATACTGCAAGATCATTCAGCATAACCTGATACCGCAGAGTGGACATTACGAGAGGGTCTCCCAGTTGACCCAGTATCTGCTGTACTGCATATGCACTAGGCAACCCGTCTACCTTCCCTATATCATCATGCGGACGATGATCAGTGCCACGTTGCCCAGTCACACTAGCAACCTTCCTTATGGACGCATGATCACTACATTACTTACCCGCCTGGGGGTTGATTTGTTGGATGAGAAGATTCAGGAGAAATCTTTTTTATCGCCTCTGGATTGGGAGGCCATCTGCAAGATGGGCATGCGAAATGCCTAGGTTAGCGATGAAGAGAGGAACACGATGGTGCGCCCTCGCACTCGAGTGGAGATGGCTGACGCTGAGGCAGCAGCAGCAGCAGCCGCTGGAGCAGGGTTCATGGGGATGATAATGATCGGCTATACATGGATGTGGATGCCATACCTCCTCCATCACCTACTCATGCTACTGGAGCTGGTCCGTCTTCTTCAGCTGATCCTTCGCATGCAGCTGGTCCTTCGTATGCTCCTTCTGATGACATGATAAGGATATTGCACGAGATAAGAGAGGTTCAGCGTATGTCTGACTTGAGGATGGGAGAGCTTCTAGAGGCTTAGCGCTTGTCCGATCAGCGGGTGAGAGAGCTTCTGGCCGCTCAGCACATGTCGGATCAGTGGGTGGGAGAGCTTAGGGATGCTCAGCGAGTAACTGATCAGCGGGTGGCTGATCTCATAGCTAGTCTCCAGACGACCCAGACGCAGATAGCTTAGTTGACTAGAGTCTACGCTGAGGACTATGATAGAGATCGTGAGGCACCGCCTCCCCCATCACCTCCAGCTTCTTGATGTATTTCTTTTATCTTTCTTTTTGTACTTCAGAGTAACTGTCCGGACTGTGGACTGTACTCTTCTTTAATCATATATATAAATGTTTGTTCTTCCTTTGGTTGTATATAAAAATTTGTTTCTCATTTAATAGATGCATTATTCTCTTTCAGTTTTGTCTCAAACAACACAGATGCTTATGGTGTGTTATTATTACATCTTTTAAATTTTATCCTATCTCAGTTCACGACCTTTTGTGGAAGTATACGGGTTTCACAGACAGGGCCTGAGATGCTCTGATACCAAGTTGTCACACCCCAATTCTGCACCATTCAGAACGATGTGATGAACCGCCAATAAACCAACGGTTCAACCAGGATCTCTAATAGGCTGTGTCCATTAAAAATAAAATCATACACATCCACAACCATAATCAGAATAAATACACAATAGCAGAAGTCTTATAGTAAATGAACTGAGAAATCTAATTGTGATAACCATAATAAAAATATCAAGTTATTGTTGTATCAACTGAGACATAAATAAATAAAATATCAATTATATTTCTTTAATAATTCAAATGAAAATCTAATCGAATACGCATGAGTCACACTCGCATGAGGGACCATGCGTATCCTCTAAGTCTTCGGCTTCCATTGCAGCAACACTCCCGTACACTGGAGCACTCATATAATCTTCTATAGTTGTACCTGCATCATCAACCAAAAATATTCGACGTCGAGAGGGTGAGCACACATCATGGATCAGTGAGCAAACAAAACAATGCAACAAATATATGCATACATTCAATTCATATCTTTGGTCTGGTAAATAAGTTTGCAATGTGCTATAGAAAGGATAGGTGGCCGCCGCACCTCTATACACAAGTGTGTGAAGCCACCCAAAGGTAACGTTTATTGTCGTCCTACATGCACCCTACCATGGAATAGAGATAAAGCGAAAGTGTTGAGGCCCGGCCTATGACACTTCCCTTGATACTCTACCCATACCAACACGTAAGCCCCTGCTGGCGAGGGCTCACAAACTGGGCTCGCAACTAACCAATCCTAATGCCAATCAGTGTATCCAAGGTGTAAGACCCGCACTCCATAAACCCGGTCTAAACCTTGGTTTTGTGTCGTAGCAGGTCTTCCGATCATCACCGGGCCAGACGGGACGAGCAGATGACAAACAGGTATGAAATTGGACCAAAGACGACTAAATAGTCATCATTTTATGTTGACCGATCGATGGTACCGGTCTTGGTACCGGTCGATCGGTATGGTCTGCGCAGCTGACTGCGAAGATCCAGAAATTGGTCTCTACGGGTCCCACTTTCCTGATTTCGAATCCTAGAAATTTCCTAATCCTAGTAGGGTTACTAAACCCTATTTTTAGCCTATAAATACACCCTTAAACCTCCTCAAATCCTTTCCATTATCTCTCACAAACCCTAGAGAAGAGAAAGAGGTTGGAAAGGAGAAGGAGTTAGGAAGAAGAAGGAGGTGCCGCCATTACCTTCGACGACGCTCACTCGACGCCAGTCAACGGTAAGTGTTTTAATTATTCTTCTTACTTTGTGACTCTAGGATAGTTGTATGGGTGGATCAATACCATGCAAGTAGGTATTGATCTGAAACCCTAAATTGGCCAATAAACCCTAAGTTGCCGTCAAACCCTAGATTTGAGTTTCGAGATGATATTCATCGAAACAAGACTTGAATGAGTTGGGGATAACTCTAACTCAACGCCTAGACTTAGAATGGATAGGAGAAACCCTGAAAATCCATGGAGGTTGATCGACGACAGTCGACAAATCAAGTGTATGGTCTTCTGGAGACATATCGGTCGACCATACCGGTTGACAGTCTGCTCACAGTGCTCCAACCGGTATGGTAAGACCGGTCAGATCTGAAAGGCTGGTTTTTGACCTTGTTGGTTTCCGACCAACATGAAACCCTAAGAAAATAGTTCTAATGAAACCCTAATATTATGTAGGACTCTATGATAGCACGTTTGGATCTTGCGACGTGGAGCAAGCTAACAAACGAGCGTCAGGTAAGGGAATCTGACCTAAACCTAATAATTAATGGATAGTAAGTTGTTGTTAATCACCTGAATATCTATGATGTGATGTTTGTGCATATTCACATGTCATCCTTTACTTTCAGTTATTATTATTGTTCATGCATTGATAGGATGTGAATGTTAAGCATGTGATTGTTTTCGTTAGTGTGTGGAGTGGGGCATGGGCCTGGGATCATTCCTCACACTAGCACCTTTTGTAGTATTCTGTCTTAACATGCTTGGTACGGGTGGGGTATCAGGGGAAGGTCGTGGTACGATGGTCTCCGATATTGATGTTGGCCTGGCCATGGTTATGTCCCACTGTGGTCTCCGAGTCGACGCTGGCTTGTCCACGATGCTTTAGCTCTATCTCTATGCCGTAGGGAGTTATGTTGGGATAGGGTCTACCTGCGTATTGTTTCTATCCTAGTGGGTTAGTTGCGGATAGGGCATCAGGGGAGGTGTGGGAATGCATTGATGACATATAGGATTGGTTAGTTGCGAGCCCAGTTTGCGAGCCCTGGCCGGTAGGGGCTTAGGTACTGGTATGCGTAGAGCAATAGGGGAGGTACGGGGGTATCATAGCTCTATCTCTATTCCATGATGGGTGCATGTGGGCCAATGGGGGTGTGATCCATGAGGTGCCACACACTCGTGTATAGAGGTGCGGGGGCCACCAAACCTTTCTATAGCACATTGCAAACTTAAAACCAGACCACAGCATAAAATGATTGTTACTCATGCATAATATTGTGAAACTGTCTGATTGTCTTACTGAGCTGTGTTGTGAGCTCACCCTTTGTATATATACATGTTTTTAGATGTTGATGCAGGTTACACTGTGGATGACTACATGAACGCTCCGGTTTATGGTGGTGTTGCTGCGTTGGACGTACAGGAAGGAGAGGACGAGCATGACGCTTCATGCGAGTGCCCTTTCTGCGTGTACCTTTGATCGGATTTTTATTTATTTCTTTCAGTTATTTTTGGTTGGATTAAATGGATGTACGTATATTATTTTATGTGTTTGAATTTGGATAATTGGATATTTATTTAAATTATCAATAGATACTCAGTTCATTCTATTTAAAGTCTTCCGTTATATATTTATATTCTGATTGTGGTTATGTGTAATGGTTTGTCTGAGCGGACACAGCCTATTCGAGATCCTGGTGTGAACTGTTGGTTCGATGACGGTTCACTCACACCATTCTGGTTGGATCAGAATTGGGGTGTGACAACTTGGTATCAGAGCTCTCGGGCTCTGTCCAACAAACCATATTGCACTTAACTAAGTCAATGAACTGAGCTAGGAAAAATTTAAAAAATTAATACAAACACACCCTAAGCATTGTTTAATACCTGAGACTGATTAAGAAAGAGAATAATGTACTATTCTAAATATGAAACTTAACATGTGCACACACACTAGTTAGGAGAAACATGAAAATTTTCATTAAACAAGAAAAGTGTAGCTAATGAAATAGTGCTACAGGGTACAGTCCACAAATCGGACAGTTACCCTGTATTATAAACCGTTTGATGAAAGAGAAATAAGAGGGACAATCATGGGGTAGGGGGCCTGGGAGGAATAGGGTCTGCTATATCATAGTCTCGCTCGTAAGCAACCCTGAGCCAATACACCTGATCCTGTGTGACTCTGAGACTGCGAGCCAACTGCGCCAAGTCGCGGCTCATCTCACGCTTAGTGTCCCTGATCTCCAAAATCATACCCATCATGGTGTCGGAGGGAGGCTGAGATGGTCCAGCGGTAGAGGTAGATGGTGGTACTGCTGGTGTAGGCTGTGGAGCTGGCGCTGGTACACCCTCGGCCCTATCCTTATCGTCATCCCGCTCGAGCTCGACTGCATAGGCCGCATTGGCTGCTGCTGCTGCTGCGGCTGCGGCTGCTACCCTCCCAAGTGGGCGAGGGCGAGCCTCTAACTCGTCATCGCTAACAGGCAGGTCAACCATCTGCATCCTCTGAATGGCATCCCAGTCTATGTCGGACGTCATAGTATCCTCAACGGTCACCTCGCCTCTCATGCTCACTCCCAGACGACGTAGCAGGGAGGTAATGAGACGACCGTATGGAAGGTTACTGGCCTGATCGGCCAGGGTCGCCTGATGCATGGTCCTGATGATGAGATAAGGGAGAGAGACCCGCTCCCCAGTGCAGACGCAATAAGTAATGTACTGAGTGAGCTGGGATAACTCACTATAGTGGCCGCTCTGGGAGACGATGTTGTGCTGAATGATGCGACTGTACACCCAAGGTACAAGTCTTAAACTAGCCGCCTTCATAGGAGCTCCAGGGTTTAATATCTGGTGTGCTATCTCTCGACGCAGGTCCTCAGTCAGATAGCCCTTTGCTTTGGGAGGGCAATACACTAGGTCTCCATCATTTGGAACCCCTAGAAGGTCGGCCAGCTGGTGGGTGTTAAATGAAATGGGTACACCCCTGACGTAGCTAGTGATGCGCAAATCCCTACCCTGGTTGGGATCGTTAACATCTCCGTGCAGCTCCAGGTTAGCAAAGAAATGCTTAACCAGATTGGGACGGGTAGTGTCGGTGTAAGAAATGACGAGCAACCAACCAAGCCTGTCGAAAGCCGCCCGTACATCGAACCGGCCCAATTGTTCCAAGTTAACCCGACGCCCGGATTCAATGCTTTTGTTATCGAACCACGGGAACCGAGCTTGTGCCTCTATTGAACGAAACCAGTGTTCGTCAAGTTGGGGAACTGGTGGTTGGGGAGCACGTGAACTCAAGCCATGAGGACGTTTCCCAAGAGCGCGTCGAGGAGCCATTTTAATTGCAAAACAAAAAGGAAACAAGAAGAAAAGGTTAGAAATTGTCGAAATTTCGGTAGCATAATGACTATAAATTGGGAAAAAGCCTCAAACTCACCCAGAAACATGGGGAGGAGGACTTACGTAACCCCCACACTCTTCAACAAATCAATCACATGCATTTACAACGAGAAATTTCAAGAAATTGAGAAAATTAAGAAAAATTCAAAAATTCTAAGAAAACCTAGGTCAAAAGGTGAAAAATTCGATTTTTTTATCAAACCGTTCGGTGAAACCCCAAATTGGTTGAGGGATTTTGCTCTTGGGGGTCCCTAAACCCTTTCCAAGCCGAAGGATAAGAGTTCCTATGGTTGAAACATCTCGATCAATGAAAAACCTAAATTTTTACATAAAGACGATATGGGAAAATGATAAAGAATGGATGGGGAGAGAAGAAACCTACCTGGAGACGATGTGCTAGGTCTTGAACAGAAGGAATCGGCTTCAAATAGCACCGGTCGGACTGTAGCAACTCGGAACCCAGAGGAGAATCGCCACCGGAGAAGAAAGAAGTTGGAAAAGTGAGAAAAATCTCACTTTTCGCGACTTTATAAGCCTTTCTGGGCATACCGGTCGACTATAGCGGTCGACCGGTACCCCCTGCAGACATGCAACCGCTATGTCTCGGTCAGAATTTTAACTCTGACCGGCCGACTATACCGGTCGCAGCTTATTCTACAGAGGTGCGACCGGTATGTTGCGACCGGTACGCACTAGAAAAGCTAGAAAAATTGTTTTAAAATTTTTAAAAATTGTGTAAATTGAAATTTTTACTTTTCGACTATTTTCCCTTGTATTGTTCAAGACACACTACTATTATTGTGGTTATCACGTGTAATGTCTTTTTCTCAGATCCAAACAAAAATAGTCTGAGATGGTGGGAGGAAATGGTCGTTGGGGTCGGAAGCGTCACCAGGCCAGGATGCGCCTAGAGGAAGAACAGGTTGAACAGGGCCATGTTAGAGAGCCAAGTCCGGAAGTAGAGGAGGAACAGGTTCCAGAAGTGCCGACAAATTTACCTGGCCCACCTCACAGGAATTCAGAGACCATTGTTACAAACTTGGTCTATCAGATGCAAGCCCAGCAGAAGGAATTCTTGAGCGAGATACTGAAGATGCTCAGGCCACCGGGTTCTGTTCCCACTAGAGATACGCCTGAGTCTGGAGAGAAATTTTCTTCACAACCAATGCAGGGTAGCCCAAGACCGATGGGCCAAGCACAGAATGTACCACCACCGCATCAGTTTTCGTCGCCTTCTGCATACCCGGGAGCCTATCCGTATCCACCACCATGGTACAGAATGAACACTCAGGGAAAGCATGATCTGAGTAGAGCGGTGGACAGATTCCTGAAGTTGAAGCCTTCATCATTCACTGGTAGGACAGGGAAACCATTGTGGCCAGCACAGTGGGTTGCAGAGATGGAGAATAATTTCCATCTGATGACATGTACAGAGGAGGAAAAGGTTTTATTCGCCACTCACATGTTGAAAGAAGATGCAAATGCTTGGTGGAATTCTACACGGGCATATCTGGAGACTAAGTATACACTGGTGGATTGGGAAGTGTTTAAAGCTGCCTTCTTCGATAAATACTTTCAGAAGAGTTTCAGAGATCAAATGGAGAAGGAGTTCCTCAACCTACAGCAATCTCAGTCGACCGTGGATGCTTATCAGCAGAGGTATAAAGAGCTATTCTTCTTCGCACCGGCAAGTATGCAAGAAGAAGAGACCAAAACACGTAGGTTCACCATGGGACTACGTGGGAGCATCAGAGAGCACATATTGGGTTTGGACAAGATGATCTACAATGAGGCTGTGCAGGTTGCGAGGGTGATAGAGTCCAGTCAGAGGGACAGCTTCTTCGCCCAGAACAGGGGAGCGAAGAGACCCGCTATTGAGAGTTCGGGTGGCGGTAACAGTAGACCCTTCCGCCCATACAGGGCTCAGACCGCTACAGTACCCACGAGGAACAACACGGCACCCCCTGTGCCATAGAATGCCGGATACAACCCGAATATAAAGTGTTTCAACTGCCAGCAAGTGGGTCATATTGCAAGGACCTGCACTACCTAAGAAGCAACCTCCCCAGCAAGGAAAAGTGTATGCGGTCACCACTGAAGAGGCAGCTGCATCACCTGATGTGGTCACTGGTATGACTCTATCCCTTACTATTTGGCTTACTATTGTCATTGTGTGCATGCGCATATAGAACTAAGGGATAATAAAAAAAATTCTAGGAATTGTAAATGTAGCTGGTATACCTGCCAGAGTACTATTTGACTCTGGGGCCACACACTCCTTTGTTTCTATTTCTTTTGGGAAGCGAATGGAGTTACCAATCAAGCATTTAAACCCAAGCTTGATAGTTCGCTCTCCACTAGGAGTCGAAGTGGCTTTGACCGAATATTATGGACCATGTACTGTATGTATTGAGGGCCGAGACTTAGAAGCAAGCCTAGTACTACTCGAGATGGCAGACTTTGATGTCATCCTGGGAATGGATTGGCTAGGCCGTCATTCAGCCTTCCTATTATGTGGTGAAAGGAAGCTTGTGCTTTCTGACAAAGAGGGAAGGGAGTATAGCTTCGCTGGGATCAAGCTATCTAGGAAGCGGAAGCTGATTCTCTCCACCCTAAAAGCTAAGAGATGCTTAGAGAAAGGGGGAGTGGGGTATCTAGTATCTGTAGTCGACACCAATGCTGAGGTGCCAAAGATGGAAGATCTAGAGGTGGTACGAGAGTTTCCAGATGTATTTCCAGAAGATCTCCCAGGTTTACCACCAGACAGGGCTACATAATTTGTGATAGACCTTATGCCAGGTTCGGCGTCGATGTCTAAAGCACCATACAGAATGGCCCCGACAGAGTTAAAGGAGTTGAAGACCTAGTTACAAGAATTGTTGGATAAGGGCTTCATACGACCTAGCATATCACCTTGGGGAGCACCGGTATTATTTGTAAAGAAGAACGATGGAAGTGTACGGCTATGTATTGACTACCGTGAACTGAACAAGTTGACGATCAAGAATCGGTATCCTTTGCCTAGGATCGATGATTTGTTTGACCAGTTACAAGGTGCAAAGGTTTTCTCGAAGATTGATCTTCGATCGGGGTATCACCAACTGAAGATCAAGGCCGGAGATATTCCAAAGACTGCTTTCAGAACACGGTATGGGCATTATGAGTTTCTAGTTATGTCTTTCGGGTTGACCAATGCTCCAGCGTCGTTCATGGAACTGATGAACCGAGTGTTTCATGATATGTTGGACACTTCGGTCATCGTATTTATCGATGACATATTGGTCTACTCAAAGGACATGGAGGCTCATAAAACACATTTGAGGGCAGCCCTACAATGGCTGAGACAGGAGAAGATTTGCAAAGTTCAAGAAATGCGAGTTTTGGTTAAAGGAAGTGGCCTTCTTGGGCCATGTAGTATCTGAAGACGGTATCAAGGTTGATCCAAGTAAGATAGCTGCTATAGTAGGATGGGAAACACCAAAATCCGTTGCGGAAATTCGTAGTTTCCTTGGGTTGGCTGGTTATTATAGAAGATTTGTGGAAGATTACTCCAGGATCGCTGTTCCACTCACCAGATTGACCAAGAAGGGAGAGAAATTCATATGGGCAGATGAGTGTGAGAAGTGCTTTCAGACTTTGAAGTCAAGACTAATCTCTGCACCTATCTTGACCATCCCAGAACCAAGCGTACCGTTTACCTTATATACGGATGCTTCAGGGTTGGGTATTGGGTGTGTATTGATGCAAGGAGAACAGGTGATTGCTTACGCATCAAGACAGTTAAAGGAGCATGAGAAGAATTATCCTACTCATGACTTGAAGCTAGCAGCGATTATACATGCAATTAAGACTTGGAGACACTACTTGTACGGTGAGAAGTTTCAGATTAAGTCAGATCACAAGAGCTTAACTTACCTTTTCACTCAGAAGGATTTGAATATGAGACAGAGGAGATGGCTGAAATTGTTAAAAGATTATGATTGCGACATCCAGTATCATCCGGGTAAAGCAAATGTTGTGGCTGACGCCTTAAGCAGAAAGTGGGCATCGAAACCTGAGGCAGGACCAAGTACAAATGCTGCATTATGTGCCGCAACCTCAAGTTCAATCGAAGGTGATGAAGAACATATTATAGAGACCGCAGAAGATCCAGTTGAGCAAGGCTTAATTCATAAGTTCACCATGATGTTCGCCGCTTTAAAGATCTCACCGGATCTAGTTGATGAAGTCAAGATAGCAATCCTACAGGATCCACATCTCAAGACAGTACAAGCAGACCTAGAGAAGGGTACGAGCAATCCTGACTTTACCTTGGATTCAGACAAGGTTCTCAGGTACCACGAGCGGTTATGTATACCTGAGAGTGAAGACTGCGATATCAGAGATCGAGTTATGACTGAAGCTCATTACACTCCATATTCGGTACATCCAGGAAGTACCAAAATGTACCATGACTTGAGAAGATTATATTGGTGGAGGGGTATGAAAGCTGATATAGCTCGCTTCGTGTTCCAGTGTTTGAATTGCCAACAAGTTAAAACAGAAAGGCAGAGACCCGCAGGGTTACTGCAGCCATTACCGGAACCTGCGTGGAAGTGGGATTGTATCACCATGGATTTCGTTACTGGCTTACCTTTGACACCAAGGTCAGTGGATGCAGTTTGGGTTATAGTAGATCGACTCACCAAGACAGCTCGATTTATTGCGGTCAGACCTCAGTATACCATGGAGAAACTGGCCAAGTTATATGTTGATAATATAGTCGGACTTCATGGCGTTCCAGAGAGTATAGTATCTGACAGAGATCCCCGTTTTACATCAAAGTTCTGGGAAGGATTACAGAAAGCTATGGGAACAAAGTTGAAGTTTAGTACAGCTTTCCACCCTCAGACGGACGGGCAGTCAGAGCGAACTATTTAAATTTTAGAAGATATGCTCCGAGCTTGTGCATTAGATTTCAAGGGAGCTTGGGATGAGAAGCTATCACTTATCGAGTTCGCATACAACAACAGCTATCAGGCTACAATTCAGATGGCCCCATATGAAGCACTCTATGGGAAGAAGTGTCGTACACCTCTGTTATGGAACGAGGTGGGAGAAAGAAGAATTGTAGGACCAGAGTTTGTTGAAGAAACTTGCCGAGTGATTGATCAGATCAAAGAGAGAGTAAAGACAGCTCAAGTCCGACAAAAGCACTATGCGGATAATCGACGTCGAGATCTGGAGTTTGCAGTGGGTGACAAGGTATTCTTGAAGGTATCACCGGTGCGAGGTCTGAAATGGTTTGGTAAGAAGGGGAAGCTATGCCCCAGGTATGTGGGACCATATGAGATATTGACCCGACGTGGTAATGTAGCATATCAATTGGCTCTACCACCATCTATGTCCAGTGTTCATAATGTGTTCCACGTATCATTACTGAAGAAGTATGTTAGAGATCCATCGCACATCTTGACCGCTGATCCCCCAGACTTGACTGAAGACCTAACTTTCGAAGTGGTTCCTGTAATGCTCTCAAGTCGAAAAGTTCAGCAACTTCGAACCAAGGATATCCATTATGTGAAGGTGCATTGGAGAAGCCAAAATGTGGAGGAAATTACTTGGGAAGAAGAGAGCGCGATGAGGAAGGAGTACCCTAACCTTTTCGATGATTAAGGTACGTTCAAATTTTGAGCACGAAATTTCTTTTAAGGGTGGGGGAGTTGTGAAACCTACATGCAAATTTTGGGATGAAATTTCTTTTAAGGGTGGGGGAGTTGTAAGACCCGCACTCCGTAAACCCGGTTTAAACCTTGGTTTTGTGTCGTAGCAGGTCTTCCGATCATCACCGGGCCAGACGGGACGAGCGGATGACAAACAGGTATGAAATCGGACCAAAGACGACCAAATAGTCATCATTTTATGTTGACCGGTCGATGGTACCGGTCTTGGTACCGATCGACCGGTATGGTCTGCGCAGCTAACTGCGGAGATCCAGAAATTGGTCTCTACGGGTCCCACTTTCCTAATTTTGAATCCTAGAAATTTCCTAATCCTAGTAGGGTTACTAAACCCTATTTTTAGCCTATAAATACACCCTTAAACCTCCTCAAATCCTTTCCATTATCTCTCACAAACCCTAGAGAAGAGAAAGAGGTTGGAAAGGAGAAGAAGTTAGGAAGAAGGAGGTGCCGTCATTACCGTTCGACGACGCTTACTCTACGCCAGTCAACGGTAAGTGTTTTAATTATTCTTCTTACTTTGTGACTCTAGGATAGTTGTATGGGTGGATCAATACCATGCAAGTAGGTATTGATCTAAAACCCTAAATTGGCCAATAAACCTTAAGTTGCCGTCAAACCCTAGATTTGAGTTTCGAGATGATATTCATCGAAACAAGACTTGAATGAGTTGGGGATAACTCTAACTCAACGCCTAGACTTAGAATGGATAGGAGATACCCTGAAAATCCATGGAGGTTGATCGACGGCAGTTGACAAATCAAGTGTATGGTCTTCCGGAGACATACCGGTCAACCATACCGGTTGACGCTCACAGTGCTGCGACCGGTATGGTAAGACCGGTCAGATCTGAAAGGCTGGTTTTTGACCTTGTTGGTTTCTGACCAACATGAAACCCTAAGAAAACAATTCTAATGAAACCCTAATATTATGTAGGACTCTATGATAGCACGTTTGGATCTTGCGACGTGGAGCAAGCTAACAAACGAGCGTCAGGTAAGGGAATCTGACCTAAACCTAATAATTAATGGACAGTAAGTTGTTGTTAATCACCTGAATATCTATGATGTGATGTTTGTGCATATTCACATGCCATCCTTTACTTTCAGTTATTATTATTGTTCATGCATTGATAGGATGTGAATGTTAAGCATGTGATTATTTTCGTTAGTGTGTGGAGTGGGGCATGGGCCTGGGATCATTCCTCACACTAACACCTTTTGTAGTATTCTGTCTTAACATGCTTGGTACGGGTGGGGTATCAGGGGAAGGTCGTGGTACGGTGGTCTTCGATATTGATGTTGGCCTGGCCATGGTTATGTGACACTGTGGTCTCCGAGTCGACGCTGGCTTGTCCACGATGCTTTAGCTCTATCTCTATGCCGTAGGGAGTTATGTTGGGATAGCGTCTACCTGCGTATTGTTTCTATCCTAGTGGGTTAGTTGCGGATAGGGCATCAGGGGAGGTGTGAGAATGCCTTAGCTCTATCTCTATGCCATGGACGGCTGTGCTGGGATAGAGCATACATTGATGACATATAGGATTGGTTAGTTGCGAGCCCAGTTTGCGAGCCCTGGCCAGTAGGGGCTTAGGTACTGGTATGGGTAGAGCATCAGGGGAGGTACGGGGGTATCTTAGCTCTATCTATATTCCATGATGGGTGCATGTGGGCCAATGGGGGTGTGATCCATGAGGTGCCACACACTTGTGTATAGAGGTGTGGGGGCCACCAAACCTTTCTATAGCACATTGCAAACTTAAAACCAGACCACAACATAAAATGATTGTTACTCATGCATAATATTGTGAAACTGTCTGATTGTCTTACTGAGCTGTGTTATGAGCTCACCCTTTGTATATATACATGTTTTTAGATGTTGATGTAGGTTACACTATGGATGACTACATGAATGCTCCGGTTTATGGTGGTGTTGCTGTGTTGGACGTACAGGAAGGAGAGGACGAGCATGACGCTTCATGCGAGTGCCCTTTCTGCGTGTACCTTTGATCAGATTTTTATTTATTTCTTTCAGTTATTTTTGGTTGGATTAAATGGATGTACGGATATTATTTTATGTGTTTGAATTTGGATAATTGGATATTTATTTAAATTATCAATAGATACTCAGTTCATTCTATTTAAAGTCTTCCGCTGTATATTTATATTCTGATTGTGGTTATGTGTAATGGTTTGTATGAGCGGACACGGCCTATTCGAGATCCTGGTGTGAACCGTTGTTTCAATGACGGTTCACTCACACCATTCTGGTTGGATCAGAATTGGGGTGTGACACAAGGCCTCACCCCAGCATCCCTCAATACGTCCATAGAGATAGGGCTAAGGCCCCCCGACAGAGTCAGAGACTACACGGTCCGAGACCACCTCCCCTCATACACTACGACGTAATAGTTCTGCTAAGGTAATGGCGATACGACGATGTCCGTGGACAAGACTTGAGTTAGAGATAGAGCTAGAGTGCTGAGGCCCGGCCTATGACACCCCCCTGATACTCGCTTACATCAAGCACACCAACCACACACATACATCCACATGCCTATTCCTATCATCATCATCATCATCATCATGTTATATATAATAATTTAAATATGCATGAACAGTAATAATAGAAATATTGGATGACATGTTGAATGCACATAACAAGCATATACGCATAGAATCAATCATGGCATTGGACTCAAGAATAAAACAGTTTATTATTAGTCAATTAGTTTAGGTCTTGTTCTCTCACCTTTGCTTGATCGTGGATCCTTTTTCAAGCTTTAAGAATCAACTAAATATCAATATTATATCACTAGAAGACCTAATCAAGTCGATAGAATTTAATTAGAATTAATTCTGATTTTAAAAAGCATGTTGTTAACTGGGGGTCGATGCCAGGGTCGGAGGTTCCATCGACCCTGGGTGCTACCATCCAGATTCTGGACTTCCCGAACACTGGGGGTCGATTGTTAGGGTCTGGTAGCCATCGACCCCCCGTGCGACCCCCTGTGGTTAGTCGAATTTTCATGCTACAATCCATTCCTTTGTGTTTGGGTCCTATGGCTTGCTTCTACAGTCCATTATATACATGTTTTATGGATTAGAACCATAATTTATTCACCTACATGGTTTTTATGATCTCCCCCATGGTTTTCCATGAAAACCTAACCATTGATGGATGATTTGGGTTTCTCCTAGATCATTCCCTCTTCACTATCTACTCTAAGGTTTTTAGAACTACATGGAGATAGTATCCATACCTGAGAATTAGGCTTGTTTCTCTGAAGCCTTCTCTTTGATCTTCTTCTCCACTTTCCTTCCTTTTCTTTCTCTTCTCCTTCTCTTCTCTTTCTCTCAATCCAATTAGGGTTCTAAAAGGAGTGAAAGAGGCTTAGGGACGTCCTATTTATAGAGTAGAAACTCCCATAAGTCCCATTGAGTTTAGGAAAGAATCCCATTGAAATTTGAAAAGTTTTTTAATTCACAGTTTCTTTCGGCAGACTGGGGGTCGATGAGGGGGTCGGAGATCCCGTCGACCCCTGGTTCTATAATGTCCAACCCTGGTTAAAAACTCAGGGTCTGACTTTTATACTGGGGGGGTCTGACCCTGCCTTGCTGGGTATGCGATCCTCTCCCTTATTTTAGTGTTTTTGGGTCAGTTTAATACCTGGGATTGTGATCTCCCTCACACACTTAATCCATTTGGCTAGACCATGATGGGTAGACCTGGTTCGAGGTGGTAAGATCAGGTTAGTTCGATACGGGTCTTACAAAGTTAGAGAAGAAGGCTAAAGAGAAGAGTTTCAGAGGAATCTCTGAATTCAGCAAATCTAAGGTATGAAAACAGTCTCTATGAATTGTGTAAGACCCTAGAATAGTTTATAAAGAGGGTAGGATCTAGGAGAAACCCAAATCATCCATCCATGGGAAAATTCCAATGGAATCCATGGAGGGAATCATTGTAAACAAAGTAAAGAAAGTAACTTGGAGTTTTGAGTCATAGAACAATCATAGAATGGACCATGAAAGTAAGCCAAAGGATCCAAACATGAAAGAGTGGACTATAGGATGAAAAGTCGACTCAAACTACATATGGTCGCACATAGGGTCGACTGGTAATCGACCCTATCAGACCACAGGATTGACCCTAAGCTCTCGAGAAGTCCAGGGAAGCTATGGTTGCACCTAGGGTCGATGTTTAACCGACCCTATGATCAACCCTACCCCTAGGGTCACAGAAAACTGCTACCCTACCTGCGACGCAACGTGCAACCCTAGCAGTACAGCAAGCTTAAAACTATTGGAATTAATTCTAATTAAAATCTATCAACTTGTTAGGTTTTCCTAGTGATATAAAAGTGATTCTTAAAGCTTGAAAGAGGATCTACACTCAAGCAAAGGTGAGGGAACAAGACCTAAACTAATTGGCTTATAATAAACTATTTTCGTTTATTGAGTCCAATTTCTTGTATGATTCTATGATTCTATGATTGTAATGTGCATATCACATGTCATCTACTATTCCTGTTATTACTGTTCATGCATATTTAATTCCGTTTATTTACAACATGATGATGATGATGATGCTAGGAATAGGCATGTGAATGTTTATGTGTGGTTAGTGTACTTGATGTGAGTGGGGCATCAGGGAAAGTGTGATGCGGTGCGGTCCTAAGCACTTTATCCCTATCTCTACTCAATTCTTGTCCACTAACATCATTGTATCGCCACTACCTTAGCAAAACTATTACGTCGTAGGGCATCAGGGGAGGTGGTCTCGGATCGTGTAGTCTCTGACTCTGTCGGGGGGCCTTAGCTCTATCTCTATGGACGTATTGAGGGATGCTGGGATGAGGCCTTCGATACACTGTTTGACATTAGGATTTGGTTAGTTGTGAGCCCAGTTTGCAAGCCCTCGCCAACAGGGGCTTACGTGTTGGTATGGGTAGAGCATCAGGGGAAGTGTGATGCGGTGCGGTCCTAAGCACTTTAGCTCTATTTCTATTCTATGGTGGGTGCATGTGGGGGTGGAAATGGTGTTTGATCCATTGGACGGTTCCACACACTCGTGTATAGAGGTGCGGTGGCCTCCAAACCTTTCTATAACACATTATAATCTTATATACCAGACCACATATATGAATTGAATCCATGCATATGTTTGTTGCATTGTTTTGTTTGCTCACTGCGCCGTGATGTGTGCTCACCCTTTTTGAATTCGAATATTTTTAGTTGATGATGCAGGTATGACTGTAGAAGATTATATGAGTGCTCCTGCATTCGGACATGTTGTGGCGATGGACGCAGAAGATATAGTGGAAACGCATGACTCGTCATGCGAGTGCAATTCATGTGTTTTCGATTAGATTTTTATTTGGATTATTGAGGAAATGTAATTTGAAATTTTATTTTATTTACTTATGTCTCAGTCAATACAAGATAATTGGATATTAAGACTTCCGCTATTGTGTATTTACTCTGATTATGGTTGTGGATGTGTATGGTTTAAGTAAACGGACACAGTCTATTTGAGATCCTGGTTGAACCGTTGGCTTATTAGCGGTTCATCCCACCATTCTGAATAATACAGAATTGGGGTGTGACAAAGGGTACTATTAATAAGCTATTTTTTAATAGACCAATCTTAAGGAAAGACTAAGGATTTTAGGCCTAGTCCTAATTTTCTTGATTGATTATTCAATTGGAATTGATTATCTTGTATGTCAATGAACAAGTTTACGAAGATGGTGTAAGTATCCTTTTGATCGAAGCTTTCTCTTATTGGTTTAATCTTTGATATATGTATTATCTTTCTCTTTATTCTTGCATTTTAGATAATTAATTACTGTTCTTTTCTATTGCAAGCATACCCCCCTCCATACGTAGGATAACCAATGAAGTTGTGCTAATAAGATCAATCAAAATCTGCTTTAGTACAACAATTGGTTATTTTCTGAGTCTTATTTTATTTTCATTTGTTTTTTTCTCTTTAGGTTAATTAAACATTTTAATCTTGATCATACAATCCTTGTGGGTTCGACCCTTACTTGCTACTATCTAAGTTTCAAAGTAAGGTAATATAATTTGAACGCTCAACACACATCAAATTTTGGCGCTACTGTCGGGGAATTGTTTTGATTAAGTTGATTTAATTGATTTTTTTTTCAAATTATTTGTCTACTTGTTCTCTTAAGTGAATGACCCGATCTTCTCATTCGGGAGAATTGTAATTCTGATCTAGAAATAGAAAGAACTCTACACAAGCTAAGGAGAGAAAGTAAAAAGATAGCAAAAAATTATTCACCAGGCAACAACGTAGCCATTGATTTAGCTTCTGACAGCACTAGTAATTCAGACTTTGAAGAAATGGCAGACAACAACAACCACACTCTTAAGGAGTTAGCGGTTCCTAATCTGAACCAATAACCAATCTGCATCGAGTATCCTAATCTTGATGTTGCCTTTGAACTTAAATCTAGTCTAATCCATCTCCTTCCTATTTTTCGTGGTCTTGTAGGTGATGACCCACACAAGCATCTAAAATAATTTCATGTGGTATGTTTGAGCATGAAACCAACCGGAATTTTTGAGGAGCAAATCAAGCTGAGGGCGTTTCCATTCTCATTAGCGGACAATGCAAAAGATTGGCTTTATTACTTTCCATCAGGATCCATTACCACATGGAATGAGATGAGGCGGCTTTTCTTGGAGAAGTATTTTCCAGCTTCAAGGGCAGCCAATATTTGAAAGGAAATCTACAGTATTAGGCAATATAATAGAGAAACACTTTATGAATACTGGGAGTGATTCAAGAAGCTCTGCGCCAGCTGCCCTCATTACCAAATTAGCGAGCAATTACTCATTCAATACTTTTACGAAGGGCTTTCTCATACTGATAGGGGTATGATTGACGCAGCAAGTGAAAAAACATTAGTGGATAAAACTCCAGGGGCAGCACGTAATTTGATTGCAAATATGGCTGCTAACTCTCAACAATTTGGTGTAAGAAATGACCCTTCATCGAACAAGGTTCATGAGGTAAACACTTCTTCTCTTGAATTAAAAATTATAGAATTGTCTTCACTTGTTCGTCAATTGGCTGTGGATAAGGTACAACAGGTTCAAACTTGTAGAATTTGCTACATCGAGGGACACCCAACTGATATGTGTCCCACGTTTCAAGAGGAATCTACAGAGCAAGCAAATGCTGTGGGTGGATTTCCAGGACAGCCTCAATGTTAGTACGATCCATACTCAAATACTTACAATCCAGGATGGTGGAATCACCCAAATCTCAGCTATGGTAATCAAGATGGTCCCAATCGTCAGTATGGGTATCAACAAGGCCAACAACCTTTTCATTCCAGACAATAAGCACCTTCAAGTTCAAGTATGACCTTGGAAGATATTGTTAAAACATTTGTCAATGATTCATTACAATTTAAATAGGAAACAAGGGCAGGTATAAAGAACTTGGAGACTCAAATAAGCCAACTGGCCACTTCAATGAGTAGACTAGAGGCTCAAGGCTGGAGAAAGTTACCTTTGCAACCGATGGTGAATCCGAAGGAAAATGCAAATGCCATAGTCTTGAGAAGTGGAAAAGAAGTGGAGAATATAGAAAAGAAAAAAGAGAAATAGACCTCAAAATTAGCTCCAACATCTATTTTCTTATCTGGGGTAAACTCTAACCTTCTATTTCTTTTATTCCTATTCAGCCTCCTTTTCCTAGCAGGTTTGCTCAATCTAGAAAGGAAGAAAAAGAAAAGGAGATGTTGGAGATTTTTTGAAAGGTAGAGATAAATATACCTCTTATTGAAGCAATTAAGCAAGTGCCACGGTATGCTAAATTTCTCAAGCAATTGTGCACATCCAAGAGGAAATTGAAAGGAGATGAAAAGGTAAGTATGGGTGAAAATGTCTCAGCCGTTATTCAACGAAAGGTTCCCCCTAAGTGTAAAGAGCCAGGTACATTCACTATCCCATGCAAAATAGGCAACACCAATTTTAATAGAGCTATGTTAGATTTAGGAGCATCAATTAATGTCATGCCTTATTCAATATATGCTTCATTAAATCTAAAACCTTTAAAAGAAACTGGTGTAACTATTCAATTAGCTGATAAATCAAATGTATATCCTGAAGGTGTGATTGAGGATGTGTTAGTTCAAGTTAATGAATTGGTGTGTCCTGCTGATTTTTATGTATTAAAAATGGAGGATGACTCATCTCGTAATTCTACACCTCTTTTGTTGGGTAGTCCATTCTTAATGACTGCTAAAACAAAATAGATGTTCATGATGGTACCTTATCTATGGAATTTGATGGCGAGATAGTTCGCTTTAATATTTTTGAGGCTATGAGGTATCCTAGTGATATAAATTATGTTTTTGCTATTGATATAATTGATTCAATGGTACAACAAGTTTTTGAATTAAATGGTGAAGATGAGTTGATGGTGGCCATTAGCAAACATTTGAATAGCATGGATTTCAATTCAGAATTTGTATTTAATGTTGAATTAGATAAGATGTTGATGGCATTGCAGGCCTTTCCCCCAATTCTAAAAAGATAAGATGTTGCTTACATTGAGTTGCCTATATCTCATACAAAGTTGATACCTTCCATTGTATAGGCACCTATTGTTGAGCTGAAACCACTTTCAGACCATCTCAAATATGTCTACATAGGAGACAATGAGACGTTACCTGTGATAATAGCAAGGGACTTGACCAAGCTACAAGAGGATAAACTCATTCGAGTTTTGAGAGACCATAAGACAGCCATTGGGTGGACAATAGCCGACATTAAGGGAATCAGCCCGTCCATGTGCATGCATTGCATACTTCTTGAGGAGGGAGCCAAACCTATTAGAGAAGCACAGCGTAGACTCAACCCTCCTATGATGGAAGTTGTGAAGAAGAAGATACTAAAGCTCCTTGATGTTGAAATTATCTATCCCATCTCTGATAGTAAGTGGGTAAGTCCGGTTCAGGTGGTACCTAAAAAGACGGGCATAACTGTTGTTAAGAATCAAAATAATGAGTTAATCCCTACTAGGATACAAAATGGGTGGCATGTTTGTATTGATTACAGGAAATTGAATGCTTCAACTCGTAAAGACCACTTTCCTCTTCCATTTATCGATCAAATGTTGGAGAGGTTAGCAGGTTGTTTGCACTATTGTTTTCTTGATGGTTATTCATGTTACTATCAAATTGTGATTGCACCTGAAGATCAGGAGAAAATGACATTCACCTGCCCATTTGGTACCTTTGCTTATCGACGAATGCCATTTGGTCTTTCCACCGCCCCAGCCACATTCCAGAGGTGTATGGTTAGCATTTTTTCTGATTATGTAGAGAACATTATAGAAGTTTTCATGGATGACTTTATTATTTATGGAGACTCTTTTGATACATGCTTGGATAACCTTACACTTGTTCTTAAGAGGTGCATAGAAACTAACCTTGTTTTGAATTCTAAGAAGTGTCATTTTATGGTAACACAAGGAGCAGTTTTAGGTCATGTGATATCTTCTAGAGGTATAGAAGTTGACAAAGCAAAGATAGATCTTGTTCAATCTTTACCTTACCCCATAACTGTGCGGAAAGTACGTTATTTTCTTGGACATGTAGGCTTTTATCGGCGCTTCATTAAGGATTTCTCAAAAATTTCATTGCCCTTATGCAAGCTCTTACAAAAGGAAGTGGTGTTTGACTTTAATGATGAGTGCAAAAGATCTTTTGCCAAGCTCAAAGAACTGCTAACAACAGCCCTAGTGATTCAATCATAGAACTGGAAACACCCATTTGAGATCATGTGTGATGCTAGCAATTATGCTATTGGGGCTGTTTTGGGCCAACGTGTGGGGAAAGATGCTCATGCTATCTATTATGCCTCATGAACACTAACTGAAGCATAGTGTAACTACTCCACAATGGAGAAAGAGTTATTGGCTATAGTTTTTACTTTGGACATATTTATATCTTATTTATTGGGAATTAAAGTTATTGTCTATTTCGATCATGCAGCTCTTAGGCATTTGTTGGCGAAAAAGGAATCTAAGCCAATTAATCAGATGGATCCTTCTTCTTCAAGAATTTGATTTGGAGATTAAGGACAAGAAGCGAACTGAGAATTTAGTTGCAGACCATCTCAGTCGGGTGGTTAAGGAGGGTGATGCGATACCATTACAAGATTTCTTCCCAGATGAACAACTACTTAAGGTGACAAATGTAGTGCCCTGGTATGCAGATTTAGTCAATTATTTGGCTACCAAAACCTTACCACCAGAGCTACCTAGAGTACAAAGAGAAAAAATGAAGAGTGATGCTCGGTACTATATTTGGGATGACCCTTATCTTTGGAAGAAACATTCAGACCAAATGGTAAGAAGGTGCATTCCCAAAACTGAATTTGAATCCATTCTTGTCTTTTGTCATTCATATGCATGTGGTGGACATTTTGGTCCTAAAAGAACAGCAAGAAAAGTGCTTGAATGTGGCTTCTTTTAGCCATCTTTATTTCATGATGCATATATATTTTGTAGGTCATGCACTTGTTGCCAATACTCAGGTAATGTGGCCCGTAGGGATCAAATGCCACAAACCCCCATACTTATTTCTGAAATTTTGATGTTTGGGGCATTGACTTTATGGGTCATTTTCCTAATTCTTTTGGCAATGTTTATATTTTACTTGCTGTTGATTATGTGTCAAAGTGGGTGGAAGCAAAAGCCACCCGAACTGATGATTCTAAAGTGGTTGCAGATTTTGTCAAGTCTCACATTTTTGTTAGGTTTGGGATCCCACGGGCAATGATCAGTGATAGAGGGACTCACTTTTGTAACTGCACTGTAGCAGCACTGCTTAAGAGGTATGCTGTAACTCATAAGGTTTCAACTGCCTACCATCCACAAACTAATGAGCAAGCCAAGGTATCTAATAGAGAGGTGAAGTTAATTTTAGAAAAAATAGTTAATCTGAATAGGAAAGAATGGAATACAAGACTTAAAGATGCACTATGGGCTTATAGGACTGCTTCTAAGACACCTATAGGGATGTCTCCATATCGGTTGGTTTATGGAAAAACATGTCATCTACCGGTGGAATTGGAGCACAAGGCATTCTGTGCAATTAAGCAGTGTAACATGGAGACGGATAAGGCAGAGCAGCAACGAAAGTTGCAATTGCAGGAGTTAGAGGAGATTCGCAATGGAGCTTATGAAAACTCTCGGATTTATAAGGAAAAGACGAAGGCCTTTCATGATAAAATGATTTCTAAGAAGCAATTTGTTATCGGACAAAAAGTGCTCCTTTATAATTCAAGGCTTCGGTTATTCCTGGTAAGTTGCAGTCTCGCTGGATTGGTCCTTTTATTGTTATTAATGTCTTTCTACATGGTGCAGTTGAGATTCAAAGTTTGGACACTCAAAAGATTTTCAAGGTCAATGGATATAGACTTAAACCTTACCATGAAGGTTTTCAAGTTAACTCGTTGGTTGAGGAAGCTATGGACTTAGAAGATCCACTTTATTCAGATTGAGGAAAGTTGCAGAGTCGAGCGAACGACGTTAAACAAAAGCGCTGCTTGGGAGGCAACCCAAGAAATCAGATTTGCTTTCTTAACCCTTTCTCTTTTTATTTTCATAGATATTATGTTTGTTTTTGTCTTTTTCTTTGCATTTAGCCTTACATTGGGGACAATGTAAGTTTTAAGTGTGGGGGAATTCTAGGATGTGTTTTGTTTTTATTTTTACATGTTGTTAGTATATATTGGTTGTATATACTAATTAAAAAAAATATTGGTTGTATATACTAACTAAAAAAAAATTAACTTCAAATTTTCTTCCAAAAAAATAAAATTATTTGTCCAGTTACAAGTTTGGATTAATTCTCTAAAGTGACCATGTTGAAATTTATAAATATGATTAAATTATTGAGATTTTTGAATCTTAGATTAGATATGCAATTAAATTTGAATCACCATCTGAGATAAAGTTTTATTGTTAAGTGTCTTTGTATTTCACGTTTGCACCAACTCTTAGTTATGGGGAATAAACGGTGAATTTGAGAAATGGCAATTCCAAAAAAAAAAAAAAACTTGAAAAAGAATAAATAACTGCTTCAATGTCCAAAATGCCTAAAAAACAAAAGAAAAATTGAGATGATGGTTATAAGCAGTTTAATTGACTAAGTCTGATTTTGTGGCCTTTGTTACTTGAGTTATAAAGTCCTAGGGGTATCTCTACACCTAGTGCCCTAAAGCCAACTGGTTTGGGAGTCATTGACCCAACACTTGCTACATGTGTAACTTAGAAAGCTTAAGAAAATGGACATTGCACAAGTCGATGGAAAAAAAAAGGTGTTATTTTTCTTGAAGTATACTGTAAAGCCCCTTACTAATTGAGTTACATCACTTCACACTATAGATGCATATTAATATGAATTTGTTGAAGATGGTGACTAAAATGAATTTATTGTATCTTTGATAAGATTTAAGTTGTCTATTGAGTTTAATTCTGTTTATGAGTTATAACTGTGGAGCACTTAGAGTTTTATTTAATTCTTGTAATTTGTCAAACCTAAAAATATTTTTCTTTGAATTTTGTGGGGAGATTCACTGCAAACCCTCACGAGAAACAACTCGTCCACTAGGGGTAACCTAGGGGTTCAATGGCTTGTTGTACATGCTAAGTGCAATTGTGGTTCCTACGAAAGTGGAGTAGTTTAGGATTTTTTTTCATTTTATTTTACCCGAGGACGTGCAAAGGGTAAGTGTGGGGGAATTTAATAAGTGTATAATTTTATATTTTTATTCCTTTTGCATTATGATTTTTAGGGTGTTTTATACCTTATTGAGCTTAATAGAATTTATTTTATAAGTTTGGTATATTTTAGAAATCTTGTTAATTAATTAATAAAAGATGAAAAAAATTATAGCACTCTCAATATTAACGTTTTGAATTTCATGTAGGATTCTGACATAGAAAGAGTTTGTTTGGGCTTCCAAATGTGGTTTTAAAATCTGATCTAAAAAATTGATCTAAATCTAAACCGGAGAAGGAAGGTTGCTACACACGGAAGGTTCACTATTGGAAGACCTTGATTGATTGTTGGAAATCTTGAGGAGAATATACACAACTATAGAATCTTATAAAATTTGATAGATTTGGGGGTGGCAATTGTTTAATAATGGAATGATTTTCATCTAATCTAGGAATGAGGATTTTATTTAATTTTTATTTCTATATAATAAGGTTGTCAAATCTAGGCATATTAATTTTAGTCTTGTATTTTGGCTATTTAAACAATGTAAAACTTATGTAAAGGTGATCCAAGAGTGATTGAGAAAGAAGGCAGTAGCCGAAGAACAACTCTATTTCTTTTATTCTTGTGTTCTTGAAGAAGTCATGTGTGGCTAACTTTCTTATCTTCGGTTAGACGGAGCTGAAGCCATCATTGTAAACTTGTGAGACTTGTTCTTATTTATTGATTTTTAATTGAATATTTATTTTTCTTCCAATTTATGTGTAGAATGATTGATGAATGGGTTGATTAGGAGTACTACTAATTGATTTATTTATCTAATCGATTGTTAGATTAGAATTGGATTGCTATCAATTGATTATTCTATGTCAGTGGCAATGGGGATTGATGTTAATGGACAAGTTAATGTTATATTCCTAGGAGAAATCAGATTAAAGTAATTAAACCACGTTGGTGTGTGCTTAACGTTTAATTTCAATCGTCTTTCTAATTGTTAATGCTATTCCTGAATCAAATCGAGAGTCTAGTCTTGAGATTGATTTAAGAGTAAGGGTACTATTAATAAGCTATCTTTTAATAGACCAATCTTAAGGAAAGACTAAGAATTTTAGGCCTAGTCCTAATTTTCTTGATTGATTATTCAATTGAAATTGATTATCTTTTATGTCGATGAACAAGTTTACGAAGATGGTGTAAGTATCCTTTTGACAGAAGCTTTCTCTTATTGGTTTAATCTTTGATATTTGTATTATCTTGCTCTTTATTCTTGCATTTTAGATAATTAATTAATGTTCTTTTCTATTACAAATATACCCCCTCCATACATAGGATAGCCAATGAAGTTGTGCTAATAAGATCAATCAGAATCTGCTTTAGTACAACAATTGGTTATTTTCTGAGTCTTATTTCATTTTCATTTATTTTTCTCACTTTAGGTTAATTAAACATTTTAATCTTGATCATACAATCCTTGTGGGTTTGTCTCTTACTTGCCACTATCTACGTTTCAAAGTAAGGTTATTTAATTTGAGCGCTCAACACACATCAGTTTCAAATTGGCAGCTTTCATGGGCGCCACTGGGTTAAGGATCTGCTCTGAAACTTCGTGGCGTAAATCATCAGTAAGAAAGCCTTTCATCTTGGGAGCGCAGTAAACCAAATCAGTGTCATTAGGAATCCCCAAGAGATCAGCGAGCTGGTGAGTGTTGAATGATATGGGGACACCTTTGACAAAGCTGGTGAGGCAGCGGTCCCTACCGTGGTTGTAATCATTAACATCTCCCTCGACCTCCAGGTTAGCATAGAAGTGCTTGGCCAGGTTTGGTCGGGTAGCGTTGTATAGGTGGTAACTAGTAATGACCCAAGTGCACCAAAGGCTACTTCAACATCAAATCGTTGTAGTTGCTCCAGGTTTATGCAACGCCCAGATTCTATGTTCTTCTCTTCGACCCATGGGAAACGGACTTGCGCCGCCGTCGAACGAAACCACCACTCATCAGACTACGAAATCGGAGGGTGTGGACAGTTCATGCCCAGAGCGTATGCATGCTTACCAGCACCTTGACGCCGAGACATTGTTAAACTACAAAACAAAACAAAACAATGTTAATTAGTCAAAAAATTTTGAAATTTCGACAGCATAACGACAGTATTTCAAGCAAAGGCCTCGAACTCACCCAAAATCTGGGGAGGAGGACTTATGTAACAACTTAGCAACATATAGAGACCAAACAATCATCAAACAAGCAAGAAATTCAACAATTACAAGAAAAATCGATTTTTGACCAAAACCCAGGTAAAAAATCCCAAAATTTCAATTTTGAGTAAACCATACGGTGGAACCTCAAATAAGTTGAGGGATTTTGTTTATACAGGTCCCAAAACTATTTCTAAGCTGAAGGAAAAGAGTTCCTATGGTTAGAATATTCTAAACCAAGAAAAATCTAGTATTTGGGCAAGAAACCATGAAGAAACGATGTAAAATGGAGAGAGGAAGGAAGAATCTTACTTGGAGATGATGTTCAAGGTCTTGATCAGAAAAGAATCGCTCCTAAAGTCACCGGTCAGACTGTAGTAACTCACCCAGTCAGAGAGGAATCGCCACCGGAGAGAATGGAAAGATGAAAAGTGAGAAATGACTCAAAATCACGATTTTTAAAGCTTATTAGGGCATACCGGTCGACGGTTTTCCCCTATACCGGTCGACTGGTACCCCCTGGGTATATCGACCGGTACCTCTCGGTCAGGAGAAAATTCCTGACCGGTCGACCATACCGGTCGCGCCATACCCTATAGGGCTGCGACCGGTACATTGACCGGTACCTCTCGAGAAGTTTGAGAGGTTTGTCCGCCTGAACATACCAGTCGCACTACAGTATACAGTGCCGTGACTTGTATGTTGCTACCGGATAAGTATTCTAAGCCCAGAAAATTTTGAGAAAATTTTTAAAATTTGATTTAAAGTTTTCATGACAATTTTCGCCTTGCATTGTTAAAGACTAACACTATCATGACAAATGTGACTATTTCAATGTACCTCATGTGTTATGTCTTCTTCTCAGATCCAAACAGAAAAGATTAATCTAAGAAGGCAGGCGGAAATGGACGCAGAGGTTCACGGAAACGTTACCACTCAAGGGTGCATCAAGCCGAGGACAATGTGGAAGCAGAAAACGTTGGTGAGCAAAACCTGAACCCAGAAGATGGAACCCCAATGAGGGATGATGGGGACAGGACACCAATGAGAATGGTGGAGAAGGGCAGAGTCACAGAGCACCAACAAATCTGCCAAGCCCTCCTCACACTAACTCTGAGACTATAGTGACGAATCTGGTCTATCAGATGGAAGCTCAGTAGAAGGTGTTTTTAAATGAGATATTGAAGATGTTCAGGCCACCAGGATATATCCCTATAGAAGGTACACCTGAGTCTGGGGGAAATAATACCACACTGCCAGTGGATGGTAGCACTGGGCCGATGGGCCAAGAACAGAACCCACAATTACCACACTAATTTCCAACGTCGTCTGTCTATCAAGGGATTTATCCATAACCACCACGATGGTATGGAACAAATGCACAGGGGCAGAATGGCCTAAGCCGAGCGGTGGATAGGTTTTTGAAATTGAAACCCCCTACCTTCATAGGGAAACCAGGAAAACCACTATGGCCTGCACAGTGGCTTGCTGAGATGGAGAAGAACTTCCATCTGATGACTTGCACGGAGGATGAGAAGCTGCTATTTGCTACGCATATGCTCAAGGAAGATGCTAATGCCTGGTGGAATTCTACTCGGACATACTTGGAGATGAAGCACACCCAGATCACCTGGGAAATATTCAAGGGAGCCTTCTTCGATAAGTACTTTCCTAAGAGCTTTCGTGATCAAATGGAGAAATAATTCCTTAACCTGCAACAATCCCAGTTGACTGTTGATGCATACTAGCAGAGGTACGAAGAGCTATTTTTCTTCGCTCCAACAAGCATGCAAGAGGAGGAAACCAAAACCCGTAGGTTTACTATGGGATTGTGAGGAAGTATTCGGGAGCACGTGTTGGGTTTGGAGAAGAAGGTGTATAATGAGGCTGTGCAGATTGCTAGGGTGATTGAAGCAAGCCAAAGAGACAGCTTCTTTGCTCAAAACATGGGACTGAAGAGGCCTGCTACTGAGACTTCGGGTGGAGGGAACACTAGACCATTTTGTCCCTATAGGACTCAGTCTGCTGTGGTGCCAGCAAGGAATACTACTGCACCACCACCATCACAGGTAGCTGGTCAAAACCCTAATGTCAAATGTTTCAACTGCCAGCAATTAGGCCATTATGCAAAGACCTATACTCTACCTAGGAAGCAACCGCCACAGCAAGGGAAGGTATTTGCAGTCACCACTGAGGAGGCAGCCACATCACCTGATGTGGTTACTGGTACGATTTTGTTCCTCACTATTTTGTTTATTGATTTGTTATGTATGAGCATGTAGAACTAAGGGATAATTAAACTCTAAGAATGGTAGATATAGCTGGTGTACCCGCCAGAGTACTTGTCACACCCCAATTCTGACTGAACCAAAAGTGTGAGTGAACCGTCACTGAACCAACGGTTCACACTAGGATCTCAATAAGACCGTGTCCACTCATACAAATCATTGCACATAACCATAATCAGAATATAATAAAATACAACGGAAGTCTGAAATTAAATGAACTGAGTATTGTACTAATAATTCAAATAAAATATCCAATTATTCTCCACACTAAAACATAAATAATTATCCTTACATCAATTGTATCTCCAACTGAAAATAAATAACAATAAATTAAATCAACATCCTAGAGGTACACGCAGAAAGGGCACTCGCATAAAGCGTCATGCTCGTCCTCTCTTGCTTGCACTTCTAAAGCAGCAACACCTCCATACACCGGAGCATCCATGTTGTCCTCCACAGTATAACATGCATCAACATCTAAAAACATGTATATATATATATATATATATATATATATATATATATATATATATATATATATATATATATATATATATATATATATATATATATATATATATATATATATATATATATATACAGGGTGAGCTCACAACTTAGCTCAGTAAGACAATCAAACAATGCAACAAACATATGCATGAGTAACATTCACATTATGGTCTGGTTTTAAGTTTGCAATGTGCTATAGAAAGGATTGGTGGCCATCGCACCTCTATACATAAGTGTATGAAGCCGCCCAATGGATCAAATACCACTATCGTCCCACATGCACCCACCATGGAATAGAGATAGAGCTAAAGCGTCTGGATCAAACACCGCCAACACTTTCCCTGATACACTACCCATACCAACACGTAAGCCCCTATTGGCGAGGGCTTGCAAACTGGGCTCATAACTAACCAGTTGTCACACCCCAATTTCGGTTGAACCAAAAGTGTGAGTGAACCGTCACTGAACCAACGGCTCACACCAGGATCTCAATAAGACCGTGTCCACTCGTATAAACCATTGCACATAACCATAATCAGAATATAATAAATATAGTGAAAGTTTTAAATAAAATGAACTGAGTAATCTATTGATAAATTTAAATAAATAGCAAGTTATTCAAATTACCAAAACATAAGTAAGTATCTTTACATCAATTGTATCTTCAAACAAAAATAAATAAAATAAATAAAATCAAATCCTAAAGGTACACACAGAAAGGGCACTCGCATGAAGCGTCATGCTCGTCTTCTCCTGCTTGCACGTCCAGGGCAGCCACGCCTCCATACACTGGAGCATCCACGTAATCCTCCACGGCGTAACCTGCATCAACATCTGAAAATAGTGTGTACGCAAGGGTGAGCTCACAACTTAGCTCAGTAAGAGAATCAGACAATGCAACAAACTTATGCATGAGTAACATTCACTTCATGGTCTGGTTTTAAGTTTGCAATGTGCTATAGAAAGGATTGGCGGCCACCGCACCTCTATACACGAGTGAGTGAAGCTGCCCAATGGATCAAACACCATTGCCGTCCCACATGCACCCTATCATGGAATAGAGATAGAGCTAAGGCGTCTGGATCAAACACCGCCAACACTTCCCCTGATACTCTATCCATACCAACACGTAAGCCCCTATTGGCGAGGGCTTGCAAACTGGGCTCGCAACTAACCAATCCTACATGTCATCACAGTAGGCCATGTCTGTGCGTAGTTCCCTACGGCATAGAGATAGAGCTAGAGTCTAGTGGCCAGGCCGGAGACCACAGTGCCACTCCCTCCCCCTGATACCCTACCCGCACCAAGCATGCTAAGACAGAACGATACGAAAAGGTGCTAGTGTGAGGAATGATCCCAGACCCCAGGCCCTTCCCATTCCACACACCAACGAAAATAATCACATGCCTAACAGTCACAACCTAACATAGCAAGTATGCATGAACAATAATAATAACTGAAAGTAAAGGATGACATGCGAGAATGCACAAACATCAATCCACAGAATCATAGTTATTAACAACGGTTTACTGTTATTTAATTATTAGGATTTAGGTCCGATTCCCTTACCTGACGCTTGTTTGATAGATCGCTCCATGTCACAAGGTCCAAAAGTGCTATCACAAGGTCCTACAGGATTTTAGGGTTTAATTAGAATAGTTCTCTTAGGGTTACGTTGGTCAGAAAACCAATGAGATTACAAATACATCTCACAGAGCTGATCGATCACAAGTATCGATCGCAGCACTGTGGGGAAAACCTGCGACCGGTATGGTCGGCCGGTCCCTACAGACCAGTCCCCAAGAGGTACCGGTCGCGGTACCGGTCGCATATGGTGCGACCTGTATGATCGACCGGTATGTCTCTAGAAGACCATACATCCTGTTTCTCGACTTCCATCGATCACCCCCTATGATCCTAGGGTTTCTCCTACACATTCTAGGTCTGAGTATTGAGTTAGAGTTGTTTCCAACTCCATTCAAGTCCTAGTTTCGATGGTCTCAACCTAGAACTTGAATCTAGGGTTTATCGACTAAATTAGGATTTGTCGGCAAAACAAGGTTTAGATCAATACCGCGCTTTGCATGGTATTGATCCAACTACAATTAACCATTCTAGATTACTTATGGTAGAGGAAGGTTTAAGCACTTACCGTTGACTTGCGATAACTTGTTCTTTGTCGAACGACAATGTCGGCTCTTCCCTCTCCTTCCTAGCTTCTTCTCCTTCTTCAGCCTCTTTCTCCTTTCTAGGGTTTGTGAGGATCATAAAAGTGGTTTTAGAAGGTTTAGAGGGGTTTATATAGGCTAGGTTTAGGTTTAGGAAGCCTCCTTGTATTAGGAAAGTCCTTTGGTTTGAAATTTGGAAAGTGGGACTCGCAAGATCCGTTTCCGGATCATAGTGGTCTATCGCGCAGGCTATACCGGTCGACCGGTACCAAAACCGGTACCATCGACTGGTATGAATTAATTCATACTTAAATGGTCCCATTTCATACCTGTTTGTCATCCGCTCATCCCATCTGGCTCGGTGATGATCGAAAGACCTGTTACGACATGAATTCAAGGTTTAGATCGGGTTCATGGAGTGCGGCTCTTACAACTCCCCCACCCTTAAATGAAATTTCTTCCCCGAAATTTACATGTAGATTTCACAACTCCCCCACCCTTAAAATAAATTTTGGCCTCAAAATTTGAACGTACCTTGGTCCTCGAAAAGGTTAGGGTATTCCTTTATCATCGCATTCTCTTCCTCCCAAGTAATTTCTTCTACATCTTGGCTTTTCCAATGTACTTTGACGTAGTGGATATCCTTGCTTCGAAGATGTTGTACCTTTCAACTTGTGAGCATCACAGGTACAACTTCAAATGTTAAGTCCTTTGTCAAGTCTGTTGGGTCTGCTGTCAAGATGTGCGATGGATCCCTGACATACTTCTTCAATAAAGATACATGGAACACATCATGAACGCTTGACATGGATGGTGGTAGAGCCAGTTGATATGCCATATTACCACGTCTGGTCAAAATCTCGTATGGTCCCACGTACCTGGGGCATAGCTTCCCCTTCTTACCAAACCGTTTCAGACCTCGCACAGGTGATATCTTCAAGAATACTTTATCACCCACTACAAACTCCAGATCTCGATGTCGGTTATCTGCATAGTGCTTTTGTCGAACTTGAGCTGTCTTCACTCTTTCCTAGATTTGATCAATCACTCGATAAGTTTCTTCGATGAACTCACGTCCTACAATTCTTCTCTCTCCCACCTCATTCCATAACAGAGGTGTACAACATTTCTTCCCATAGAGTGCTTTATATGGAGCCATCTGGATCGTAGCCTGGTAACTATTATTATAAGCAAACTCGATGAGAGATAGCTTCTCATCCCAAGCTCCTTTGAAATCTAGGGCACATGCTCGGAGCATTTCTTCTAAAATTTGAATAGTTCTTTCTAACTGCCCGTCCATCTGAGGATGAAAAGTTGTGCTAAACTTCAACTTGGTTCCCATTGCTTTCTGTAATCCTTCCCAGAACTTTGATGTAAAATGGGGATCTCTGTCAGATACTATACTTTCTGGGACGCCATGAAGTCTGACTATATTATCTACATATAACTTGGCCAGCTTCTCCATGGTATACTGATGTCTGATAGCGATGAATCGAGCTATCTTGGTAAGTCGATCGACTATAACCCATACTGCATCCACTGACCTTGGTGTCAAGGGTAGGCCAGTGACAAAATCCATTGTAATACAATCCAACTTCCATGCTGGCTCCGATAGTGGTTGTAGTAAACCTGTGGGTCTCTGCCTTTCAGCTTTAACTTGTTGGAAATTTAGACATTGGAATACGAACCGAGCTACATCCGCTTTCATACCCCTCCACCAATATAATCTTCTTAAATCATGGTACATCTTGGTGCTACCTGGATGTACCGAATATGAGGTGTAATGAGCTTCTGTCATAACTCTATCTCTAATATTTGAGTTATCACTCTCAGGTATACATAATCGTCTACGATACCTGAGTACCTTGTCTGAATCCAAGGTAAAGTCAGGATTGCTTTTACCCTTCTCTAAATCTTCTTGCACAATCTTGAGGTGTGGATCCTGTAGGATTGCTACTTTGACCTCATCTATGAGATCTGATGAGATCTTCAAAGCCGCGAACATCGACGTGAACTTATGAATTAAGCCATGTTCCACTGTATCTCCTGCAGTTTTTAATATATATTCTTCATCATTTTTCTATTGAGCTTGAGGCTACAGCACACAATGCAGTGTTTGTACTAGGTCCTTCTTTCGGTTTCGATGCCCACTTCCTGCTTAAGGCATCGGCCACAACATTGGCCTTACCCGGATGGTACTGGATGTCACAATCATAATCTTTTAATAGTTCCAGCCATCTCCTCTGTCTCATATTCAAGTTGTTCTGAGTGAAAAGATAAGTTAAGCTCTTATGATCCGACTTAATCTGAAATTTTTCACCAAAAAGGTAGTGTCTCCAAGTCTTGATTGCATGTATGTGTCGCATGAGTCTCCCTATCTTGCGAGTAGACCAATATGTCATCAATAAATACGATGACCAAAGTATCTAACATGTCATGAAACACTCGGTTCATCAGTTCCATGAACGACGCTGGAGCGTTAGTCAACCCAAATGACATTACAAGGAACTCATAATGTCCATACCTTGTCCTGAAAGCAGTCTTCGGGATATCCGTGACCTTGATCTTCAATTGGTGATACTCTGATCTAAGATCAATCTTCGAGAAAGCCTTTGCACCCTGCAACTGATCGAATAAATCATCGATCCTTGGTAAAGGATATCGGTTCTTGATGGTTAACTTGTTCAGCTCTCGTTAGTCGATACATAGCCGTACACTACCGTCCTTCTTAACGAACAATATAGGTGCTCCCCATGGTGATATGCTTGGTCGTATGAAGCCCTTATCTAGTAGTTCTTGTAATTGGGTCTTCAACTCCTTTAATTCAGTAGGGGCCATCCTGTACAGTGCCTTAGACACCGGCGCTGACCCTGGCATAAGGTCTATCATGAACTCTATAGCCTTGTCTGGAGGTAAACCTGGTAGATCTTCTGGGAATACATCTGGAAACTCTCATACCACATCTAGATCTTCCATCTTTGGCACCTCAGCAGTTATGTCGACCACCGACACTAAGTACCCACTCCTCCCTTCTCTAAGCATCTCTTAGCTTTTAGGACGGAGAGGATCAGCTTCCGCTTCCTAGGTAACTTGGTCCCAGTGAAGCTAAACTCTTTTCCTTTCTCATCTTTAAGCATAAATTTCCTTTCACCACATAATAAGCTAGTCGAATGATGGCCTAGCCAATCCATTCCCAAGATAACGTCAAAGTCTATCATCTCCAGTAGAACCAGATTTGCTTCTAGGTTTCGTCCCTTAATACTAACTGTACACGGCCCATAGTATTCATTCAATGCCACTTCGACTCCCAACGGAGAGTGAACTATCAAGCTTGGGTTCAAACACTTGATAGGTAATTCCATTCGCTTCCCAAAAGAAATAGAAACGAAGGAGTGCGTGGCCCCAGAGTCAAAGAGTACTCTAGCAGGTATACCAACTATATTTACAGTCCCAGTAACCACATCAGGTGATGCGGCTGCCTCTTCAGTGGTGACTGCAAATACCTTCCTTGCTGTGGAAGTTGCTTCTTGGGTAGAGTACAGGTCCTTGCATAATGAACCAATTGCTGGCAGTTGAAACATTTAAGATTTGGGTTCTGTCCAGCAAACTGTGACGGTGGTGGTGCAGTAGTGTTCCTTGCAGGCACTACAGCAGACTGAGCCCTGTATGGGTGGAATGGTCTAGTATTGCCTCCACCTGAAGTCTCAGTAGCAGGCCTCTTCAGTCCCCTGTTCTGAGCAAAGAAACTGTCTCTCTGACTGGATTCGATTACCCTGGAAAACTGTACAGCTTCGTTATATATTTTCTTTTCCAATGCCAAGGCGTGCTCTCGGATGCTTCCTCGCAACCCCATGGTGAACCTACGGGTCTTGGTTTCTTCTTCTTGCATGCTTGCCAGAGCGAAGAAGAATAGCTCTTCATATCTCTGCTGGTAAGCATCAACCGTCGACTGGGATTGCTGCAAGTTGAGGAATTTTTTCTCCATTTGATCTCTAAAGCTCTTTGGAAAATATTTATCAAAGAAAGCTCCCTTGAATATCTCCCAATTGATCTGAGTATGCTTTGTCTCCAAATATGCCCGGGTAGAATTCCACCAGGCATTTGCATCCTCCTTGAGCATGTGCGTAGCAAATAACACCTTCTCATCCTCTGTACAAGTCATCAGACGGAAATTCTTCTCCATCTTAGTAACCCACTGTGCAAGCCACAGTGGTTTTCCTGGTTTCCCTGTGAAGGTAAGGGGTTTCAGCTATAAGAACCTATCCACTGCTCGGCTTAGGTCATTCTGCCCCTGTGCATTGGTTCCATACCATGGTGGTGGGTATGGATAGATTCCGTGATAAGCAGATGATGATGGAAATTGGTGTGGTGGTTGGAGATTCTGTCCTTGGTCCATCGGCCCAGAGCTACCATCCATTGGCAGTGTAGTGTTATTTCCCCTATGTTCAGGTGTACCTTCTATAGGGATATATCCTGGTGGCCTGAACATCTTCAACATCTCATTAAGGAACGTTTTCTGCTGAGCTTCCATCTGATACTCCAAATTTGTTACAATTGTCTCGGAGTTAGTGTGAGGAGGGCCTCACAAATTTGTTGGTGCCCTGGGAATCTGGCCTTCTCCACTCTCCGGATTCAGGTTTTGCTCTTCAGCAGATCCTGTTTCCACATTGTCCCCATCTTGGCGCACCCTGGAGTGGTAACGCTTTCATGAGCCTCTACGACCATTTCCGCCTACCATCTCAGATAAATTTTCCTGCTTGGATCTGAGAAGAAGACATAACACATGAGGTATAATCGAATAGTCATAATAGTGTTAGTCTTTAACAATACAAGGAAAAAAATCGTAACGGAAACTTAAATTGGAATTTTTACAAATTTTTTCCAAAATTTTCTGGGTTTTTATTAGTTGTCCGGTCGCCACATACCGGTCGCGACACTATATAAGGTAGTGCGACCGGTATGTCCAGGCGGACAAACTTCTCGGATTCCCAAGGGGGTACCGGTCGATGTACCGATCGTAACACTGTGGAAAATGGAGCAATCGGTATAGTTCGACCGGTCAGGATTTACTTCTGACCATGGGGTATCAGTCGATATACCCTGGGGGGTTCCGGTCGACCGGTATGGGCAAAACCGTCAATCGGTATGCCCAGAATGGCTTTAAATTCATGAAAAATAAGATTTTTCTCACTTTTCTTTTCTTTTTCCTCTCCGGTGGCGATTCCTCTCCGGCTTGCTGAGTTGCTACAGTCCAACCGGTGATCTTAGAAGCCATTTTCTTCCGATCAAGGCCTAGAACATCGCCTCCAAGTAAGTTCTTTCCTTCCATTCATCACTTTCATATCGTTCTCTATGGTTCCAAGCCCAAAATTTAGGTTTTTCTTTGTGTAGGAAATTCTAACCGTAGGAACTCTTTTCCTTCGGCTTAGAATGGGTTTAGGGACCTCTATGAGCAAAAGCCCTCAACCAATTTGAGGTTCTACAGAAAGGTTTTTACAAAAATCAAATTTTTTTCGATTTTTAACCTAGGTTTTGGAAAAAAATCGATTTTGCTGAAATTTCCTAAATTTCTTGTTTAATTGATGTATGCTTGGTCTTCCTGAAGTGTTTGGGGGTTATGTAAGTCCTCCTCCCCAAGTTTTGGGTGAGTTCGAGGCTTTTGCTTGATTTACTATTGTTATGCTGCCGAAATTTCTAAAATTCTAACCCATTTCTCTTTATTTGTCTTTGTTTTGTAGTTCAAAATGTCTCAACCCAGAGGTGCGAGTAAACATTCCTTTGGTCTTGGCATGCACCTCCCGCATCCACCTGTTCCACAGCTTGATGAGTGGTGGTTTCGTTCTGAGGCGGCGCAAGCCCGTTTTCCTTGGTTCGAGGAGAAGAATATTGAGTTGGGGCGACTGGTGAACCTGGAGCAGCTGCAGTGGTTTGACGTTGAAGCCGCTTTTGGCAGACTTGGGTGGTTGCCTGTCATCACCTATACCGTGACCACCCGCCCCAACCTCATCAAACATTTCTACGCCAACCTGGAGGTCGAGGGAAATGTTAACGACTTCAGCCGTGGTAGGGACCTCCGCATCACCAGCTTTGTTAAGGGCATTCCCATATCCTTTGACACTCACCAGCTTGTTGATCTTTTGGGAATACCCAATGATGGTGACTTGGTGTACTTGGCCCCCAAAGTAAAGGGTTTTCTCCCTGAGGATCTACGCCAGGAGATTTCGGAGCAGATACTTAACCCTGGGGCGCCTATAAAGGCTGCTAGCTTGAAACCTGTGTCTCGGGTACTGTCGCATCGTTCAGCACAATATCTTGCCTCAGAGCGGTCATTACAGTGAGTTGTCTCAGCTCACTCAGTATTTGACCTATTGTGTCTGCACTGGGGAGCGGGTCTGTCTCCCCTACATCATCATCATCAGGACCATGCGTCAGGCTACTCTGTCCGATCGGGCTAGTGACCTTCCATATGGCCGACTCATCACCACTCTTCTGCAGCGATTACGAGTGGACATGAGGGGTGAGACTGCTGTCGAGGACACCATGACCTTTGACATTGACTGGGATGCCATCATTCGGATGCAGATGGACAACCTGCCGATCAGCGATGAGGAATTGGATGCTCGCCCTCGCCCACTCAGGAGGGTAGCAGCCGCGGCAGCAGCAGCAGCAGCCAATGCGGCTCATACAGCAGAGGCAGGGGGTGATGATGGGGGTGGCGATGATTAGATGGAGGATGTTCCAGCACTAGCACCACAGCACACACATGTAGTGGGACCATCTCAGCCTCCTCCCGACACCGTGATGGGTATGTTTACGGAGATCAGGGATGCTCAGCGTGAGATGAGCCATGACTTGGGGCGCCTTGCTCGCAGCCTCAGAGTCACCCAGGAGCAGATGCACTGGCTCAGGGTCGCCTATGAGCGTGATTATGATATAGCTGACCCTATTCCTCCTATGCCCCCAACCCCATGATAGGTCTCTCTTTTTTTTCTCTCTCTAGTACAATTTTTATATAACAGGGTAACTGTCCGACTTGTGGACTGTACCCTGTAGCACAATTAACTCTTGATACAGCTTTTAAATATTTTAATGGAAGTTCATGGTTTCTTTTCCTAGAACATGTGCATTTATTAATTCCATATTTAATATAGTGTGTTATGCTCTTTCATATTTAATCTCAGACATCAAACAATGCTTAAGGTGTGTTCATATTAAGACTTTTAATTTTTCCTATCTCAGTTCATCAACTTAGATAAATGCAAATATGGTCTGTTGGACATAGCCTAAGAGCTCTGATATCAAGTTGTCACACCCCAATTTCGATTGAACCAGAAGTGTGAGTGAACCGTCACTGAACCAACGGCTCACACCAGGATCTCAATATGACCGTGTCCACTTGTACAAACCATTGCACATAACCATAATTAGAATATAATAATTACAGTGAAAGTCTTAAATAAAATGAACTGAGTAATCTATTGATAAATTTAAATAATAGCAAGTTATTCAAATTCCCAAAACTTAAGTATCTTTACATCAATAGTATCTTCAACCGAAAATAAATAAAATCAATTCCTAAAGGTACACGCAGAAAGGGCACTCGCATGAAGCGTCATGCTCGCCTCTCCTGCTTGCACGTCCAGGGCAGCCACACCTCCATACACTAGAGCATCCACGTAATCCTCCACGGTGTAACCTGCATCAACATCTAAATATAGTGTGTACACAGCTCACAACTTAGCTCAGTAAGAGAATCAGACAATGCAACAAACATATACATGAGTAACATTCACTTCATGGTCTCGTTTTAAGTTTACAATGTGCTATAGAAAGGATTGGCGGCCACCGCACCTCTATACACGAGTGTGTGAAGCCGTCCAATGGATCAAACACCACTGTCGTCCCACATGCACCCTATCATGGAATAGAGATAGAGCTAAGGCATCCGGATCAAACACCGCCAACACCTCCCCTGATACTCTACCCATACCAATATGTAAGCCCCTATTGGCGAGGCCTTGCAAACTGGACTTGCAACTAGCCAAACCTACATGTCATCACAGTAGGCCCTGTCCCAGCGTAGCTCCCTACGGCATAGAGATAGAGCTAGAGTCTAGTGGCCAGGCCAGAGACCACAGTGCCACTCCCTCCCCCTGATACCCTACCCGCACTAAGCATGCTAAGACAGAACGATACGAAAAGGTGCTAGTGTGCGGAATGATCCCAGACCCTAGGCCCTTCCCATTCCACACACCAACGAAAACATCACATGCCTAACAGTCACAACCTAACATAGCAAGTATGCATGAACAATAATAATAACTGAAAGTAAAGGACGACATGCGAGAATGCACAAACATCAATCCACAGAATCATAGTTATTAACAACGGTGTACTGTTATTTAATTATTAGGGTTTAGGTCCGATTCCCTTACCTGACGCTTGTTTGATAGTTCGCTCCACCTCACAAGGTCCAAACGTGCTTTCACAAGGTCCTACACGATATTAGGGTTTAATTAGAATAGTTCTCTTAGGGTTTACGTTGGTCGAAAAACCAACGAGATTACAAACACATCTCACAGAGCTGATCGGTCACAGGTACCGGTCGCAGCACTGTGGGGAAAATTTACGACCGGTATGGTCAGCCAGTCCCCACAGACCAGTCCCTGAGAGGTACCGATCGCGGTACCAGTCGCATATGGTGCAACCAGTATGTCTCCGAAAGACTATACGTCCGGTTTCTCAACTTCCATCGATCGCCCCCTATGATCCTAGGGTTTCTCCTACACATTCTAGGTCTGAGTATTGAGTTAGAGTTGTTTCCAACTCCATTCAAGTCCTAGTTTCGATGGTCTCAACCTAGAACTTGAATCTAAGGTTTATCGACTAAATTAGGGTTTGTCGGCAAAACAGGGTTTAGATCAATACCTCACCTTGCATGGTATTGATCCAACTACAGTTAACCATTCTAGATTACTTATGGTAGAGGAATGTTTGAGCACTTATCATTGACTTGCGGTAACTTATTCTTCGTCGAACGACAATGTCAGCTCTTCCCTCTCCTTCCTAGCTTCTTCTCCTTCTTCAACCTCTTTCTCCTTTCTAGGGTTTGTGAGGATCATGGAAGAGGTTTTAGAAGGTTTAGAGGGGTTTATATAGGCTAGGTTTAGGTTTTGGAAGCCTCCTAGTATTATGAAAGTCCTTCGGTTTGAAATTTGGAAAGTGGGACCCGTAGAGATCCGTTTTTGGATCTTAGCGGTCTGCCGCATAGGCTATACCGGTCGACCGGTACCAAGACCAGTACCATTGACTGGTATGAATTAATTCATACTTAAATGGTCCAATTTCATACATGTTTGTCATCTGCTCGTTCCGTCTGGTCCGGTGATGATCGAAAGACCTGTTACGACATGAATTCAAGGTTTATATCGGGTTCATGGAGTGCGGGTCTTATACCAATCCTATATGTCATCACAGTAGGCCCTATCCCAACATAGCTCCCTATGGCATAGAGAGAGAGCTAGAGTCTAGTGGCTAGGCCAGAGACCATAGTGCCACTTCCTCCCCTTGATACCCTACCCGCATTAAGCATGCTAAGACAGAACGATACAAAAAGATGCTAGTGTGAGGAATGATCCCAGACCCCAAGCCCTTTTCATTCCACACACCAATGAAAATAATCACATGCCTAACAGTCACATCCTAGCATAGCGAGTATGCATGAATAATAATAATAATTGAAAGTAAAGATGACATGCGAGTATGCGCAAACACCATTCCATAGAATCATAGTTTTTAGCAACGTTTTACTGTTATTAAATTATTAGGGTTTAAGTTCGATTCCCTTACCTGATGCTTGTTCAATAGCTTACTCCGCGTCACAGAATCCAAACTCGCTATCACAAGGTCCTACACGATGTTAGGGTTGAGTTAGAATAGTTTTTCTTAGGGTTTACGTTGGTCGGAAAACCAACAAGGTCAAAATACTCCTCACAGTGTAGATCGGTCGCGGGTACCAATCGTAAGTACCGATCGCAGCACTGTAAGGATAGGTGAGACCGGTATGGTCGACCGGTCCCCACAGACCAGTCCCTGAGAGGTATCGATCACAGTACCGGTCGCATAAGGTGCGACCGGTATGGTCGATCAGTATGTCTCTGGAAGACCATACACCCGGTTCTCGCCTTCCGTCGGTCACCCCCTATAGATTCTAGGGTTTCTCCTATACATTCTAGGTCTAAGCACTGAGTTAGAGTTGTTTCAAACTCCATTCAAGTCATAGTTTCGATGATCTTCAACCTAGAACTTGAATCTAGGGTTTACCGACTATATTATGGTTTGACGGAAAATTCAGATTTAGATCAATACCTCGCCTTGCATGGTATTGATCCAATCATGACTAGCCTACTATAACACTTAACTTAGAGGAAGGTTTAAGCACTTACCGTTGACTCGCAGTAGAGTGTTCTTCGTTCAACGGCAATGGCGGCTCTTTCCTCTCCTTCCTTAGCTCCTTCTCCTTCTTCAATCTTTTTTTCCTCTTTAGGATTTGTGAGGATCAATGAAATGGATTTAAGGAGGTTTAGGGGTCCTTATATAGACTAGGGTTCAGTTTAGGAAGCCCCCTAACATTAGGAAAGTCCTTTGGTTCAGAATTTGGAAAGTGGGACCCGTAGAGATCCATTTTCGGATCTAAGTGGTCTGCCTGCGCAGGCTTACCGATCGACCGGTACCATCGACCGGTATGAAAAATGTCATTTAGTTTGGTCCATTTTCATACCTGGTTGTCATCCGCTCGTCTCGTCTGGCCCGGTGATGATTGGAAGACCTGTTACGATATAAATTAAAGGTTTAGATCGGGTTCATGGAGTGCGGGTCTTATAGTACTCTTTGACTCTGGGGCTATACACTCCTTTGTTTCTATGTCTTTTGGGAAGCAATTGGAGTTATCTGTCAAGTCCTTAACCCCAAGCATGATAGTTTACTCTCCGTTGGGAGTAGAAGTGGTGTTGAATGAATGCTATGGGCCGTGTTCAGTTAGTATTGAGGGGCGAAACCTAGAAGAAAATCTGGTTCAAATCGAGATGGCAGACTTTGTGTCATCTTGGGAATGGATTGGCCAGGCCATCATTCAGCTAGCTTATTATGTGGCGAAAGGAAATTTATTTTTAAGGATGGTAAGGGAAAGGAGTTTAGCTTCACTGGAACAAAATTACCTAGGAAGCGAAATTTGATCCTCTCTGCCCTAAAAGCTAAGAGATGCTTAAAGAAGGGGGGAGTGGGGCACTTAGTGTCTGTGGTCGACATCACTGCAGAGGTGCCAAAGATGGAAGATTTAGATGTGGTACGAGAGTTTCCAGATGTATTTCCAGAGGATCTACCAGGTCTACCTCCAGACAGGGCTACAGAGTTCGTGATAAACCTTATGCCAGGGTCGACGTCGGTGTCTAAGGCACCTTATAGGATGGCCCCTACAGAATTAAAAGAGTTGAAGACCCAGTTACAAGAACTACTAAATAAGGGTTTTATACGACCAAGCATATCACTGTGGGGAGCACCTGTATTGTTCGTAAAGAAGAATGACGGTAGCGTACGACTATGTATCGACTATCGAGAGTTGAACAAGTTAACCATCAAGAACCGATACCCTTTGCCTAGGATCGATGATCTGTTCGATCAGTTGTAGGGTGCAAAGGTTTTCTCAAAGATTGATCTTAGATCAGGGTATCACCAATTGAAGATCAAGGTAGGAGATATTCCGAAGACTGCCTTCAGGACAAGGTATGGGCATTATGAGTTCCTTGTAATGCCATTCGAGTTGACTAACGCTCCAGGGTCATTCATGGAATTGATGAACCGAGTGTTTCATGACATGTTGGACACTTCGGTAATCGTATTCATTGACGACATCTTAATTTACTCAAAGGACAAGGAGACTCATGCATCACATTTAAGAGCAGCACTTCAACGGCTAAGAAGGGAGAAGCTTTACGCCAAGTTCAAGAAGTGTAAATTTTGGCTGAAGGAAGTGGCCTTCTTATGTCATGTAGTATATGCAGACGGTATCAAGGTAGATTCAAGCAAGATCGCAGCAATAGTAGGATGGGATGCACCAAAATCAGTTGCAGAGATTCGTAGTTACCTTGGATTGGCTGGTTACTATAGAAGATTCGTGGAAGACTACTTAAGAATCTCCGTTCCACTCACCAGACTAAGAAAGAAAGGAGAAAAGTTCATATGGACAGATGAGTATGAGAAGTGCTTTCAGACTCTGAAGTCAAGACTAGTTTCTGCACCTATCTTGACCATCCCAGCCCCAGGCTTGCCATTCACCCTATATACGGATGCCTCAGGGTTGGGTCTTGGATGTGTGTTGATGCAAGGAGAACAGGTGATTGCCTACGCATCAAAATAGTTGAAAGAGCATGAAAAGAACTATCCTACGCACGATCTGGAGTTAGCAGCGGTCATTCACGCAATCAATACTTGGAGGCACTACCTTTATGGCGAAAAGTTTCAGATTAAATCGGATCATAAGAGTTTGACTTAACTTTTTACTCAGAAGGACCTAAATATGAGACGGAGGAGATGGCTGGAGCTATTAAAAGATTATGATTATGACATCCAGTACCATCTAGGTAAGGCAAACGTCGTGGCTGATGCCTGAAGCAGAAAGTGGGCATTGAATGTAAGACCCGCACTCTGAAAACCCGGTCTAAACCTTGGTTTTGTGTCACGACAGGTCTTTCGATCATCACCGGGTCAGACGGGACGAGCGGATGACAAACAGGTATGAAATCGGACCAAAGACGATCGAATCAACATAATTTTATGTTGACCGGTTGATGGTACTGGTCTTGGTACCGGTCGACCGGTCAGGTTTAATTCTGACCGAGACATAGCGGTCGCAACATACCCCATAGGGGTGCGACCGGTATGTTGCGACCGGTACGCTCCAAAAAGCCAGAAAAATTGAATTTAAAATTTTTAAAATTTATGTAAATTGAAATGTTACTTCTCGACTATTTCCCCTTGCATTATTCAAGACTAATACTACTATTATTGATGTTCTCACGTGTTATGTCTTCTTCTCAGATCCAAATAACATAGTTTGAGATGGCAGGCGGGAACGGTCGAAGGGGTCGGAAGCGTCATCAGGCCAGGATGCGCCTAGAAGAAGAACAAGTTGAATAAGACCAGGTTAGAGAACCAAGTCCTGAAGTGGACGAGGAATAGGTTCCAGAAGTACCGACAAATTTACCTGGCCCACCTCACAGGAATTCTGAGACCATTGTTACAAACTTGGTCTACCAGATGCAAGCTCAGCAGAAGGAATTCCTGAGCGAAGTACTGAAGATGCTCAGACCATCGGGTTCTGTTCCCACTGGAAATACGCCCGAGTCCGGAGGAAATAATACTACACAACCAATGCAGAGTAGCCCAAGGCCGATGGGCCAAGCACAGAATGTACCACCACCGCATCAATTTCCGTCGCCTTCTGCGTACCCGGGAGCCTATCCGTATCCACCACCATGGTACGGAATGAACACTCAGGGGCAGCATGATCTGAGCAGGTCAGTGGACAGATTTTTGAAGTTGAAACCTTCATCGTTCACGGGCAGGACAGGGAAACCATTGTGGCCAGCACAGTGGGTTGCAGAGATGGAAAAGAACTTCCGATTGATGACTTGTACGGAAGAGGAAAAGGTTCTGTTTGCCACTCACATGCTGAAAGAAGATGCGAATGCTTGGTGGAATTCTACGCGGACATATCTAGAAACCAAGTATACACTGGTGGATTGGGAAGTGTTTAAAACTGCATTCTTTGATAAATACTTTCCGAAGTGCTTCAGAGATCAAATGGAGAGAGAGTTTCTCAATCTGCAGCAGTCTCAGTCGACCGTAGATGCTTATCAGCAGAGGTACGAAGAGCTATTCTTCTTCGCACCGGCAAGTATGCAAGAAGAAGAGACCAAGACACGTAGGTTCACTATGGGACTACGTGGAAGCATCAGAGAGCATATCTTGGGTTTGGACAAGAAGATCTACAACGAGGCTGTACAAGTTGCTAGAGTGATAGAGTCCAGTCAGAGGGACAGCTTCTTTGCTCAGAACAGGGGAGTGAAGAGACCTGCTAGTGAGAGCTCGGGTGGCGGTAATACTAGACCATTCCACCCATACAGGGCTCAGACCACTACTGTACCCGCAAGGAACAACACGGCACCCCCTGTGCCACAGTTCGCTGGACACAACCCAAATATCAAATGTTATAACTGTCAGCAGCTGGGACATGTCGCAAGGAACTGCACTCTACCTAAGAAGCAACCTCCCCAGCAAGGAAAAGTGTATGCGGTCACCACTGAAGAGGCAGCCGCATCACCGGATGTGGTCACTGGTATGACTCTATTCCTTACTATTTGTCTTACTTTTTCATTGAGTGTATGCGCATATAGAACTAAGGGATAACAAAAAAATTCCAGGAATTGTAAATGTAGCTGGTATACCCGCCAGAGTATTATTTGACTCTGGGGCCACGCACTCCTTTGTTTCTATTTCTTTTGGAAAGCGAATGGAGTTACCAATCAAGCATTTGAACCCAAGCTTGATAGTTCGCTCTCCACTAGGAGTCGAAGTGGCTTTGACCGAATATTATGGACCATGTACTGTATGTATTGAGGGCCGAGACTTAGAAGCAAGCCTAGTACTACTCGAGATGGCAGACTTTGATGTCATCCTGGGGATGGATTGGCTAGGCCGTCATTCAGCCATCCTATTATGTGGTGAGAGGAAGCTTGTGCTTACTGACAAAGATGGAAGGGAGTATAGCTTCGCTGGGGTCAAGCTATCTAGGAAGCGGAAGCTGATCCTCTCCGCCCTAAAAGCTAAGGGATGCTTAGAGAAAGGGGGAGTGGGTTATCTAGTATCTGTAGTCGACATAAATGCTGAGGTGCCAAAGATGGAAGATCTAGAGGTGGTACGAGAGTTTCCAGATGTATTTCCTAAAGATCTCTCAGGTTTACCACCAGACAGGGCTACAGAGTTTGTGATAGACCTTATGCCAGGTTTGGCACCGGTGTCCAAAGCACCATACAGAATGGCCCCGACCGAGTTAAAGGAGTTGAAGACCCAGTTACAAGAATTGCTGGATAAGGGCTTCATATGACCTAGTATTTCACCTTGGGGAGCACCGGTATTATTTGTCAAGAAGAAAGATGGAAGTGTACGGCTATGTATTGACTACCGTGAGCTGAACAAGTTGACGATCAAGAATTGGTATCCTTTGCCTAGGATCGATGATTTGTTTGACCAGTTACAGGGTGCAAAGGTTTTCTTGAAGATTGATCTCCGATCGGGGTATCACCAACTGAAGATCAAGGCCGGAGATATTCCGAAGACTGCTTTCAGAATGAGGTACGGGCATTATGAGTTTCTAGTTATGTCTTTCGGGTTGACCAATGCTCCAGCGTCGTTTATGGAACTGATGAACCGAGTAATTCATGATATGTTGGACACTTCGGTCATCGTATTCAACGATGACATATTGATCTACTCTAAGGACATGGAGACTCATACATCGCACTTGAGGGCAGCCCTACAACGACTGAGACAAGAGAAGCTTTATGCCAAGTTCAAGAAGTGCGAGTTTTGGCTGAAGGAAGTGGCTTTCTTGGGCCATGTTGCATCTGAAGACGGTATCAAGGTTGATCCAAGTAAGATAGCTGCTATAGTAGGATGGGAAGCACCAAAATCTGTTGCGGAGATTCGTAGTTTCCTTGGGTTGGCTGGTTATTATAGAAGATTCGTGGAAGATTACTCCAGGATCACGGTTCCACTCACCAGATTGACCAAGAAGGGAGAGAAATTTATATGGACAGATGAGTGTGAGAAGTGCTTTCAAACTTTGAAGTCAAGACTTGTCTCTGCACCTATCTTGACCATCCCAGAACCAAGCGTACCGTTTACTTTATATATGGATGCTTCAGGGTTGGGTATTGGGTGTGTTCTGATGCAAGGAGAACAGGTGATTGCGTACGCATCAAGATAGTTAAAGGAGCATGAGAAGAACTATCCTACTCATGATTTGGAGCTAGCAGCGGTTATACATGCAATCAAGACTTGGAGACACTACTTGTACGGTGAGAAGTTTCAGATCAAGTCAGATCACAAGAGCTTAACCTACCTTTTCACTCAGAAGGATCTGAACATGAGACAGAGGAGATGGCTGGAATTGTTAAAAGATTATGATTGCGACATCCAGTACCATCCGGGCAAAGCAAATGTTGTGGCTGACGCCTTAAGTAGAAAATGGGCATCGAAACCTGAGGCAGGACCAAGTACAAATGCTGCATTGTGTGCTATAGCCTCGAGTTCACTGGAAATTGATGAAGAACATATTATAGAGACTGCAAAAGATCCAGTTGAGCAAGGCTTGATTCATAAGTTCACCATGATGTTCGCCGCTTTGAAGATCTCACCAGATCTAGTTGATGAAGTCAAGGCAGCAATCCTACAGGATCCTCATCTCAAGACAATGCAAGAAGACTTGATGAAGGGTATGAGCAACCCTGACTTTACCTTGGATTCAAACAAGGTACTCAGGTATCGTGGACGGTTATGTATACCTGAGAGTAAAGACTGCGATATCAGAGATCGAGTTATGACTGAAGCTCATTATACTCCATATTCGGTGCATCCAGGAAGTACCAAAATGTACCATGACTTGAGAAGACTATATTGGTGGAGGGTTATGAAAGCTGATATAGCTCGGTTCGTGTTCCAATGTCTGAACTGTCAGCAAGTTAAAGCAGAAAGGCAGAGACCCGCAGGTTTACTACAGCCATTATCGGAACCTGCGTGGAAGTGGGATTGTATTACTATGGATTTCATCACTGGCTTACCTTTGACACCAAGGCAGTGGATGCAGTTTGGGTTATAGTAGATCGACTCACCAAGACAGCTCGATTTATTGCGGTCAGACCTCAGTATACCATGGAGAAACTGGCCAAGTTATATGTTGATAATATAGTCAGACTTCATGGCATTCCAGAGAGTATAGTATCTGACAGAGATCCCCGTTTTACATCAAAGTTCTGGGAAGGATTACAGAAAGTTATGGGAACAAAGTTGAAGTTCAGTACATCTTTCCATCCTCAGACGGACGGACAGTCAGAGCGAACTATTCAGATTTTAGAAGATATGCTCCGAGCTTGTGCATTAGACTTCAAGGGAGCTTGGGATGAGAAGCTATCACTTATCGAGTTTGCTTACAACAACAGTTATCAGGCTACAATTCAGATGGCCCCATATGAAGCACTCTATGGGAAGAAGTTTCGTATACCTCTATTATGGAACGAGGTGGGAGAAAGAAGAATTGTAGGACCGGAGTTTGTTGAAGAAACTTGCCGAGTGATTGATCAAATCAAGGAGAGAGTAAAGACAGCTCAAGTTCGACAGAAGCACTATGCGGATAATCGACGTCGAGATCTGGAGTTTGCAGTGGGTGACAAAGTATTCTTGAAGGTATCACTGGTGCGAGGTCTGAAAAGGTTTGGTAAGAAGGGGAAGCTATGCCCCAGTTATGTGGGACCGTATGAGATATTGACCCGACGTGGTAATGTAGCATATCAATTGGCTCTACCACCATCTATGTCTAGCGTTCATAATGTGTTCCATGTATCATTACTGAAGAAGTATGTCAGAGATCCATCGCATATCTTGATCGTTGACCCTTCAGACTTGACTGAAGACTTAACTTTCGAAGTGGTGCCTGTAATGCTCTCAAGTCGAAAAGTTCAGCAACTTCGAACCAAGGATATCCACTATGTGAAGGTGCATTAGAGAAGCCAAAATGTGGAGGAAATTACTTGGGAAGAAGAGAGCGCGATGAGGAAGGAGTGCCCTAACCTTTTTGACGATCAAGGTACGTTCAAATTTCGAGGCCAAAATTTCTTTTAAGGGTGGGGGAGTTGTGAAACCTATATGCAAATTTTGGGAAGAAATTTCTTTTAAGGGTGGTGGAGTTGTAAGACCCGCACTCTGAAAACCCGGTCTAAACCTTGGTTTTGTGTCATGACAGGTCTTCCGATCATCACCGGGCCAGACGGGGCAAGCGGATAACAAACAGGTACAAAATCGGACCGAAGTCGACCAATTATAGCTGATTTTAGGTATACCGGTCGATGGTACTGGTCTTGGTACCGGTCGACCGGTATGGCCTGTGCAGCTATGTGCGGGAATCTGGAAATTGGTCTCTGCGGGTCCCGCTTTCCTGATTTCGAATCCTAGAAGTTTCCTAATCCTAGTAGGGTTACTAAACCCTATTTATAGCCTATAAATACACCCTTAAGCCTTCCCAAATCCTTTCCATTGTCTCTCACAAACCCTAGAGAAGAGAAAGAGCTTGGAAAGGAGAAGGAGCTAGGAAGAAGAAGGAGGTGCCGCCATTACCGTTCGACGACGCTCTCATTACGCCAGTCAACGGTAAGTGTTTGAATCCATCTTCTTACCCTATGATAGTTGTGTGGGTGGATCAATACCATGCAAAGTAGGTATTGATCTAAAACCCTAAATTGGCCAATAAACCCTAAGTTGCCGTCAAACCCTAGATTCAAGTTTCGAGATAATATTCATCGAAACGAGACTTGAATGAGTTGGGGATAACTCTAACTCAAAGCCTAGACTTAGAATGGATAGGAGAAACCCTGAAAATCCATGGAGGATGATCGTCGACAGTCAAAAAACCCATGTATGGTCTTCCGGAGACATACCGGTCGACTATACCGGTTGCACATAGTGCGACCGGTATGTTGCGACCGCTATCTCTCGGGAGGTTGTCTGTGGGGACCGGCTGACCATACCGGTCGCCAGTCTTTCCCACAGAGCTGCGACCGGTACATGCCACCGGTCAGCTCTGTGAGGGTATTTTGTAACCATGTTGGTTTCCGACCAACATGAAACTCTAAGAATGTTATTTTAATGAAACCCTAATAATATTGTAGGACTTTGTGACTTGCCGTTTGGATTTTGCGACGTGGAGCAAGCTAACCAACGAGCGTCAGGTAAGGGAATCTGACCTAAACCTAATAATTAATGGACAGTAAATTGTTGTTAATCACCTGATTATATGAGATATGTTGTTTATGCATATTCACATGCCATCCTTTACTTTCGGTTATTATTACTGTTCTACATTTATAGGATGTGATTGTTAGGCATGTGATTGTTTTCGTTAGTGTGTGGAGTGGGGCATGGGCTTGGGATCGCTCTTCACATTAGCACCTTTTGTAGTATTCTGTCTTAACATGCTCGGTACGGGTGGGGCATCAGGGGAAGGTCATTGTACGGTGGTCTCCGATATTGATGTTGTCCTGGCCATTGTTATGTGGTACTGTGGATTCCGAGTCGACGTTGACTTGTCCACGATGCTTTAGCTCTATCTCTATGCCGTAGGGAGTTATGTTGGGATGGGGTCTACCTGTGTTATGTTTCTGTCCTAGTGAGTTAGTTGCGGATAGGGCATCAGGGGAGGTGTGGGAATGCCTTAGCTCTATCTCTATGCCGTAGACGGCTGTGCTGGGATAGAGCGTACATTGATGACATATAGGATTGGTTAGTTGCGAGCCCAGTTTGCGAGCCCTGGCCAGTAGGGGCTTAGGTACTGGTATGGGTAGAGTATCAGGGGAGGTACGTGGGTATCTTGGCTCTATCTCTATTCCATGATGGGTGCATGTGGGCCAATGGGGGTGTGAACCATGAGGTGCCACACACTCGTGTATAGAGGTGCGGGGGCCACCAAACCTTTCTATAGCACATTGCAAACTTAAAACCAGACCACAGCATAAAATGATTGTTACTCATGCATAATATTGTGAAACTGTCTGATTGTCTTACTGAGCTGTGTTGTGAGCTCACCCTTTGTACGTACATTGTTTTTTAGATGTTGATGCAGGTTACACTGTTGACGACTATATGAATGCTCCTGTGTATGGTGGTGTTGCGGCGTTGGACGTACAGGCAGGAGAGGACGAGCATGATGCTTCATGCGAGTGCCCTTTCTGCGTGTACCTTTGAGTTGTTTTCTTTATTTAATTTCCTTATTTTTTATTAGATTAAAGGGATGTAATGATATTAATTTATGTGTTTGAATTTGGATAATTGGATATTTATTTAAGTTATCAATAGATACTCAGTTCATTTTATTTAAAGTCTTCCGCTGTATATTTATATTCTGATTGTGGTTATGTGTAATGGTTTGTATGAGTGGACACGGCCTATTCGAGATCCGGGTGTGAACCGTTGGTTCAATGACGGTTCACTCACACCATTCTGGTTGGATCAGAATTGGGGTGTGACATTGAAACTCGAGGCAGGACCTAGTACAAATGCTGCACTATAACATCTTGGGAATGGATTGGCTAGGCCATCATTCAGCTAGCTTATTATGTGACGAAAGAAAATCTATTTTTAAGGATGGTAAGGGAAAGGAGTTTAGCTTCACTGGAACCAAATTACCTAGGAAGCGAAAGTTGATCCTCTCTGCCCTAAAAGCTAAGAGATGCTTAAAGAAGGGGGGAGTGGGGTACTAAGTGTCTGTGGTCGACATCACTGCAGAGGTGCCAAAGATGGAAGATTTAGATGTGGTACGAGAGTTTCCAGATGTATTTCCAGAGGATCTACCAGGTCTACCTCCAGACAGGGCTACAGAGTTCGTGATAAACCTTATGCCAGGGTCGACGTCGGTGTCTAAGGCACCTTACAGGATGGCCCCTACAGAATTAAAAGAGTTGAAGACCCAGTTACAAGAACTACTAAATAAGGATTTTATACGACCAAGCATATCACTGTGGGGAGCACCTCTATTGTTCGTAAAGAAGAAGGACGGTAGCGTACGACTATGTATCAACTACCGAGAGTTGTACAAGTTAACCATCAAGAACCGATACCCTTTGCCTAGGATCGATGATCTGTTCGATCAGTTGTAGGGTGCAAAGGTTTTCTCAAAGATTGATCTTAGATCAGGGTATCACCAATTGAAGATCAAGGTAGGAGATATTCCGAAGACTGCCTTCAGGACAAGGTATGGGCATTATGAGTTCCTTGTAATGCCATTCGAGTTGACTAACGCTCCAGGGTCATTCATGGAATTGATGAACCGAGTGTTTCATGACATGTTGGACACTTCGGTAATCGTATTCATTGACGACATCTTAATTTACTCAAAGGACAAGGAGACTCATGCATCACATTTAAGAGCAGCACTACAACGGCTAAGAAGGGAGAAGCTTTACGCCAAGTTCAAGAAGTGTAAATTTTGGCTGAAGGAAGTGGCCTTCTTGGGTCATGTAGTATCTGCAGACGGTATCAAGGTAGATTCAAGCAAGATCGCAGCAATAGTAGGATGGGATGCACCAAAATCAGTTGCAGAGATTCGTAGTTACCTTGGATTGGCTGGTTACTATAGAAGATTCGTGGAAGACTACTTAAGAATCTCCGTTCCACTCACCAGACTAACAAAGAAAGGAGAAAAGTTCATATGGACAGATGAGTATGAGAAGTGCTTTCAGACTCTGAAGTCAAGACTAGTTTCTGCACCTATCTTGACCATCCCAGAACCAGGCTTGCCATTCACCCTATATACGGATGCCTCAGGGTTAGGTCTTGGATGTGTGTTGATGCAAGGAGAACAGGTGAGTGCCTACGCATCAAAATAGTTGAAAGAGCATGAAAAGAACTATCCTACGCATGATCTGGAGTTAGCAGTGGTCATTCACGCAATCAATACTTGGAGGCACTACCTTTATGGCGAAAAGTTTCAGATTAAATCGGATCATTAGAGTTTGACTTACATTTTTACTCAGAAGGACCTGAATATGAGACGGAGGAGATGGCTGGAGCTATTAAAAAATTATGATTATGACATCCATTACCATCCAGGTAAGGCAAACGTCGTGGCTGATGCCTGAAGCATAAAGTGGGCATTGAAACTCGAGGCAGGACCTAGTACGAATGCTGCACTATGTGCTGTAGCCTCAGGCTCAATAGAGAATGATGAAGAGCATATATTAGAAACTGCAGAAGATCTAGTGGAACAGGGCTTAATTCATAAGTTCACATTGATGTTCGCAGCCTTAAAGATCTTGCCAAATCTAATAGATGAGGTAAAAGTAGCAATCCTACAGGATCCAGACCTCAAGACTGTGCAAGAAGATCTAGAGAAGGGTAAAAGCAACCCTGACTTTACCTTGGATTTAGACAAGGTACTCAGGTATCGTGGATGATTATGTATACCTGAGAGTGAGAACTCAAATATCAGAGATAGAATTATGACAGAAGCTCATTATACCCCATATTCGGTACATCCAGGAAGCACCAAGATGTACCATGATTTAAGAAGATTATATTGGTGGAGGGGTATGAAAGCGGATGTAGCTCGATTCGTATTCCAATGTCTAAATTTTCAACAAGTGAAAGCAGAAAGATAGAGACCCACAGGTTTTCTACAACCACTATCGGAGCCAGCATGGAAGGGGGATTGTATCACAATGGATTTCGTCACTCGCTTACCCTTGACACCAAGGTCAGTGGATGCAGTATGGGTCATAGTCGATCGACTTTCCAAGACAGCTCGCTTCATCACTATCAGACCTCAGTATACTATGGACAAGCTAGCCAAGCTATATGTGGATAATATAGTCAGACTTCATAGTGTTTCAGAGAGTATAGTATCTGACAGAGATCCCTGTTTTATATCAAAGTTCTGGAAAGGATTACAGAAAGTAATGGAAACCAAGTTAAAGTTTAGTACAGCTTTTCATCCCCAGACAGACGGGCAGTCAGAAAGAACTATTCAAATCTTAGAGGATATGCTCTGACGTGTGCCTTTGATTTTAAAGGAGGTTGGGATGAGAAGCTATCACCCATTGAGTTTGCTTATAACAATAGTTACCAGGCCACGATCCAGATGGCTCCATATGAGGCACTCTATGGGAAGAAATGTTGTACACCTCTGTTATAGAATGGAGTGGGAGAGAGAAGGATTGTAGGACCAGAGTTCGTAGAAGAAACTTATCGAGGATTGATCAAATTAAGGAAAGAGTGAAGAAAACTCAAGTTTGACAAAAGCACTACGTGGACAACCGAAGTTGAGATCTGGAGTTTACAATGGGTGACAAGGTATTCTTGAAGATATCACTTGTGCGAGGCCTGAAACGGTTCGGTAAAAAGGGAAAGCTATGCCCCAGGTATATGGGACCATACGAGATATTGACCAGACGTGGTAATGTGGCATATCAACTGGCTCTACCACCATCCATTTCAAGCGTTCATGATGTGTTTAATGTTTCTTTATTGAAGAAGTATGTCAGGGATCCATCACACATCTTGACAGTAGACCCACCAGATTTGACAGAGGACTTGACATTTGATGTGGTACCTGTAATGCTCACAAGCCGAAAGGTACAACATCTCCAAAGCAAGGATATCCATTACGTCAAAGTGCATTGGAAAAGCCAAGATGTAGAAGAAATCACCTGGAAGGAAGAGAACGTGATGCGAAAGGAATACCCTAACCTTTTCGACAAATAAGTTACGTATAAATTTTGAGGCCAAAATTTTTTTTAAAGGTAGGGGAGTTGTGAAACCTACATGCAAATTTTGGGGAGGAAATTTCTTTTAAGGGTGGGGGACTTGTAAGACCCGCACTCCATGAACCCAATCTAAACCTTTAATTCATGTCGTAACAGGTCTTCCAATCATCACTGGGCCAGATGGGACGAGCGGATGACAACCAGATATGAAAACAAACCTAAAAGTATGATATTTTTCATACCGGTTTATGGTACCGGTCGATGGTACCGGTTGACCGGTATATCTGCATGGGTAGACTAGTTAGATCCAAAAATAGATCTTTGCAAGTCCCGCTTTTCAAATCCTTTCTATAAATTTCGAGGCCGAAATTTCTTTTAAGGGTGGGGGAGTTGTGAAACCTACATGCAAATTTTGGGGATGAAATTTATTTTAAGAGTGGGAGAGTTGTAAGACCAGCACTCCATGAACCCGATCTAAACCTTTAATTCATGTCGTAACAGGTCTTCCAATCATCACTGGGCCAGACGGGACGAGCGGCTGACAACCAGGTACGAAAATGGACCTAAAAGTATGGTATTGTTCATACCGGTCTATGGTACCGGTCGATGGTACCGATCGACTGGTATGTCTGTGCGGGCAGACAGGTTAGATCCAGAAATGGATCTCTGCGGGTCCTGCTTTCCAAATCTTGAGCCTAGGGACTTTCCTAATGTAAGGAAACTTCCTAAACTCTATCCTAGTCTATTTAAGGACCCTTAAACCTCCTTAGAACTCTTTGATTGCTTCTCACAAACCCTAGAGAGGAGAAAGAGATCGAAGAAGGAGAAGCAGCTAAGAAAGGTGAGAGAGGAGCCGCCGTTGGACAAAGAACACCATAGTTGCGAACCAACGGTAAGTGCTTGAACTTATCTCTAAGTTAAGCATTATAGATGATTAATCATGAATTGATCAATACCATGCAAGGAGAGGTATTGATCTAAAACCCTTAAATTTGTCGTCAAACCCTAATGCAGTCGATGAACCCTAGATTCGCATTTTAGGCTGAGGATCATCGAAACTAGGACTTGAATGGAACATGAAACAACTCTAACTCGTTGCTCAGGCCTAGAATGCATAGGAGAAACACTAGAACCAATGGGGGGTGACCGACGGAAGGCAAACACCAAGTTGGTGGTCTTCCTGAGGCATACCTGTAAGACCCGTGTCAATCTAACCCGGTCTTACCACCTTGAACCAGGTTTACCCGTCATGGTCGAGCCAAATGGACCAAGGGCATGAAGGAGATCGAGATCCCAGGTATCAAATCGACCCAAAAATACTTAAAAAAGGGGAAGGGTCGCATACCCAGCTAAGCAGGGTCGGACCTCCCAAAACAGAAAGTCAGACCCTCAGTTTTGAAGGGAGGGTCGGACAGCTTAGAACCCTAGGGTCGACGGGATCATCGACCCTCCCATCGACCCTCGGTTACCGTAGGAAATAGAATTAGGAAAAGTTTATATGGATGGATGAGTGTAAAAAGTGCTTCCAGACCTTGAAGTCAAGACTAGTCTCTTCACCTATCTTGACCATCTCAGCATCAGGCATGTCTTTCACCTTATATACGGATGCCTCAGGGTTAGGTCTTGGATTTGTGTTAATGCAAGGAGAATAGGTGATCGCCTATGCATCAAGACAGTTGAAAGAGCATGAGAAGAACTATCCTACGCATGATCTGGAATTAGCAGCAGTTATTCACGCAATCAAACCTTGGAGACACTACCTTTACGGTGAAAAGTTTCAAATTAAATAGGATCACAAGAGTTTAACTTACCTTTTCACTCAGAAGGACCTAAATATGAGACAGAGGTGATGGCTGAAATTAATAAAAGATTATGATTTTGACATCCAGTACCATCCGGGTAAGGAAAACGTTGTAGCTGATGTCTTAAGCAGAAAGTGGGCATTGAAAACTGAGGCAGGACCTAGTACAAACGTTGCACTGTGTGCTGCAGCCTCAGGCTCAATAGAAAATGATAAAGAGTATATATTAGAGACTACAGGAGATCCATTGGAATAGGGCTTAATTCATAAGTTGACATTGATGTTCGCTGCTTTGAATATCTCATCAGATCTAATAGATGAGGTCAAAGTAGCAATCCTACAGGATCCAAACCTTAAGACTGTGCAAGAAGATCTAGAGAAGGATAAAAATAATCCTGACTTTACCTTGGATTCAGACAAGGTACTCAGGTATCGTGGATGATTATGTATACCTGAGAGTGAGAACTCAAATATCAGAGATAGAGTTATGACAGAAGCTCATTACACCCCATATTCGGTACATCCAGGAAGCACCAAGATGTATCATGATTTAAGAAGACTATATTGGTGGAGGGATATGAAAGCGGATGTAGCTCGATTTGTGTTCCAATGTCTGAATTGCCAGCAAGTTAGAGCAGAAAGGCAAAGACCCACATGTTTGCTACAACCACTATTGGAGCCAGCATGGAAGTGGGATTGTATCACAATGGATTTTGTCACTGACCTAACCTTGACACCAAGGTCAGTGGATGCCGTGTGGGTTATAGTCGATCGACTTACCAAGACATCTCGATTCATCGCTGTCAGACCTCAGTATACCATGGAGAAGCTGGCCAAGCTATATGTGGATAATATAGTCAGACTTCATGGCATCCCAGAAAGTATAGTATCTGACAGAGATCCCCATTTTACATCAAAGTTCTGGGAAGGATTACAGAAATCTATGGGAACCAAGTTAAAGTTTAGTACAATTTTTCATCCTCAGACAGATGGGCAATCAGAAAGAACTATTCAAATCTTAGAAGATATGCTCCAAGCATGTGCCCTAGATTTCAAAGGAGCTTGGGACGAGAAGCTATCGCTCATCGAGTTTGCTTATAACAATAGTTACCTGGCTACGATCCAAATGGCTCCATATGAGGCACTCTATGGGAAGAAATATCGTACACCTCTATTATGGAATGAGGTGGGAGAGAGAAGGATTGTAGGATCGGAGTTCATCGAAGAAACTTGTCGAGTGATTGATCAAATTAAGGAAAGAGTGAAGATAGCTTAGGTTCGACAAAAGCACTATGCTGATAATCAACATCGAGATCTGGAGTTTGCAGTGGGTGATAAGGTATTCTTGAAGATATCACCTGTGCGAGGTCTGAAACGGTTTGGTAAGAATGGAAAGCTATACCCTAGGTATATGGGACCATACGAGATTTTGACCAGACGTGGCACTGTGGCATATCAACTGGATCTACCACCATCTATGTCAAGCGTTCATGATGTGTTCCATGTTTCTTTATTGAAGAAGTATGTCAGGGATCCATCACACATCTTGACAGCAGACCTACCAGACTTGACAGAGGACTTGACATTTGAAGTAGTACCTGTGATGCTCACAAGCCGAAAGGTACAACATCTCTGAAGCAAGGATATCCACTATGTGAAAGTGCATTGGAAAAGCCAAGATGTAGAATAAATTACTTGGGAGGAAGCGAACGCGATGCGAAAGGAATACCCTAACCTTTTTTATGACCAAGGTACGTTCAAATTTTGAGGCCGAAATTTATTTTAAGGGTGGGGGAGTTGTAAGACCCGCACTCCATGAATCCGATCTAAACCTTTAATTCATGTCGTAACAGGTCTTCCAATCATCACTGGACCAGATGGGACGAGCGGATGACAAACAGGTACAAAAATGGACCGATTTAAGTATGAAATAATTCATATCGGTCGATGGTACCGGTCTTGGTACCAGTCGATGGTCGATCGGTATGGCCTGCACAGACTTAGATCCGGAAAAGGATCTTTGCGGGTCCTACTTTCCAAATTTCAAACCGAAAGATTTTCCTAATGTTAGGAGGCTTCCTAAACCTATTCCTAACCTATATAAGGACCCTTAAAGCTCCTAAAACCTCTTCCATTGATTCTCACAAATCCAAGAGAGGAGAAAGAGGTTGAAGAAGGAGAAGAAGCTAGGAAGGAGTGGGAAAAGCCACCATTACCGTTGGATGAAGAACACGTTACCACGAACCAACAGTAAGTGCTTAAACCTTCCTCTAATTTAATCGTTCTTGGATGGTTAGTTATGATTGGATCAATACCATGCAAAGCGAGGTATTGATCTAAACCATGTTTTGCTGTCAAACCCTAATCTAGTCGGTAAACCCTAGATTCAAGTTCTAGGTTAAAGATCATCGAAACTAGGACTTGAATGGAGTTGGAAACAACTCTAACTCAGTGCTCAGACCTAGAATGTATAGGAGAAACCCTAAAATCAATAGGGGGTGACCGACGAAAGGCGAGAACCGGATGTATGGCCTTCCGGAGACATACCGATCGACCATATCGGTCACACCATATGGGACCGGTACTGCGACCGGTACCTCCCGGAGACTGTCTATGTGGACCGGTCGACCATACCGATCATACCTTTACCCACAGTGCCGCGGCCGGTACCTGCGATCGGTCTGCTCTGTAAGAAGTGTTTCGACCTTATTGGTGTTTTAACCAACGTAAACCCTAAGAAAAACTATTCTAATTTAACCCTAATGTCGTGTAGGACCTTGTGATAGCAAGTTTGGATTCTGTGACGCGGAGCAAGCTATCAAACAAGCGTCAGGTAAGGGAATCGGACCTATACTCTCATAATTTAATAACAGTAAAACATTGTGTAAGCACCCCATTTTTGCCACCCTCTGCATAAGTGAACCAATATGGTAGGTTTTTGGCCTTTAACCCAAAGATTTGTGATTCTCTACTAAACCCCACAGCAGAGTCATGGGTTATTATCTACTTGGAGGAATAGGTTGTGAAATTATCTTCAAAATGTGACCAGAATCATCAAATTCTGACTTCAAACAAGGAAGATATCGCAGTTTGAAAATGCAAGGGCATTTACGTAATTATCGTATGATGCATGCATTATCATTCAAACTTCAAGACATCATATCTTGGTCATCTGATATTGGAATCAGATGATTCAAAGGTCAATATTTCTTATTTTCAGTCCTCTTTAAAGTGGTCGTAAAAAATCTCAGGTAGAAGTCACCAGTGGGCCCCATGCAAGCTTTCATGCAAAATTATCGTTAAGACTTCAAAGTTTCATATCTTTGTCGTTCTACATCGGATTCAGATGATTCCAAGGCCATTATTCTTCTTTTGTAATGTTCTACTAAGTGGATAAAAAAAATCTCAGGTAGAAGTCTCCGAAGGGTCCCATGCAAAATTACACATAGGAAAGAGAAGCCATAGGAAAGAGAATAGGAGAAAGAAAAAAAGGAAAGAGAGAGAAATAAAAGAAAAAAGAAAAGAAAAAAAAATAAAATATTCCCCTTTACGTTTTCTAGAAAGAAAACGTGAAAGAGAGAGGGAGAAAGAAAAAAAAGGAAGGAAAGAGGAAGGAAAGAAAAAAAAGAAAAAAAGAAGAAAAAGAAAAAAAAAGAAATGTTTTCTAAGAAAGAAAACGTGAAAAGAGAGGGAGAAAAAAAAAAGAAGGAAAAGAAGGAAGAAGAAAAGGAAAGAAGAAAGAAAGGAAAGTGAGAAGGAATTTTCTAGAAGAAGAAAAGAGAGAAAGGAAAGAGATAAGGGATTTTCTAGAAGAAGAAGGAGAAAAAGGAAAGAAAGGAAGAAGAAAAAATGTGGGAAGGAAGAAAAGAAAGGAAAAAAGAACAAAATGGAAAGAAAGGATTTTCTAGAAGAAAAAGAAGAAGAAAAGGAAGGAAGAGAGAAGAAGAAAAGAGGAAGAGAGGATTTTCTAGAAGAGGGAGAGAGGGAAAACGTGTAGAATAGAGAGGGAGAAGAGAAAAGGGAAGGAAGAGAAGAAAGGAAAGAAGAAAAAAGGAAGAAAAAAAAAATTTAGAAAAAGAAGAAAGGAAAGAAGGATCTTCTAGAAAATGAAAGAAAAAATATAAATATGCAAGAGAAGAGAGAGGAGGGTCTCTTTTTTCCAGACCATAGAGAGAGGAGAACGTGAGTTAGAGAGAGAATATGTGAGAGAGGGAGAAAGAAAGAGAGAAGAAAAGAGAAAAGAAAGAAAAGAGAAAAGAAAAGAGAAAAGAAAGAAAAGAGAAAAGAAAGAAAAGAGAGAAAGAGAAGAGAGAGAGAAGCAGAGGAAAGGAGAAGGAGGATTCGCATTCAAAGGGGATTGATACAACCTCCAATCACCCTTCATCGATGGTTTCTCTTGATTTGAGCACAAGGTTAGTACTCTAAACAAATTTAGAGGTCGTTAGAATGCTCGAATGCCAATTTTGCTTGAAAAAGGCTAATTTTTGTGAAATCTCAATCATGAATGCTCTATTACATGCTTGTTAATGTTAGGATGCCTATGTCTAACATTTTTTATGAATGATAATTTTTCTAAGCTATTCAATGATGAATTTTTGAATGATATACAATGATATTTGATGTTTTTTGTAAATTTCATAAAGTGGTTTTCTGATTTGAAAATTCTAAATTTAGGATTCAAACTTAGGACGTACATCACATGTATTTTTTCTATGATTTTGAAGCTCAATTTTTTATGGGGGTCTCTTTGATATTCTAGAAGACAACCCTAAAAATTTTGTTCCATTTGAAATTGGGAAAATATATCAAAAAATTTGTCTTTGACATTGCTATTTTTCTCGGATGTAATAAATCCTCCATCAGAAAGTCTCTAGACAAAGGTCTTATGGCCATAATCAGAAAATCTACTTAATATGAACTTTTTAGACATGAAAGTCTTCTAAAAAATGGCACTAGTTTCATACTTTTTCATTTTTTTTTAATTGATATCAGTTTTTAAGTGCATAGTGCTCTGATTTTGAATCTGTCATGATGTACTGATTTGCATGATTGAAAAGAGTCATTTTTCACAAAGAAAATATATTATTTTAACTTGTTTTTCTTAATGAAATTTTAGATTAGACAGTTATCTACATAGACATACGTCTGTATTTAATTTTTATTAAAAATAGAATTTTATTTAAATTTATAGTGCAACTGGTCAAAAATCTGGAACAGATTTGACCAGTGCACATGTTTGGTCTTAGGGCATATCTTTGACCTATTTTTGCTTTATGTTGGGATTCAAATCCTTCATATGAAATATAATATATTAATTCATCTTTCTATGAAAAAATGTTGAGCTTGATTTGAGTTTCAAAAGACCTACTTATGGTCATTCTTGTGTAATGTGACAAAATCTGAATACAGTTCATAGTTTTATCCATTATCTGAAACCTTGTGTCATAATTTTGACAGTTTTGAGTCATTAATCTTTCCAAATTTCTTCATAAAAGTTACAATTTTTTCAAAGAATATTGAACATATATTTTTTTGATAATTTTGCACTTTTCAAAAAAAAGGGTTTCATTGATGTCTCATTCATTATAACATCAATGATTGTTTAAGTGAATTCTGCCATATTTGGATAAATGGTTATATTTGGAGAATTCATATGCTTTGTTTGGATTGTGCATACCATGTTTGCCACATTTTATGTTTTTCTATTTTTGGTAGAATAAATAAATTTTTACTATATTTTAGCAAAATCTTAATAATTACTATTTTTAAGTCTTACTATGCTTAGAAAATAGTATATAAGATCTTTTCTTTTTTTCAAAAATTCATGTCATATATGCATTCTATGATTGGTACTTACCATATTGATATATAGATGCATATTAGATCTTGCATATTAGATCTTTCCATATTAGATCTTGTCATGCTTAGATCTTGCCATATTAGATCTTGCCATGCTTAGATCTTACCATATTAGGTTCTTGCCTTATTTGCAATACATGCCATATTAGGAAGATTTTCATAATCTTACTATATGATATGATAGTTACCATAAATATCATACATGCCATGCTTAGAATATTCCTTTTTTGGTAATAATTTAATTTATGTTGCACCCTAGTTGAACTGTCATATCTGTACACCTAGCAAACATATTAGGTGTGGGGACGTGTATTTAGGCACCCACATTCTTGGGAAGGGCATAATGGGAATTATAAAAATATTAATAAAGAAAGAGAATGCTTTACCAAACCTTCCAAAATTAGAATTCAGGATGAAAAGGGTAACTCAGGATGATTTTCACCTCTCAGTAAACCCTAAACCTAGAATAGGTTCTCAATTCTAAACCTAGAATAGGTTCTAAACCCTAAACCTAGAATAGGTTCTCACATTCTAACCTAGAACAGGTTATCATTTTTTGAACTACGTAGATTCTGATTCCTAGGGCAAACCCTAGGATACGTAGGCCATTTGGGAGAAACCCAAATTCGGGTCCAAACCTTAGTCCACTTGGACTATCTATAGATCCACTAGGATATTTATCCACATTTCAACCCAAATAGGGTTATCCACATTCCAACTCATATTGGGTTATCCATATTTTGACCCAAATAGGATTATTCTTAAATCCACTAGGACTATCTATCAGTTCGCATGGACTATCCAGATCCTAACCCATAGGGTTTCTCATCCATTCAAGCATAAACTTCAACTTGAACAAAGAACTTAATCATGCATAAGCATAAATCACAGCCATAAACTTTAATCACACCTGAACTACGATGGTGAACCTGATTTTTGGAATAATTCCGTAATATGTAGACAATTTGATGGATACAGATTCGGTTCAATGATAACAAACCACTTGGTTTGGTTCAGTTTAACAGATAGAGTCTAGCATAGGAAAGGTATAGGAGACCGATTTTGATCGGGCGGTTTGGGTGTCTAACCCCTTCCCATAACCGTAATCTGACGCTTACCCAATCTTTGATGGACCAGAAATCCAATCTAAGGGTCATGAGTCAATCGAAGTCTTACCTTAGGGTGAGATTTCACATTTCTAAGGTCCTAGACCTTAATCTAGGTGGCGACTTCCAAGATTTCCATCTTTGTCCTCACACATTGTTAATAACTATGATTCTGTGGACTGATGTTTGTGCATACTCGCATGTCATCCTTTACTTTCAGTTTTTATTATTGTTCATGCATACTTGCTATGCTAGGATGTGACTGTTAGGCATGTGATTATTTTTGTTGGTGTGTGGAATGAGAAGGACTGGAGGTCTGGGATCATTCCTCACACTAGCACCTTTCATATCGTTATGTCTTAGCATGCTTGGTGCGGGTAGGGTATCAGGGAGAGGAAGTGGCACTGTGGTCTCCGGCCTGGCCACTAGACTCTAGCTCTATCTCTATGCCGTAGGGAGCTGTGCTAAGACAGGGCCTACTATGATGACATATAGGATTGGTTAGTTATGAGCCCAGTTTGCTAGCCCTCACCAATAGGGGCTTACGTGTTGGTATGGGTAGAGTATCAGGGGAGGTGTTAGCGGTGTTTGATCCGGATGCCTTAGCTCTATCTCTATTCCATGGTAGGGTGCATGTGGGACGACAGTGGTGTTTGATCCATTGGGCGGCTTCACACACTCGTGTATAGAGGTGCAGTGGCTGCCAATCCTTTCTATAGCACATTGCAAACTTAAAACCCGACCATGATGTGAATGTTACCCATGCATATGTTTGTTGCACTGTCTGATTGTCTTACTGAGCTAAGTTGTGAGCTCACCCTTGTGTAGACACTATTTTTAGATGTTGATACAGGTTATACGGTGGAGGATTACCTGAATGCTCCAGTATACGGAGGCGTGGCTACTTTGGACGTGCAAGCAAGAGAGGACGAGCATGACGCTTAATGCGAGTGCCCTTTCTACGTGTACCTCTAGGAGTTGATTTAATTTATTTTAATTATTTTTTGTTGAATATACAATTGATGTAAAGATATTTAATTAAGTTCGGTATTTGAATAATTGGATATTTATTTAAATTTATCAATAGATCACTCAGTTCATTTTATTTAAGACTTCCGCTGTATTTTATTACTCTACCTGCCCCAACCACCGCCCTGGCTCTGGGAATATTCTGATTATGGTTATGTGCAATGATTTGTATGAGTGGGAACGGTCTTATAGAGATCCTAGTGTGAACCATTGGTTCAGTGACGGTTCACTCACACTTCTGGTTCAGTCGGAATCGGGGTGTGACAATAGCATACTAGCATACATGATACCTGACTATTGCATTATTGTGTGTAATAAACTGATCATGCATACTTGTTTGCTTGCTTATCTGTTTCTCACTAAGCTCATGTTAGAGAGCTGACTCTCACGTACGTCATTCTTTTAGATGATGTTGTAGGTACTATGATTGCTGATTATTTGAACGCACCCGCGATCTCTCAGTTGGCCCAGCTAGGCGGAATACAATATGAGGACGAAGCACACGATTCGGATTACGAGTGTGATGCATGTGTCTTCGAAGGATAGCTCTCTTAAGAAGAAGTTTTGGAACAATGAATAGTTTTCTGTTTTTGCTATCATTTAGATTATTTACTTATATTTAGATAGCCCATGATTTATAGGGTGATGCTACTTAAGGTTTTGGTTTATGAAGTTAGTTGATGAACATCGTTTTGAGGATGTAACACATTGGTACTATTTCTTTTATTTATCAATAGTGTGCTCATGGTTATTTAGTATCTTCGGCTATTTTTTACTCTGAATTATAGATGTGGCATTATGTTGGTAGTGGTTGGTATGTGTGTGCACCGCTTATGAGGTCATAGTGGGATCACATCCAAATTAAGGTGTGGATCAAATCGTATCTCAAAAGAAATTTTCAGACCTGTAAGCACTGTTACACTATGCCAACCAAGCCAATGCTACAATAGTAACCTGAACAATAGGATAATAAAAGAACTTCAAGAGCATATATGATAAATATGAAACCAAATTTGTCTGCAGTATGATAACAACATGAAAGAACATAAGATACTAGGGAAAGACTAGAGATAAAGCACTACAACTCACATAGGAAAATAAGACTTAGCTTTACAACAACATAGGAAATAGATAATTAACTTGATCACTTTGAATCTGACGGCGTGGATTCACAAGCTCGCTGGTAAGTCTTCACCCTTGATGCCATGGCTGCGTTTCTAATGTCATCTTCATACATTATACCCACTCTTTCCATAGCCGTCTGCATGATGTTGACCTGAGAAGTGAATGAAGTTTGGGCATGTCATACTTGCCTAAAGTTGTTCTCCACGGAGTGAGCAAATTGCCTCTGGTGATCCCGAATGCCATGCAACTTAGCCAGAAGTATGCTCATATCAAGGGGAGGTTGTGAAGGGCCTGCTTGATCTCTACCCTCATCCTCTGCACCCAATTAGGTATCATCATCTTCTTTGTCTTTTGATTCTTTGTCTGTTAATGTTCTGGGACGAGGACGAGCCTTTAGCTCATCATCAGATAGGAATACATCATCAAGGTGCATTTTGGAAATGACATACCAACCAAAGGGAGAAGCTACTATCTCCTCGTACGTGGGGTGATTTTGGATATCAACCCCCAAGAGCGACAAGAGATGAGTAAATAATTTACCATATAGAAGATTTGAAGGTTCAGTGCCCTTTAAAGCCATGATCATGTTCCGTATAAGAATGTAAGGAAGACAAACTGGTGTCCTGGTTGCGAGCCGATAGACCAGGAATTAACCAAAAGAAGATAACTCATTGTAGTGACCGCCTTGTGGTAGGATGTTGTGTTGTACGATTCTATAGTATACTCAGGGCAAGGGACGATAGTTGACAGTCTTATGAAGCTTACCCGGTGTGAGGATCTGATTTGTGATCTTTATCCGCATAACCTCAAACAGGGAATCCCTATCTTTAGGACCCCAAAATGCTATTTCTCCACCCATGGATATACCTAACATACTAGTTGCCTGTCAAAAGAGACATCTCGACCCAATATCTAGCTGGAAATGCGAAGGTCTACAGCATCATTACCTTTATTCATCCCACCCGTCACATGCAAGTTATTGTAGAAGAGCCGTACCAAGTCAAGCCTCATGGTTACATCGATCTCTAACATAAGAGACCGTCCCATAGTGTCGAAGGTAGTCCTGACGTCGAACCGCTCTAACTCGTCAAACAATACACATCGCCCGGATTCGACAAATTTGTGTTCAAGCCTTGGGAATGCTTGCTGAACCTCTAAGGAAATGAACCGCAATGCATCGAAAGCCGACGGAGCATTACACCATGGACGGCTCATGGTAGTTTTCTTTGGACGAGGTGGCCTACAAGGATAGCAAATAATCTTAACAAAGCTTTGGCAAACGTTGTTCCAAGAAAAAGCTCAAAAGAGACCATTACATTTTTTCCAAACCTTAGAGCTTAGTTTTATGTTAAGAAAAGGAAGTTCATACCTTTGATCCATGGCAATATAAGTCAAGAGCGAATTGGTTGATGGAAAATACTCCCAGAGGCGAAACCAAAGTTTTCGGAGGTGAAAATGGAACTTTCTACCACTTAGAGTGAAAGTTGTAGTGGGAAATGAAATGAAGAATCATGTTTTAGGTTTATATTTGAAAAAAGATTCACCAGTCGATCGCGAATCCCGAAGTGGGGTAGAGTCTAGTGCAACGACCTACGCAGTGAAATTGACATTATAGAAGTAGTTGGTCGGGGGGACGATGGTCAGTAGCGATTGACCCATCGACTAGCAAACTCCAGAGAGTTCAGTGAACTTACCGGACGTAGTACTGGTCAGAACTAGTTGAGTCCAGACATAGCGACTGGACAAATGATAAACATATACCTTCCTAAGATTTACTATTTTTTTATTGTGTTTGGTGCCATCTTATACATGTTCTATTCACAATATTTGATATGTTATTAACCATGTAAATGCCCATTTCAGGGATTTGAATAGGTTGTAATGGCCCCACGTAGATGCAATAACCCTCGTGATAGTGATGATGAGAACCCTCCACTTGGGTATGGGTTGAATGGTACACTTAACCTAGATGAGACGCAACCACCCACCGCTAATATGGGAGGACCCTCTCAGCTAAAAACTGTTCCTCCACCACCAGGAGTCACCCCTGAAAACCTCCCTACTATCATACAAAATGTGGCTTTTACAATGAGTCAAGAACAAAAAAGAGCAGCTGAGGAATCAACGGAAGTTTCTTGAAGATCTGGGAACCCATCTAACTCCAGTATTTGCCCCACTGGCAGCTGGACAGCAAGAAACAGAAACATCAACATGCTACCACCTGGAGGGAACCCTATAAATCAAGTTGGTGTGGTTGTAGGGAAGAATAGAGTACCCGCTAGACCCAATTAAAACGTAGTGGCAAATCAGAACCCACCATCAATTCCTCTAGCATCGTATTATGATCAGTCTAGGACCATTGAGAGGTTCATGAAGATGAAACCTCTGAAGTTCACTGGAGTTGGGACCAATCCACTGCAACCTACCATATGGATCAAGTCCATAGAGAATGTCACACCCCAATTCCGCACTATTCAGAACGGTGTGATGAACCGCTAACAAACCAACGGTTCAACCAGGATCTCAAGTAGGCTATATCCGTTTGATCTAAACCCCATACATCCATAATCATAATCAGAGTAAATACATAATAGCGGAAGTCTTATAATAAAATGAACTGAGAATCTATTGTGATATCAATATTTAAATAACCAATTATTCTGTATCAACTAAGACATAAATAAATATCAAATACATGTCTTTAATAAATCCAAATAAATAAACTAAAAATCTAATCGAATACACATGAGTTGCACTCGCAAGAGATGTCATGTGTATCCACTTCATCTTCAGCTACCATCACTGCTACGTTCCCGTACGCTGGAGCATTTAAATAATCTTCAACAGTTGTACCTGCATCATCAACTAAAATATTCGACGTCGAAAAGGGTGAGCACACATCACGGCTCAGTGAGCAAACAAAACAATGCAACAATACATATGCATGCGATTCAATTCATATCTTTGGTCTGATTTTACGTTTGCATTGTGCTATAGAAAGGATAGGTGGCCACCACACCTTTATGCATGAGAGTATGGATACGATCGATGACTCTCACCGTCGCCCACAGTACCCAATGAACATTGTACAATGAAGGTCACGTTTATCGATGTATAACTCCATACCAACAAATTAACCCCTGATGGCTAGGGCTGCAAACGGGGCTCGCTACTAACCAATCCTAATGTCAAAACAGTGTATCCAAGGCCCCTCACCCCAGCATCCCTCAGAGCACCCGTAGAGATAGAGCTAAGGCCCCCCGGTAGAGTATAGGACTCAAGGACCGAGACCCTCCTTCATGCCCTACGTCGCAATAGTTCTGCTAAGGTAACGGCGATACGACGATGCTAATGTACAAGACTTGAGTCAGAGATAGAGCTAAAGTGTCCGGATCAAACACCGCATAACACCTCCCTTGATGCCCTACTTGCATCAAGCACACTAACCACACACAAACATTCACATGCCTATTCCTAGCATCAATCATCATCATGTTATAAGCAAACAAAATTAAATATGCATGAACAATAATAGCAGGAATATTGGATGACATGTTGAATGCACATTACAAGCATATACACATAGAATCAAGCATGGCATTGGACTCAAGAAAATAAAAGTAGTTTATTATTAACCAATTAGTTTAGGTCTTGTTCCCTCACCTTAGCTTGTTATTAGATCCTCTTCCTAGCTTTAGAATCACCTTTATACTGTTATTATATTGCTGGAAGACCTAACAAAGCCGATAAAATTTAATTAGAATTTATTCAGAATTTAAAAACCATTCTGTTAACTGAGGGTCGGAGTCATGATCGACCCTAGGTGCGACCCTCCCCAATCTGGACTTCCCGAACACTGAGGGTCGATACTCAGGATCACATAGGGTCGGATGGTCATCGACCCTCTGTGCAACCCTCGATGTATTTTGGTCAATTTCCTTCCTTTTAATCCATTCTTCGTATTTAGGGTCCTATGGCTTGCTCCTACATTCCATTCAACATTCATTCTATGGTCTAAAATCATGAATCATTTACCTGAATAGCTTTCATATAATCTCCCATGGTTTTCCATGAAAACCTAACCATGGATTGATGGTTTGGGTTTCTCCGAGATCATATTCTCATCATTATCTAACCTAAGGTCTGTAGAAACTCATGGAATTAATATCCATACCTGAGAAGGTTACTCCTTCTCTGCAACTCTTCTTCTTCCTTAGCCTTTCCTTCAAGTTTTCCTTCTCTTCTTCTCTTCCTTATCTTCTCTTTCTCTCAATCCAATAAGGGTTGTAAAAGGAGTGAAAGAGACTTAGGGACGTCCTTTAAATAGAGTAGAAACATCCTAAAATACGTCCCTTTGAGATTAGGAAAGAATCCAACTCAAAAATTAGGAAATTTCCTAATTTCAATTTCGGCGGCAACTGAGGGTCGATGGGAGGGTCGATGATCCCGTCGACCCTAGGTTCTTAAGATGTCCGACCCTCCCTGTAAAACAGAGGGTCTGATTTTCTGTTTTGGGGGGTCCGACCCTCCTTAGCTGGGTATGCGACCCTCCCCTGAAATTGAGTGTTTTAGGGTCGATTTGATACCTGGGATCTCGATCTCCTTCACGCCCTTGGTCCATTTGACTTGACCATGATGGGTAAACCTGGTTCAAGGTGATAAGACTGGGTTAGATTGACACAGGTCTTACAACTCCCCCCTACTTATAAAAATTTCGTCCTCAAAAATATACGTACCTTCTAAATCAAATAAGTGAGGGTATTGCTTTCGCATAGCATTTTCTTCTTCCCATGTAATTTCTTCCATGTCTCTACTTTTCCAGGTGACCTTAACATAGTAGATATCTCGGTTGCGTAGTCGTTGAACCTTTTGGCTGGTGATTTCAGTTGGTGTTACTTCGAATGTCAAATCATCAATCAATTCCAGTAAATCTTGGATCCTTGACATACTTCTTCAATAGGGAAATATGAAATACGCCATGCACACTTGACATAGATGGTGGTAGTGCTAACTGATAAGCCACTTTCCCACCCTTAGCTAAAATCTCATACGGCCCGACATATCTTGGACTTAGTTTCCCTTTCTGTCCGAACCTTTTCAATCCTCGCATAGGCGATACCTTCAGAAATACTTTATCACCTACGGTAAACTCAAGATCTCTGCGTCGAGTATCTGCATATTGCTTCTGACGGTTCTGAGCTGTTCTCACTCTTTCCTTGATAATGTCAACCACTCAACAAATTCAGGTCCAACAATACTACTTTCTCCAACTTCATTCCAAAATAAAGGAGTTCGACACTTTCTGCCATACAGTGCTTCATAAGGTGACATCTGTATAGTAGCCTGATAGCTATTGTTATAAGCGAACTCGATCAGTGGTAATCTTTCATCCCATGATCCTTTGAAGTCAATTACACATGCTCGTAGCATATCTTCCAGAATCTGGATCGTACGCTCTGATTGTCCATCTGTCTGTAGGTGAAATACAGTACTGAACTTCAATGTTGTCCCCATAGCCTTTTGCAATCCCTCCCAAAACTTGAAAGTAAATCGTGGATCTCTATCGGACACAATGCTCTCTGGTACACCGTGTAATCAAACAATATTATCCACATACAGCTTTGCTAACCTTTCCAATGTATACTGAGGTCGTATCGGTATGAAACGAGCTGTCTTAGTCAGATGATCTACAATCACCCAAACTAAGTCAACTGCTCGAGGAGTCAGTGGTAACCCCGTGACGAAGTCCATAGTGATGCAGTCCCATTTCCATGCTGGTTCCGATAACGGCTGTAACAGTCCTGCGGGTCTTTGTCGTTCAGCCTTTACTTTCTAACAATTTAGGCATTGAGACACGAACTTAGCTACATCTGCTTTCATTCCTCTCCACAAATATAGTTTCTTTAGATCATGATACATCTTTGTACTTCCAGGATGTATCGAATAGATGGTGGTATGGGCTTCTTTCATCAGTCAGTATCTAATGTCCACACTTTCTGTTTCAGGTACACATATTCTTCCTTTATATTTCAGTACTTTCTCTTCGTCCAAGGTGAACTCAGGATTAGTCCTACCTTTCTTGATATCTTCTTGTACTGTTCTCAGATAAGGATCTGATTTAATAGCTGTCTTCACTTCTTCCATTATATCTGGTATAATTTTCAATGCAGCGAACATGTTTGAAAATCGATGAATAAACCCTTGGTTGGCTAATCCATCCATTGTATCTATCACATACTGCTCATTGTCGTGACTGAATACCATTTCGGTAGTACACATTGCTGCGGTTGTACTAACCTCTCCTTGAGATTTTATCATTGCCTTTCTGCTCAACGCATCCGCTACTACGTTAGCTTTCCCCAGATGATACTGAATATCACAATCATAGTCCTTCAATAGTTCCTGCCATCTTCTTTGTCTGATATTCAATTCTTTCTGATTAAATAAATAAGTAACACTTTTATGGTCCGACTTAATCTGAAATTTCTCTCCGTATAGGTAATGTCTCCATATCTTGACAGCATGTACTACTGCCGCTAACTCCAGATCATGAGTGGAATAATTTTTCTCATGTACCTTTAACTGTCTTGAAGCATAAGCAATCACTTGCTCTCCTTGCATAAGCACACATCCTAATCCCAGTCCTGATGCATCAGTGTATAAGGTAAATGTCTGTCCTGGAACAGGAATAGTCAAAATCGGAGCAGATATCAATCTAGTCTTCAATGTCTGGAAGCTCTTCTCACATTTATCCGTCCACACAAACTTTTCCCCTTTCTTAGTCAGACTAGTGAGAGGTACAGCAATCCGAGAATAGTCTTCCACGAATCTTCGATAATAACCAGCGAGACCCAGAAAACTTTTGATTTTTGAAAAGCTCTTTGGTGCTTCCCACTTTATAATAGCCTCGATCTTACTGGGGTCCACTTTGATACCTTCTGCGGATACTACATGGCCTAGGAAGGCGACTTCACTTAGCCAAAACTCACACTTGAAAAATTTGGCATATAACTTTTCTTTCCTTAAATGCTGTAGGACGGCGTTTAGGTTCTTGACATGGGTTTCCTTGTCCTTGGAGTATAGCAATATATCATCAATAAATACTATAACCGACGTATCCAACATATTATTGAAAACCCAGTTCATAAGCTCCATGAAAGTTGCTGGTGCGTTTTTTAATCCGAAAGACATGACCAAGAACTCATAATGTCCATACCTGGTCCTGAAAGCTGTCTTAGGAATATCACCTTCTTTAATCTTCAACTGCTGATAGCCCGATCGAAGATCGATCTTAGAAAATACTTTTGCTCCTTGCAACTGAACGAACAAGTCATCGATCCGAGGTAGTGGATATCGATTCTTGATTGTCAGTTTATTCAACTCCCGATAGTCGATACATAATCGAACGCTTTCGTCCTTCTTCTTTACGAATAATACCGGTGCTCCCCATGGTGATATACTGGGTCGAATATAACCCTTGTCTAGCAGTTCCTATAGTTGCACTTTCAATTCCTTCAGTTCAGTAGGAGCCATTCTATAAGGTGCTTTTGATACTGGTGCGGCTCCAGGTATAAGGTCTATCACAAACTCGGTGGCTCTGTCGGGTGGTAACCCTGGAAGTTCCTCTGAAAATACGTCGAGATAGTCCCGCACGACATCAATATCTTCCATTCGTGGTGCTTCCTTGGTTAGGTCGACCACTGATACTAGATACCCGATTGCTCCCTTCTCAAGGCACTTCTTAGCCTTCAGTGCTGAGAGTATAAGCTTGCGTCTACGGGGAAGTTTAGTTCCCGAAAAATTGAATTCTGCTCCTTCTTTGTCTTTGAATGTTATCTTCTTTTCGGCGCATAATAGGTTTGCAGAATGCCGAGCTAACCAGTCCATTCCCAAGACGACATCAAAGTCTGCCATCTCAAGTTGTATCAAGGTTGTATCTAGGGTTTTCTCGCCAATGAGAACTGGACATGGTCCATAACCTTTCTCTAATTCCACTTCTAACCCCATTGGTGACCGTACAAGTAGTTTGTAGTCCATTGTTTTGATGGGTAAATTCAACTTCTTTCCGAATGACACAGATATAAAGGAATGAGTAGCTCCTGAATCAAAGAGTACTCTGGCGGATACGCCATTTATAGGTATGATACCTATGATTTATTTTACTTAGTCTACATGCTCATACAATGTAATTACAACTGAAAAGGTTTCAGTCATACCTGTGACCACATCGGGTGATGCGGCAGCATCCTCGGATGTAACAGCATACACTCGTCCTTGATGTTGTGGCTTCCGGGGTTTAGGACACTCTCTCATCATATGTCCCACTTGATTGCAGTTATAACATCTTGGACTTTCAGTATTTGGCTTTGGTTGCTGCTGAGCTGCTTGAATGGTCTTGGGTGCAGCGGTGAAATTCTGAGTACGGAAAGGCTTGTATGTCCTGTTATTACCTCCGTTGTAAGAATTTCCAGCTGGCATTTTCACACCTCTGTTTTGTATAAAATAGCTTTCCTTCTGGCTTGATTCAATAACTCGAGCAATTTGAACAGCTTCATTATATATCTTCTTTTCCAAGCCCAGAAACGTGCTCTCTGATGCTTCCTCTAAGTCCCGTGACAAACCTACGGGTCTTAGTGTCTTCTTCTTGCATACTAAGTGGTGCAAAGAAATACAGCTCTTCGTAACGCTGTTGATATGCATCTACTGACATTTGTCCCTGAGATAAACTCAGGAATTCCTTCTCCATCGAATCTCTGAAGCTTCGGGGAAAGTACTTCTCGAAGAACGCTTCCTTATATATGGCCCACGTCAATAGGGCGTGCTTGGTCAGTAGGTAAGCCCTAGTAGATTTCCACCAATGATGTGTATCACCCTTTAGCATGAAGGTGGCACATAGTACTTTTTCTTCTTCCGTGATAGTCATCATGAGGAAGTTTCTCTCCATCTCGTCGATCCAATGTGCTGGCCATAATGGATTAGACGGTTTATCGTTAAATTCCTTGGGCTTCATCTTCAGAAATATCTTAACCAGTCGAGAGTGATCCAGCTGATTTTGGGGGTATGCCCCAAACATGGGTTGTGGATACTGATAGTTAACTTGAGCTGCTTCCGGTCCTGGTACTGGAATTTGTGCAGCTGGTGGTTGAGGTGTTTGAGGTGCTGGGTGATTACCCACTGGTGTTGCACTAGCTTGTCCCATCTGCATGGGTGTAGCATGTGCGGCTTGGAATATAATTCCCATTGCCACTTGCATCTGAGCATGTGCGTGTTGCATCTGTTGCAGCTGTTGTGCTAAATTCATCACCACTGTGGCTAACTCTGGTGGTGGAGGTAGCAAGTTTGTAGGATTTGCCTGATCTGGGTTTCCTGGTACATATGAATTCTCTTGATTAGTTTCCTCCACAGGTGGTGGTGGTGGAACTGTATTTCGGCTCTGTCTGGTTACTCTCCGTCTAGACATAATTTCTTCTGAGATTGGTGGTGCCTGAAAATCATCAAAATAGGTGAGATAATCATTTATGCTTCATGTAGGCATGCTAACCGATGTAAAATTTCAAATTTCAGCTCATTTTATAATAAAAAAAATCCTGTCTTTTCTATGCAGGGTCGATGGTGGGGGTCGATGGTATGTCCGACCCTCAGTATTCAACCCTGGGAATGACCTGTTCTTCCTGAGAGCTGAGGGGCAATGTGAGGGTCGATGGGTATCCGACCCTCAGTATCCGACCCTGGGTTTTCCGTTAGATTCCCGAGAGCCGAGGGTCGATGGGAGGGTCGATCCGAGGGTCGATTGTCCTGGTCAAATTGTCCGACCCTCAGACCAAAAATCAGACTTTTAAAATCCGATTTTAGGTTCATTCTCTGTTATTTCCCTCCCATTTCGACTCGTCTCTCACCTCTGAGTTGCTACAGTGCAGCTACCACTATTTTGGTCATTTTGGATCCGGGTTTCAACATCAACATCATCCCTACAGGTATGTTTTCTCATTTTTACCTGTTTTTAGGTTTCCATTTCTAGGTTTAAGTCCAATTAACCCGAAATTTTCAAATTAAACTTTTTCCAACCGTAAAAATTTGATTTTTATTGGGGGCTTTTGTTATTGGTGTCTCGAGGAACGAAAGCCCTCAAAAATTTTTGAGTTTCATCGGTTGGTTATCGAGAAACTTGGATTTTTGCTCTTTTGCCCTAATTTGTCGAAATTTTTGATTTCTTGAAATTTCTTCAAATTGGACCTCATTGGTTAAAATTTCCTATTGTATGTGTGTTGTAGGATATGTTAGAACCTACGTAAGTCCTCCTGCCCACGTGTATGGGTGACAAGTGAGGTTGTTGGCCACTTACGTCGTTAAAATATCAAATTTCATATTTTTTTTCCTATTAACTCATTATCTGTTTTTCTTTGCAGATACCATGGCTCATACCAAGGTACCCCAAGTTTGTGATCTGCTTCACTTCCGCTCTAATGAAGCCGAGGCACAATATGCCCACTACACTCGTAAGAAGGTAGAGGGTGGTCATTTGGTGAACTTGGCTGAGCTAGCCCTGTTCAATGTGGAGAGAGCATTTGGTGATATGGGGTGGCTCCCCGTCATCACTTACGACGCGTGCACCTGCCAGGATTTAGTGCGACAGTTCTATTGTAATCTCCAGGTGGTGGGGGATTACAATGATGTGGATAGGGGTCACGAGCTACGCATCACCAGCTATGTAAAGGGAGTGAACATTTCATTTGACTATCGGCAGCTGGCCGATCTACTGGGCATTCCCTATGATGGCCCTATGGTGTACTGTGAGCCTGGAGAGCCCCAGTTTGTTTCCATGGAGATGAGGGCAGAGATCGACAATCAGCTGCTACGACCTGATCGTTGGCAGATGAGAGCTTGTTACATGCGTCCGGCTCCATGGGTCTTCTGCAAGATTATCCAGCATAATCTGATTCCGCAGAGTGGCCATTACGAGAGGGTTTCTCAACTGACCCAGTATCTGCTATACAGTATCTGCACTAGACAGCCCGTCTTCCTGTCGTACATCATCATGCGGACTATGATTAGTGCCACATTGCCCAGTCATAGGGGTAATCTACCCTATGGACGTATGATCACACTCCTGCTTACCCGCCTGGGGGTTGATTTGGTGGATGAGAAGATTCAGGAGAAAACCTTCTCGTCGCCTCTAGATTGGGAGGCTATCTGCAAGATGGGCATGCGGGATGCCCAAGTTAGTGACGAGGAGAGGAACGAGATGGTGCGCCCTCACACTCGCCTCGAGATGGCTGACAGTGAGGCAGCTGCTGCCGCTGCTAGAGCTCATGCGGATCCTGTCGATGATGATGACCGCATGTATATGGATGTCGACTCGATACCACCGCCTTCACTTACGCATGCGACTGGAGTTGGTACTTCTTTTGCGGCGGATCCTGCACCTGAGACTGGTCCTTCTCATACGACTGGTCCTTCACGCCCACCTTCTGATATGATGGAGATGTTGCATGAGATCAGAGAGGCTCAGCGCAGATCTGATCTGAGGATGGATGAGTTGTTGTACACCCAGCGTCGGACTGATCAGCGGGTGGCTGATCTTACAGCTAGTCTTCAGGCGACTCAGACCCAGGTGGCCTGGTTGACCAGAGTCTATGCCGAGGACTATGACAGAGACCGCGAGGCACCGCCTCCTCCTTCACCTCCAGCTTCTTGATTGTATTTATTTTCTTGTACTACAGAGTAACTGTCCGGGTTGTGGACTGTACTCTGCTTTAGTTATGTATATACTTTTGTGTCTCTCATATTGTATGTAAAACTGTTTCCCCTTTAATAGATGTATTATTCTCTTTTAATTTGGTCTCAACCATCACTTGTGCTTTTAGTGTGTTTGTATTAAAGTTTTTACTTTTATCCTATCTCAGTTCACAATTGTCTTGAATGTATGCTAGTTCGGCGGACAAGGCCTGAGATGCTCTAATACCAAGTTGTCACACCCCAATTCCACACTATTCAGAACGGTGTGATGAACCGCTAACAAACTAACGGTTCAACCAGGATCTCAAGTAGGCTATATCCGTTTGATCTAAACCCCATACATTCATAATCATAATCAGAGTAAATACACAATAGCGGAAGTCTTATAATAAAATGAACTGAGAATCTATTGTGATATCAATATTTAAATAACCAATTATTTTGTATCAACTAAGACATAAATAAATATCAAATACATGTCTTTAATAAATCCAAATAAATAAACTAAAAATCTAATCGAACACACATGAGTTGCACTCGCAAGAGATGTCATGTGTATCCACTTCATCTTCAGCTACCATCGCTGCTACGTTCCTGTACGCTGGAGCATTTAAATAATCTTCAACAGTTGTACCTACATCATCAACTAAAATATTCGACGTCGAAAAGGGTGAGCACACATCACGGCTCAGTGAGCAAACAAAACAATGCAACAATACATATGCATGCGATTCAATTCATATCTTTGGTCTGGTTTTACGTTTGCATTGTGCTATAGAAAGGATAGGTGGCCACCGCATCTCTATGCATGAGAGTGTGGATACGCCCGATGACTCTCACCGTCGCCCACAGCACCCAATGAACATTGTACAACGAAGGTCACGTTTATCGATGCATAACTCCATACCAACAAATTAACCCCTGATGGCTAGGGCTGCAAACGGGGCTCGCTACTAACCAATCCTAATGTCAAAACAGTGTATCCAAGGCCTCACCCCAGCATCCCTCAGAGCACCCATAGAGATAGAGCTAAGGCCCCCCAGTAGAGTATAGGACTCAAGGACCGAGACCCTCCTTGATGCCCTACATCGCAATAGTTCTGCTAAGGTAACGACGATACGACGATGCTAATGTACAAGACTTGGGTCAAAGATAGAGCTAAAGTGTCCGGATCAAACACCGCATAACACCTCCCCTGATGCCCTACTCGCATCAAGCACACTAACTACACACAAACATTCACATGCCTATTCCTAGCATCAATCATCATCATGTTATAAGTAAACAAAATTAAATATGCATAAACAATAATAGCAGGAATATTGGATGACATGTTGAATGCACATTACAAGCATATACGCATAGAATCAAGCATGGCATTGGACTCAAGAAAATAAAAGTAGTTTATTATTAACCAATTAGTTTAGGTCTTGTTCCCTCACCTTAGCTTGTTATTAGATCATCTTCCTAGCTTTAGAATTACCTTTATACTGTTATTATATTGCTGGAAGACCTAATAAAGCCGATAAAATTTAATTGGAATTTATTCAAAATTTAAAAACCATTCTGTTAACTGAGGTTCGGAGGTAGGGTCGGAGTCATGATCGACCCTACGTGCGACCCTCCCCAATCTGGACTTCCCGAATACTGAGGGTCGATACTCAAGATCACATAGGGTCGGATGGTCATCGACCCTCTGTGCGACCCTCGGTGTATTTTGGTCAATTTCCTTCCTTTTAATCCATTCTTCGTATTTGGGGTCCTATAGCTTGCTCCTATATTCCATTCAACATTCATTCTATGGTCTAGAACCATAAATCATCTACCTGAATAGCTTTCATATAATCTCCCATGGTTTTCCATGAAAACCTAACCATGGGTTGATGGTTTGGGTTTCTCCGAGATCATACTCTCATCATTATCTAACCTAAGGTCTGTAGAAACTCATGGAATTAATATCCATACCTGAGAAGATTACTCCTTCTCTGCAACTCTTCTTCTTCCTTAACCTTTCCTTCAAGTTTTCCTTCTATTCTTCTCTTCCTTCTCTTCTCTTTCTCTCAATCCAATAAGGGTTGTAAAAGGAGTGAAAGAGACTTAGGGACGTCCTTTAAATAGAGTAGAAACATCCTAAAATATGTCCCTTTGAGATTAGGAAGGAATCCAACTCAAAAATTAGGAAATTTCCTAATTTCAATTTCGGCGGCAACTGAGGGTCGATGGGAGGGTCGATGATCCCGTCGACCCTAGGTTCTTAAGATGTCTGACCCTCCCTGTAAAACAGAGGGTCTGACTTTTTGTTTTGGGGGGTCCGACCCTCCTTAGCTGGGTATGCGACCCTCCCCTTAAATTGAGTGTTTTAGGGTCGATTTGATACCTAGGGATCTCGATCTCCTTCACGCCCTTGGTCCATTTGACTCGGCCATGATGGGTAAACCTGGTTCAAGGTGATAAGACCGGGTTAGATTGACACAGGTCTTACAGAGAAGACCCTTTGAATGATGGTATGCACTGAGGATGAGAAGATCCTATGTGCGACTTATATGCTGGAAGGAGAACCTAACACATGGTGGCAGTCCACTATGCCACTCCTGATGTCAAAGCACCCACAGATCACTTGGGAAATCTTCAAGGAGGGTTTCTTTGACAGATATTTCCCCAGAAGCTTCAAAGACAAGATGGAGGTGGAATACCTCAATGTTTCATAAGGGCAGCAAACATTGGACGAATACCAGCACAAGTTCGAGGAACTATTTTACTTAACTCCACTGAGCATGAAGGAGGAATTTTCCAAAGCTTGAAGGTTTACCAAAGTCTAGAGGGGTAACATACGAGCTACGGTTGATGCCCTTAGAAATGAGATTTACTCAGAGGCTGTCCAAACAGCCAAAGTTATTGAATTCAGCCTGAGAGATAGTTACTTCGCCCAAAAGAGAGGTAACAAGAGGTCAGCTAACTTTGATAGTGGACGAGCGATGAACAAGACTTTCAAAACAAATTATACCGCAACCAAACCAGCATCCAGAAAACCCGGCCTAACTCGGATTTTCTTTCGTGACAAGGTTTTCCACCATAGCCGAACCTGATACAATGCCCAATTAAGGACCAACATGATAGGTACCCTTTAAACCCGTAGAATTTTCTAACTATACATTGATGTGTAAATTAAGGGGGAGCTGGTCGCTATTAAACGGTCGAGAATCCCGATAATACAAGGACCGGTACTATCGATCAGCTAGGTCAAAAATAGACATGTTCTCGAGAATAATAGTTGGTTTCATTTTAGGAAACTATTTAGGATATTCCTAAGACCCATAGAAGAATCTAGAAGGGGCCCACATCCATCTGAACTACTGTGGAATTATAGAAGGGAAGGATTCCCTCTCTAGTTTAAACTCTTGCCACTTGAAAACTCCCTAGGAGTTCCCCATTCAAACTAAGAGTTCTACCCCAACAAGGAAACCTTAGTAGAATAAAAACCTTACCTTTCATCTCCTTTGAGTATGTATTGATCTCAGAAAGTTCTGACACATTCTCAAGAGAAATGGAGGAAGGAGAGGAAGACGGTGAAGCTCTGCAGCACTTGTGTTGGAAAAATTACCGACGACATACACCGTTGATCAGCATTGGTCAAGCCACCGATGGTAAAACCCTTGACTCCTGTAAATTCTAATGCAAAATTCAATGTTCCATCAAAGGATATTAAATTTGATGTGATGAATATTCATCCTTCTTCAATAAGGGAATTAGTGTAGTTTTTGGTATTGAAGACACCTCTTTTAATTGAATGGCCTAGATTAAACATTGGATTTCATGCTTGCTAGGATAGCACATAGACTTAAGGGGTATCTTACTACTGGACTACATTAGGCTAGCAAGATATGGACTAAATCATAGGGAAATTTTCTAATATGATAGACTAAAAATTGACCATCGGAATGGGGCGGTTAGTGCACCGGACGATACACTGTAGGGACCGGAGTAGCGACCGACCAATTCCAGAAAAGTTTCTAGAGTTAGCTAGACGATGGGGCGGTCGATACTGTACCGATCGACTCCTGGCAAAAAGCTTTGGTCTACGTCAGAAGATGTGGCAGACGCAACAGTCGCAACAGGGACACCGACTGGCTAGCCCCAAACTTCGATAAATTGGTAAGAAATAATAAAGAAATCATGATCCATGTTCCCATACTTTATATAGGTGTAGAGCATGTCAGAAACACTGGTTATCCAGGCTTGGGAAACCAAAGTTACAGGATATCAAGTGAGGAACATAACCCTTAATGAATTTTGGAGTGTTTTAATATATGATTGATGTGCCACATACTTGTGTGATAACATGTCATCCAATAACTACTTTGTGCATGCATTTGCATTACAAAATATGATTGATGTGTGAATGTATGTGACTGTGAATTCGGTAGATTGTGGTGAAACTGTCGAGGACTGCCAACCCAACTTGTTAAGCAATTATTGATGAGTATGTCAGTCACCCTTAGCGGGATGATAGCATCTTGGGGGGGGAGGGGAGGCAAAACAGATGGTCTGGGATCCCTACTGGGATAGGTGAGAGGGATACATCAGATGACATGTAGATTTTTGGTTAGTGGCATACCCCGGTATGCAACCCTAGCCAGTAGGGGGTCAGGTACTGATAGAGTGGAGTGATGAGGGGGAAGAGTCGACAGTGTTCGTTGGAGACGTCACTGGCCGAATTTGTTTCTCGATCACCATTCTGTTTGGGATGTCGTATGGGAGCACCAGGGCTATTGGAGTAGGCTGGTGAGTATCCAACACTCCTGTGCAAGGAGGTTGTAGTCAGCTTCTGGGAAGTGTGGCTGGGCCTTACCATAGCACACTAGCATTCATGATACCTGACTATTGCATTGTCGTGTAAAATAAACTGATCATGCATACTTGTTTGCTTGTTTGTCTGTTTCTCACTGAGCTCATGTTGGAAAATTGATCTCGCGTACGCCATTCTTTTTAGATGATGTTGCAGATATTACAGTTGTGGATTATCTGAATGCACCCACGATCTCTCAGTTGGCCCAGCTAGGCGGAATACCCTATGAAGACGAAGCACACGACGCGGACTACGAGTGTGATGAGTGTTTTGGAAGGATAGCTCTCTTAAGGAGAAGTTTTGGAACAATGAATAGTTTTCTGTTTGTACAATCTTTTGGATTATTTATTTATATTTAGATAGCCCGTGATTTATAGGGCAATGCTACTTAAGGTTTTGGTTTATGAAGTTAGTTGATGAACATTGTTTTGAAGATGTAACACATTGGTACTATTACTTTTATTTATCAATAGTGTGCTTATGATTACTTAGTATCTTCCGTTATTTATTACTCTGAACTATGGACATGGTATTATATTGGTAGTGGTTGGCATGTGTGTGCACCATTTATGAGGTTATTGTCTATAATTAACACTATAATAAAGCTTCAGTTATATATTATAACGACTAGAATGATATGTAACAGGAAAAATCATATAGTAAACAATAGTCACACATGTATCATCAATCTATACATACGTAGATATATGTATCTATATGTATATATCAACTATAATCATATAGTTAAAACTGAAACATACATAAAATAAACATGCGTACCTTATTAGTAGTAATTCGAAGTTATGAAATGGGTTGAGTCGTATTGGTACACTCTCCTTAAGACAGTATTTGCCCTCTATTGGTGCAGTAGGTCTCCTGCAAATCTACCTCCAAGATAAAACAACCCCTTATGTAGGATACCCACCCAGCGTGCACACACTAACAGGTATATGCAGACCCGACGGCTAAGATCAACTCTTTTGGAAGAAATACCGAGTTTCGACTCTTCGGTTAAACAGAAAATGAAGAGAAAGAGTTGAAGAGGGAGAGAGAGAGAAATCATATTTATTTCGAATGAGAATGAAACAAGGGGTCGGGCTCTATTTATAGGGCCCAAGTACCTCTTGGATGTGTCCACTGGATGGGGTGTGACCCTCCAGATCTCATATCCTGAGATCAACGGTCTAGATGGCACCCTCTTATGTGTAGAGATACATCTCTACACATGAACCCTTTCCAAAAGGGCACCCGGGTAGGGGTGCGTCCGAATCCGACAATAGCCCATAGCCCGTAGCCCATGGCCCGTGGTCCGTGGCCCGTGGCCCGTGGCCCGTGGCCCGTGGCCCTCGGCCCTCGGCCCATGCCCACGCCTACACCGCGTCACGATCACGGTCGCAGGTCGCAGTTGCGGTCGCTGTCCGGTCAGGTCCGGCTCGCGCGCGTGTGTGAGTCAACCGAACATTGCTTCCATTTTGGGGCTCAAACGATATGCGACACTCCCTACAAATAAAGACCTCTCCTCCACAATCCTTAAGCAATGTGGGACTAAAAAGTCCTACATTGGAAAGGCCAACTCAAAACTGAAAAAACAAAATTCCCACCCAAAACGAAATCCAAAATTTGGAGATAAAACAAAAAAGTCAAAATTTTGAATTTTACATCTTTTTAAACTTTATTTGGAAAAACCTTTTTTTAATTGACTTTTCCTACAGTTCCCCCACAAGTTCAAAAAGATAGAGTAAAAATAGAAACAAGAAGTTGATCTTATGAGAACTATAAGCGATGTCGCTGTAGATGTCTGTCAACTTGAATCTACACTAGGTCTGATAGGCCACGCTACAGAGTACAGGTGAAGCTTGGTCCTTGAACCTTTCCTCATTTGTGTAGCCGACTGACCTACCAGCCACCTCTTACAGTCCAACCCTCGAAAAATCCCTTAAAGGTGGACATATTTTAAACCGGCCTTGTCCCTATCCTGGTTCATGAACGTTTATGAGAGTTCTCCCTTAAAACTCTCATTGGTAGCGGCCCCACTTCCTACATTCAATAAGGTCAGCCCATGGTGTGCACCACAGTTAACACACCCCCACATTCCTCTGGGATAGCTTGGCTTAATTAAGAATCTTTAAGATTCATCCTTTGTTCATTGTGGTGAGTACTATCTTACCTTCTAACCAGAATGAGCAAGTTTTGATAGTACTAAACAAGTCATCTGTGTGACTTCGTTCTTACCCGTTGAATCTAATTCCAGGGATCTCCTATCACATAGGTTGGGTTTCCATCACATGACTTATGACACGGGCTTTAAGCTCATTCCTTTAGATGTGTCAATTATGACCTTAGTGGTTTGAGGCTTTGTAAATATATCGGCCAAATTCTTTTCTGATTTTACAAAGTCGATAGCTATCGTTCCTTCAATTATATATTGCCTCACAAGGTTGTGTCTTAGGCGTATATGTCTTCTTTTTCCGTAATATATCTTGCTCTTTACTTTAGCAATGGCTGCCTGACTATCACAATGGAGTGATATTGGGGGCATAGGTTTAGGCCATAACGGAATTTCTACCACCAATTTTTGAGCCATTCGGCTTCTGCCCCAGCCTTCTCTAAGGCTATAAATTCTGCCTCCATAGTGGAACCTGTACCACAGGTTTGTTTAACAGATTTCCATGAAATCGCTCCTCCACTAAGAGTATATATGTAACCATTTGTGGCTAAGGATTCTTCTGTATCAGATATCCAGTTAGCATCACAATATCCTTCTAAGACTGAGGGATTTTCATTACAGTGTAAGTCATAGTTTATTGTTCCCTTTAAGTACCTTAATAACCTTGTTAGAGCTTCCCAGTGCTCCTTTCCAGGGTTATGAGTATGTTGACTCAATTTCCCTACTGCCAAAGCTATGTCTAGTCTTGTTGAGTTCATTAAGTATGACACTGAACCTATAATCTGGGAATACTCCTTTTGGGAGACTGGTTCACCTTGGTGTTTTATGAGATGACTCCCTACCTCTAAAGGTATCTTTATTGGAGAGCATTCATAATATCCATATTTCTTTAGTAGGCTTTCTACATAATGTGCTTGAGATAATATTATCTCATTGGATTTTCTTCTAACTTTGATGCCTAAAATGACATCAACTTCTCCCATGTCTTTTGTATCAAATTTAGACATAAGAATTTTCTTTGTTAAATTTATAATATTTAAATCTGTTCCCATTATCAGCATATCATCAACATAAAGAACAATAATTACACCCTTGCCATTATTAAATTTACTATATTCACACCTATCAGAATTATTAATAATAAAATCATTATTTAATAATACTTGATCAAGTTTCTCATGTCATTGTTTAGGTGTTTGTTTTAAACCATACAAAGATTTAATTAATTTATAAACTTTATGTTCTTGTCCTGATATTATGCACCCTTCAGGTTGTTTGATATAGATTTCTTCCTCTAAATCTCCATTTAGAAAAGCTGTTTTAACATCCAATTGATGAATTACTAAGTTATAAATAGAGACAATAGCAAATAAAGTTCGTATGGTTACAATACGAGCTACAGGGGAGAAAGTATCAAAATAATCTATATCCTTCTTTTGTCTAAACCCTTTTACTACCAACCTAGCATTAAACTTGTCAAGAGATCCATCAGGTTTTAATTTCCTTTTAAAAATCCATTTGGTATCTAGAAGCTTTGTTCCTGGTGGAAGATCCACCAACTCCCAAGTATGATTTTGAATAATAGAATCTAATTCAGTTTTAATAGCTTCTTTCCAGAATACAGCATCTGGAGATGTTACAGCCTCTTGATAAGTAAAGGGGTCTCTATCCACATGATATAATAACATATCATCACCTAGGTTAGCAGGTTTCCTTTGTCTTTTACTTCTCCTAAGTAATTCAGTAGTAAGTTCGTCAGATTCTTGTTCTACACTAATTTTATTTCTTATAACAGGGTTCTCATTATGATCTCATTAGAAGTAATTCTAACCAATTTAGAAAACACATGTTCAAAGAATTTAGCATCACGAGATTCAATGATGGTGTTAGCATCAAAAACATTTTCAATTGATTTCAAAACCAAGAACCTATAAGCAGCATTATGTAGAGCATATTCTATAAAAATACAATCACAAGTTTTTTGTCCAAACTTTCTTTTCTTGGGTTCGGGTATTCTAACTTTGGCTAAACACCCCCATACCCTTAAGTGATTAAAGGATGGTTTCCTACCATGCCAAAGTTCAAAAGGAACAAGATTTGATTTTTTAAGAGGTATTCTATCAAGAATATAATAAGCAGATAAGATAGCTTCCCCCCACATATTATAAGGTAACCCAAAGCTGATAAGAAAGCAATTCATCATTTCTTTTAAGGTTCTATTTTTCCTTTCTGCTACACCATTAGACTCAGGTTGGTATGGTGCAGTAGTTTCATGAATTATTCTATTTTCTTCACAAAACAGAGATAGGCTATGAGTGCCATACTCAGTTCCTCTGTCGGTTCTCAACCTTTTAATTTTCTTATTAAGCTGATTTTCAACTTCTAACTTATATGTTTTAAAAGCATACTCAGCTTCATCCTTAGATTTTAAAAGATATACCTTAGTATACCTAGAAAAATCATCAATTAAGGTTATATAATATTTATTACCTCCTCTTGATTCATGAGATTTAAAATCAGTCAAGTCATTATGTATTAATTCTAAAAGATTGGTTTGTCTTTCTACAGATATATGAGGTTTTTTAGTAATTTTTGCTTCTATGCATACTGGGCATTTATGTTGTGAGGGTTCAGATGGACTTTGAAAATATCCTAAGTAAGATAGTATTTTAATGTAAGATATACTACGATGTCCTAGTCTACCATGCCAAACATCAAATGACTCAATCAAGTAAGAAGAAGCAGGAATTTCATTCATAACATTTTCAACACTCATTATAAATAGGTCATTACTTGCATATCCCTTCCCTACATATTTGTCCCCCTATAGTACAATGACCTTATCAGCTTCAAAGTTGAGCTTTATGCCAGTTTTATTCAGACGGAAGCCAAAAACCAGATTTCTACGAATGTCTGGGACATGTAGCACTTCATTCAAGACAAGAGTCTTTCCAAAAGTCAGCTTCAGAGCTACTTGACCCTTTCCCATCACTGGTGAAGTTTGAGAATTCCCTATATACACAAAATCACTTCTTTTGACCGGAGAATATTTTATGAAAACAGATCGGTCAGAGCATATATGCTTGGAAGCTCCCGTATCTATGATCCATTCCTTTGATTTCTCAACCAAATTCACCTCAGTTACTACAGCTGCAAACAGGTCCTTTTCAGTGAGATAGACCTTAGCTTTATCATTTCCCAGTTTCTTCTTGAGGGCCCGACAGTCCTTTTTGAAATGACCCGATTTTCCACAGAAGAAGCAACCTCCCATGGTCTTCTTGAACTTTCCTTCTTTCTTCACCTGAAGAAACTTCTTTGACTTGTCTCTCTTCTTAGTTTTACCGCCTTCCACAAGATTAGCCTTGGTTTTAAATTCCTTGGCTTTTTCCACCTTGTCAGTCTCACGGTTCTTCTCTTCGAGTCCAGTCTTTAGATTTGTGCTTCATGTGTGATTTGAAGTCACTATAAGAGTTAGGCAATTTCTCAATTAATGCTGCAGATATAAACTGTTCTGGTAGTGACATTCCTTCTTTAACAAGGTTTGCTACCAAAACTTGGAACATGTCCATTTGCATGGATACACTCAAATCTTCTTTCATTTTGAAATTTAAGAAGTTTACAGTAACATACTTCTTACACCCAACATCTTCTAGAGAATATTTTTTGTCAAGAGCCTCCCATATGGTATATGCATTGTCATAGGATGAGTACACATTATATAGATCATTGGTCATAGCATTCAAGATTATGTTCTTGCACTGGAAGTCAACATTGATCCATGCAACCCTCTTGGACCTCATTTCAGGGTCATCAGATTCCTCATGCATTTTTTCAGTAAGGGCGAAGATAGCTCCCAGTTGGGATAGGGCGAAGTGCATTATCTGTCTCCAACGCTTAAAATTCGAACCATTAAATGGTTCAATAGTGTCAAACTCAGACACGATGCGCATCTTCCCCATGGCAGGCCCAACTTCAGTGGTTATTCCAGATTTAGCCATGATAACAGTCACTACAATATATAACAAAAATATTGTCTTAAGATTATTGTCTGTAATTAACAATATAATAGAGCTTCAGTTATATATTATAAGGACTAGAATGATATGTAACAGGAAAAATCATGTAATAAACAATAGTCACACATATATCATCAATCTATACATACGTAGATATATGTATCTATATATATATCAACTATAATCATATAGTTAAAACTGAAACATACATAAAATAAACATGTGTACCTTATTAGTAGTAATTCGAAGTTATGAAATGGGTTAAGTCATGTTGGTACACTCTCCTTAAGACAGTATTTGCCCTCTATGTACAGTAGGTCTCCTGTAAATCTGCCTCCAAGATAAAACAACCCCTTATGTAGGATACCCAACCAGCGTGCACACACTGACAGGTATATGCAGACTCGACGGCTAAGATCAACTCTTTTGGAAGAAATACCGAGTTTCGACTCTTCGATTAAACAGAAAATGAAGAGAAAGAGTTGGAGTTGAAGAGGGAGAGAGAGAGAGGGAAATCGTATTGATTTCGAATGAGAATGAAGCAAGGGGTCGGGCTCTATTTATAGGGCCCAAGTACCTCTTGGATGTGTCCACTGGATGGGGTGTGACCCTCCAGATCTCAGATCCTGAGATCAATGGTCCAAATGGCACCCTCTTATGTGTAGAGATACATCTTTACACATGAACCCTTTCCAAAAGGGCACCCGGGTAGGGGTGCGTCTGAATCCGACAATAACCTGTGGCCCTCGGCCCACGCCGCGTCACTGTCGCGATCGCGGTCCGGTCTGGTCCGACGCGCGCGCGTATGTGAGTCAACCGAACACTGCTTCCATTTTGGGCTCAAACGATATGCGACACTCCCTACAAATAAAGACCTCTCCTCCACAGTCCTTAAACAATGTGGGACTAAAAAGTCCTACATTGGAAATACCAATTCAAAATCGAAAAAAAAAACAAAATTTCAATCCAAAACGAAAACCAAAATTTGGAACTAAAACAAAAAAATCAAAATTTTGAATTTTACACCTTTTTAAACTTTATTTGGTAAAACCTTTTTTTAATTGACTTTTTCAAGAGAGGTCCTGACAAGTGTTGATCCACTCATATCCCAAAAGTAATTTTCAGAGCAGTATTTTGGGGTGTGACAACTGCTGCTTCCCCGTTCAACAGTTCTACCGACACGCTCACCAGGGATGTCAACGACATCCCCCATACGTTACCTAGGAGTAGTGTCTTCCTCCCCTGTAAAGTGCAGCCCTAGCAAACCAACACAAAAAGAAGTTCGCCTTCCAATTATTGACATGAAGGCAGATTCTAGACAACTAGGGGGCAAGCAGTGGCTCGATGGTTGAAATAGAATAGCCCGTCTACGACAAGCTTGTCGGTTCTCACCCTCTTCCACTTTGTAGCAGTCACGGCGAAGAGCTCACAAAACATGTTTACAGTTAGGGTTTGGCTGAGCCCAATAAAGAAGATCAAAAAGGTTGTGATGCACCCCCCACCGACAGTTAGGCATGAGCAATTTGGTAATGGGCCAGAATATCTACAACTAGCGGGTGGAACAGAAACAGAAACCTAAAGCCCGAGAGGAACATCTCTTCATATATCACCATGCCACTTACTAGAATTGGACCGCTATACCGAAAGGCAACGCAGGATCTCAAGAAAAATTCCGGCAAAGTAGCAACAGAGAAAGAAAAAGTGAGGTGAGCAAGAAGAAGAACAGGGGGTATTTATAGCCCCCACTCCTCCTTCGACCTCCTCGACTCTTCAGTTTCCTATAAATGCCACATGGTCGTAGGAGTTCGACTCTTCGAATTACGACAGGGTGTCAACACGTGCAAATGCCCGTAGGAATGTGCCTCAAATCATTGAAAAAGATGCCATAATGATGCCCCTTGATGGTTTACTTTTTGCACTGGCAGAGCCACGTAGCAGGTACTCATGCGGGGAAGATGTTTTGTTCGCCCGAGAATTCCCGATGACGATTACGCACGGCAGGGCATAAAGAGCCACGGGTCTGTCACATTAAATGAAAACTACGATTTCCGAGATCAGTGAAATAACAGAGATATCTGACATAGAAATTTACTGGATAAAGTTGGCTCGGCTCCATAGCCGAAAGTTGGCTCGGCTCCATAGCCGAGCCAAGAAGAGTTACTGAAAGCAAAATAAAAACTCTGAGACTTGATAGAGTTCGAACTCATGTTATAGAAGGCCGACCCCTACCTCGGACCCCCTCGGCAAAAGGGGGCCAGCCTCATCCAGCCCGGCTCATCAGGGTCAATCCTGCCAAGCCCGGAAAACCACAAGGCAACAAGACAATATTGCCCCCTTAGCCCTTATAGGCCCGAGGGTACAAGGGGCATTTGATAGGGAAAGAATGAGAACTCCAATCAGAGGGCAGTACCTGTCCTGCCTCGGCTACAACAAGGGAGTGCCACGTGTCGTCAACCTCCAACCCTACCGTCGAATGCCACTTCACAAGAAGTATAATCAAGAAAGGTGCAGATTCACATAAAGAAGGAAAGATTTCCCCAAGATCACTGCATGCCAACTAGCAAGGACAAAACCGATCTAAAACCTTGAAGACCGTTATGCGAGGACTACCGCAAGATCACAATCCAACGGCCTCGAAGGTCTCCGAACTGCATCCAGCCCCTATTTTCAAGGGACAGGCCATGTGAATCTCATCTTTCCACGATTGAACTGCCATCACAACTTGCAATGGATGGCACATACCTAGTGATGTTTCCAATATCATTAGGATTGCCCCCAATCCAGGTCGAAGTCAATGCCACTCCTTGCCTCTATAAAATTGTGCAAAGCAAAGGACTCACAAGTCCTCTCTCCCTCAATTTTGCTCAGATCCCCTCAACACAAACTCGTATCTCTTTACCGAGCTCCATACTACTTGATTTTCGACTCTAACTTAGGCATTAGAGTGGTCAAAGGGTTTTTGAACTTGCCCTCTTCTGTCTAATCTGCTTTTGCTTTGACAAGTATCGCCACCAGAAGCTCCAAGCGAAAACCAACAGCAACAGACACCATTGAAGTGTAATAGTTTTTTTTTCTCTCGTTGTGGCACCTCTATTTAAAAAAGAAAAGAAACACAGTAAATTGTTTCAAACAATTTCCAAGTATTATTTAGATGCACGACCAACCAAGACAAGATGACACAATGGAAGAAATAACACAGCATGCCAACAGACACTCGTACGTATCAAAATTACAATGGTAGCTCAAAGGTTTCTAGTTGACACACAGCCAGATCCCCCATTGGCCTCTAAGCAACCCCACCACCCCCTTTTTGCCGGGGAAAAAAATCATGTGAAGGATAAAAATCTAATTAAAATCAATCATTAGATGTTTAAAGACACGATATATGCTACATGTTTACTGGTTAGAGCCAATTACAAAATCTAGCCGCCAAAATATATTTGAGCATTTGCACAATACCGTTATGTTTGATATCAATCCAGCAACCATAGTTAGCTCAGAGTGAAACTACATAAACTACTTTACTGTAGTACTCTTGAAAAGCAGCAGGTCCCAGTGTAACCATGGACCAGCAATTCACATGTAATGCATTTCAGAGTCCCATGGTTAGGTTTTTGCTGTTCATGGAGCTCTTCACTTGGGTCTTCCTGAGGTCGATGAGGACTCAACTGTCTGAGCCTTCCCCTCTTCCATTGCAGATTCTTTTTCTGTCACCTTCCCCAACTGAATTCCCTCTGTAGAACCATCTTGAGAATCCACATGGCAAGAACCATTAGCAGCAGCTCTCAACCCCTTTTTCCTCTTTGCTTTCTGATGCCAGCCAACTAGGCCCTCTTGTATATGCTCCTCAAATATAGCTTTCTTAAACGAACTTCCCATCTAAAAACAGTCCATAACTGGAGTCAGTCTAGATCTCCCTTGATCAAATAAAGTAGAATACACATGACATTGCAACCCACCTGTGTGACAATGGCATAAAGTGGCAGGGTGCTGTAACTGCAGAGTACCTGAATGATAGCACTAAAGAAATGGACGAAGAATACTTAGGAATCAACCACCAAATAATAACCGATAGGAAGCAAAAGAGCAAAACATAGATGGGTTACCCGATAATGAGCCTTGGGATAATGTAAGCAACTTGTCCCATGATGCAGGAATCAAAGCTATATTGAACCTAGAATTTAACTGAAGCATCAGACTAGGCCCATACCAACTAAAAAATTTGGTTGGATAACGTCACAGTGGGGATGAACCAGTAAAACCTTTCAATTATCTGCTTACCCATATCCAGAAGAAGAATGCAATCTCGAAAGAATTTTGGAAGAGGATAATTTGGATTAGGAACAGGACAATCCGAGGTTGACTGAACCAGAAATGAGAATCTTTAGGTTGAACTACCAATTCCCCTTCAATGGCTACATGTTTCTCAGCAACTTCATGGGCCAACTGAGAAATTACATGCTCCAGCTTAGTGCCCACAGCAAGTAGGAGCTGCAAAAATAGTTCATATGAATGGCATTAGCATTTGTTCCAACCCTGGCACTTCTGATCCCAGAACAGATATGCATTCATAATCAACTAAAAAATACACAACTTCCAAAAAAAATGCATATTAACATGAAGAAATACATTTCCAAACATATAATCACATGATCAAAGAAATAAAACCATAACTACAAAATTATGTCACAACCTTAAGCCATTTGTTACTTGCATAAGGCATTAATGCTGCATCAAAATTTTGGTATGCAAGAACTTCCCAGTACTTTCTGTTTTGATACATTCAGGTTGTAACTATGGATAATATAGTTTATATGCATAGGCAGTTCAAAACCAAAGAAGGGTATGATGCTCTCTTTTCCAAAATACCATCTTTTTTTTCCTTTTTTTTTTATTCCCCCAGTTCCAGTGGTCATGTTTTTCTGGCCTATTTCAACCTTCTGTTCAAAGTTACCAGGCGGGACTTCTACTGTCGGAGGAGGATTTTGAGCGTACGTGCTCTAAGTGCAGTTATCTCTGCATCTGTCTGAGCGAGGGCGGCTTCTAACTGAGAGAGGCATTCCTCGAGATTTGATCCGGAGTAGCATATCACCCCTCGTTAGCATTCCATTCCCTGCTCTCCGAAGATGATTTAAGTTATCATTCCATTTCTCCGTTAGAGTCCATCTGGCCATCTCAAACTTCATCAATATTAAAATTTCAAAGGACGTTACTTTGGGATGAAGAACCCTAGTCTAAGAACCAAACAGTTACCATTTGAAAGACCGATGAAGATGTCTATATATCATATAGTGACCACTATCTGCAGATGCACCTCCATGCCAATGTGATGTTATATTTATAATGCCTCACACTAAAACAAAACTACTATCCGAACAGAAAAAATTTGACGCTAATTAACATAGCTGAAATTCTTTTATTATCCTTGCATATATATAGTTGGTGATGCTGGCACCACATCAATAATGGATGGAACAGGTGGGTGTACCATGTAGACAGTTTGGGAAGAAAATCTCTTCTTTTCCATTTAGGTAATGAATGTGAAAAGAATAGAACCACTTAGTATAGTTTTATAGCAAGTCAAGATAGGACATCACAGCAGTTTATCAGCAGGAGTTTTACCTTTTCCATATTACAGCATTTTCAGTCCTATTTATTTTTCTATTTCTGAAACTGTTTGTTTTTATTTCTATTTATTTATTTCTATTTCTCTGTTTTTTTTAATTTATTTTATTTCTGTGTTAAGAGACTTTTTTTTTATTTTTTTATTATTAGTTTTAGTTTGTATTAGTTTACTGTTGACACACTGTATATGTTCCTTTTTCTTTTCTGTTATTTTGTGTAGTTTAGGTCGTTGTAATTACCTGGGTGCAGTTTATGCACCTTCCCCAACCCACATTCTATTATTTCTGTAGGCCTTTTAAGTGCCATTTTTTTTTTGTAAATGAATTGTGCAATATGAATGAAGAAAATGGAAAACTCTCTCTCTCACTGCTGTATGTGCCTCTTCTCTTTCTCTCTGATGCGGGGACCCGGGTTGGAAAAACCCTAATTGATCCACTAATGGACCCACCCAAATAATACAAGATCAAAATATGAGGTGCAATGGCAAAACTGAAATTAAAGGAAATGTAGAAGGATTTAATGTCTATTGAAGTAAGACAAACAAACCCTTAGGACCAAAGGGCAAAGCTGGAAGTAAAATATCAATGACAAGGGTAAATCTGAAAGGGAACTTATGAATGAAGGAGGATCAATTAAAATAAACATCAGAGGCCCCGGGGGGGGTGGTTGTTCAGACTATTTCTTCTTCAAACTCACAACAATAGAGGCAGTTACGGAAGAGACCAGGTTAAGAACTTCCAACCACAGCCTCTAAACCTGATGCTCAGTCTGAAACTCTAGGAATAGAGTCGCCTAACACTCTTGGGTGGAATCAAACCCTCAAACCTCGATTAAATAGAAATAGAGAGGTTCGGTTAAAACAGGTTTCAGGAAAAAATAGAACAAAAAAATTCTGGTTTCAGTTAGTTTCCTCACAATCCATGCAATGTTTCGGAAGGTAGGGACCTGGGGTTAGAGACACCTAGGATGAGGGAACTCACACACAGCGTTTCACAAGAAAAGAAGAAGAGGTGAGAAAGATCGAAGGGTCTTTGTTGGGCTGGGGTTACTGCCCAGAACAGGGAAGCATAAAGAACGAAGAAACAGCAGGAAGGGAAAGAGAAAGAAAAGAAGGGGGGGTAAATCTTAAAAGGAAAGGGATGTTCCTGATCACAAAGACGAAGGAGAGGGAGAGAAAGGGAGCACGCAAACTTCTGCCCATAGGCAACCAAAATTCAATATTCAACTCATTCCTTCATAATCTTCCACCTTGAAAATAATACTGCTAGTACATGTACTTTTAAAGGAAAAACTTTCCTAAACTAATTAAAATAAAACTAGTAACTAAATAAAATCCCTAATTAAATGGAAACCATAATCAAGGAAATAAGATACCTACCATAACCTATTGCTTGTTTACTAAAATAAAATTGCCTAAACATTCCCAAATAAAAGATTACAAATATATCCTAATTAAAATTAAATCTTATAAAGATTCCTATCCAAGCCCATCTCATCTTGTGGGCCTGCCGCTGCATCAACTCCCGCAAGCTTTAAAAAATTCGTAAATTCATGGACGAATTTTGCAAAGGCTAAGAAAGAATTTTGTGGGATGCACATCCAACCACAGTCCGTAATAGAATTTTGGTAACACATGAGTGGTAAGAATGTACCATGCAAGTTGCGGGGTCCGTTCTTCAAAGAATGACGGTGGTATCACTAATTCCCTCATCGCATAGTAACAAACAATATCAGATGCTCCAACGAGGTCCTTCTTAACTTCTTGATGGGCTGTTTGAGCCAACTTCGGAATGTCTGCAATTTCTGCCACTGGTAACTCAACTGTTGGTTGAAGTATCGGTGGTGGTGGTGTATGATATGATGGTGATTGTGGTGGTGATGAGGATGCATTGGGCAGGTGGAACTTGTGGGACAGAGTTGGAAGAATCCCTTGGCATGAGACTCTTACCTTCTACGGCCTGTACCAACATGTCAATGGAAGTCTACATAGATACAAAAGTGGAATCTATCCCATCGAGCCATTTTGATAAACTAGCAATGGCCGTGTCGATCTCCTCTTTGTAGGTGTTAACACGTGAGAAAAGCTCATTATTACTCACTACGATTGAAGGATATTCACTCTAATACCAATTGATGCGGGACCCAGGTTGGAAAACCCCTAATTGGTCCCCTAATGGGCCCACCAAAATAATATAAGATCAAAATATGAGGTGTAATTGCAAAACTGTAATTAAAAGAAATGTAGAAGGATTTAATGTCTATTGAAGTAAGACAAACAGATCCTTAGGACCAAAGGGAAATGGTGGAAGTAAAATATTAATGAAAAGGGTAAGTAAATCTGAAAGGGAACTTATGGAGGATCAATTAAAATAAACATTAGGGGCCAGAGGGGGTTTCTGTAATTTACGAAGATTATTTCTTCCTCAAGCTCACAACAATAGAGGCAGTTATGGAAGAGACCAGGTTAAAAACTTCCAACCACAGCCTCAAATCGGATGCAACCTGTCTGAAACTCTAGGATTAGAGTCACCTAACACTCTTGGGTGGAATCAAACCTTCAAACCTCGATTAAATAGATATATAGAGGTTAGAACAGGTTTCAGGAAAAAGTTAGAATTCTGGTTTCAGTTAGTTTCCTCACAATCAATGCAATGTTTCAGAAGGTCTGGAGTTAGAGTCACCTAGGACCAGGGAACTCACACCCAGTGTTTCACAAGAAAAGGAAAAGAGGTGAGAAAGATCGAATGGTCTTTACTGGGCTGGGGTTATCGCCCAGAACAGGGAAGCATAAAGAAGAAAGAAGAAACAGAAGGAAGGGAGAGAGAAAGAAAAAGAAAAAGGAAGAAGAAGAAGAAAGGAGGCGGGGGTAAATCTTATTAAGGAAAAGGCTGTTCTTGATCGCAGAGACGAAGGAGAGGGAGAGAGAGGGAGCCCGCAAACTTCTGCCCTTATGCAACCAAAATTCAATATTCAACTCATTCTTTCATAATCTTCCACCTTGAAAATAATACTGCTATTACAAGTACTTTTAAACGAAAAACTTTCCTAAACTAATTAAAATAAAACTAATAACTAAATAAAATCCCTAATTAAAATGGAAACCATAATCAAAGAAATAAGATACCTACCATAACCTATTGCTCGTTTAGTAAAATAAAATTTTACCTAAATATTCCAAAATAAAATATTACAAATATATCCCAATTAAAATTAAATTCATAAAAATTCTTATCCAAGCCCATCTCATCTTGTGGGCCCGCCACTGCATCACTCTCTCCGTTTCAATGTCTCTTCTCTTCTTCCCCTTCCCCCCTATATCATTTTTTACTCCCTTCCCCTCTTTTCACTGCTCTAATTTCTTGATGTTCATTTTCTGAAATCAGAAATATCCCTCCTCTTCACTGTCCACGAAATTCAATTTCCTATTCATGATTTGCTTATGTTAAAGTATGTTCAATAGACCATTATCTACCCTTCCTTACGACCATGGAACAAAATCTCGGCGAGATCTCGGCGCCAATCTCGCCATTAGCCGAGACGAAAACAGGGTCGATAACCCTTTTCGTCTCGGCAGATGCATAAAGATCTCGGAAAATCTCGCCATTTCTCTGTAAATCTTGCCATTTCTCGCAATTTCTCGCCAATTAATTGCTTTTTTTTCCTCTTTATAAAAGAGAAAAGTCACTGTTCTCGGTCGAGAACTCGACCGAGAACTGCTGTTTCCTCTTCTTTGTTAGTTTTTTAAAAATTTTCTCATTTCTTCCTCATTCTTTCTTTGTTTGGACTTTTAACTTGCAACAGATGGTGTTTCGGACTTTGGGGATTGCTGTGGGAGTTTCATATCAACTGTTGAAGGTAAGTTTCTTACCAGAACTACTTTGCATCAAGAATGTCGTGGGAAGATTATGTTGCTCAGTTGGAAGACAATTTGCGTCAACAACTTTCCCAAATGTATGATGATAGTAGGATGGATCATCCATGACACTCTATGTATTACTAGACATTGTATCTGTATGAAGATTGTGGAATTGAGGATTATGGGCACATGGGGACTATGAGATCATTCAGTATTGAAAATTTGAACTATGATGTAATGATTTATAATGAAGTGTTATTTTGTTTTTCTTTCCCATAGTTGTTAAGGCGCCAAGGCGAACCAAGGCGATGGAGGCCTGACTGGGTGCCTAGGTGACCAAGGCGCCCGCCTAGGCAACCAAGGCGCCCAATTTTCCAAGGCGACCCAAGGCAGCCTGGCGAGGCCTTGACAACTATGCTCTTTCCCCTAATGCATTATGTTATTGTTTCATTTGTCATATTTGATTGAATATAATAGCCAATATTAGTCTAAGTTTACAACAAACTTCAACGTTGACTGCCAAAACATGGGTGTAAACCCAAACAACCACAAAGAGTCATTATTTTTACAATTTTATGCTATAAATGTGTTTATGTATGTAAAAATGAGGTTCCCCTGAAGTGGAGACCTAAAAAATGTATTTTGGCCACCGAGACAGTTTTTTTAAACTGTCTTGGATAAAATGCAGTGTCTCGGCGAGATCTCGGCTTCGGAGGAGGCCGAGACTCCTCCGAAACCCGAGATTTCAAACCTTGCTTACGACATCTAATCTTCCAATACCCATTGTCAAACTCTGCCATTGTTAGACAACTTATTTCAATCTCTGTTCTGTTTTTTCTTATTTAATATACACAACAAATGTTCAATCCATGCTCTGTTTCAGTTTCTGAACTCTGTTAACAGCACTACACTATCTCTTACCGACATGTATCGGTGCCTAATATTTCAGCATCGATTCTGGTAAGTAATCTAGTTCTTTTATATTGAATTGTTGCTGTATTTACAGAAATTAGTTCTCCTATGCACTGAATATTGCTGTTATTATTTTAAGGGTATTGAAATGTTCTGCATGACAACTTGTCGAATGCTGCCTTACTAATGTTGAATCCTATGTCACCCTATTTGATCACTGCGGAATTAGTAATCATTGATAGGATTATATTATTCATTGGTTGATAAAATTCAGCTCTAAACAATCTAATTGCAAGACATGTATGATGCTGCCTTCTATCCTAACTAGTTAAACGTTAGGTAACTGATGTGGGACCTGGGTTGGAAAACCTTAACTGGTCCACTAATTGGCCTACCCAAGGTAGTATAAGCTTTAGTTAAACAAACAGAGGCAATTTCTTAATTAATCAGAACTATGTAATGACTCTTGAGGAAACAAACAGACCCAGGATTAAGTTGGGAGTGAAACTTTAAGTGAAGGATAATTCTGGGAAAGAACAATGAAACAGGACTGAAATTGAGAAAAACTTAAAGTGAAGGGGTTTTATGTAATTTCACAAAGAAGTCTTCTTTAAAGGGAAAGAATAAATTAACAAAGCAATCGTCTTCAACTTCTGGACATGCGTAACCAGCAGAAGAGGAGGATCTCTTGGTCATGATTTCTCTCCCATATGGCAACCAATTAACCCCAGATTTCAGGGAACGAATCGTTTCAATCGACCCAATTGAATCCCACAAATATCAGTTCCATCAACTAATCATTAATGTGGGAATAAATTGCTGCAACCAAACCTGGTGGTAAACAGGAACTCAAATCTGAAACTAGCTCTGTAAGTCCTAGTTCTAATACCAGCAGCGTTGAGAGCTCAGAATCTGTTTTAAGGTCGTCCAAGGGTTAGAAGGATATCCACCAAGTTTCAAGAGGAGAGGGCTTGGGATGGAAGAGATCAAACAAATCTCTTTCAGCCCTGTGGTTCGGTAATTACAGAGAACCAACAGCAACAGGTTAGTATTCAGGAATGAGGAAGGAACAAAGAAGAATGAATAGGGAGGAGGGAGAAAGAGGGGAAATAAGAGAGAGGAATCAACCAAGGATAGAGTTGTTCAGGATCGCAGGGACGAAGAAGAGAGAGAGAGCTTCAAACCTCTACCCGCAGGCACCCAAAACACAATGGTCAATTTAATCTTCGATTCTTCAAATCTAAAAATAATAGAACAATTACACTTGCTTTTAAAGGAAAACTTGCCTAGACTAATTGAAATAAAACTAGCAACTAAATAAAATCCCTAATCAAAATCGAAACCATAAGCAAGGGAATAAAATACCTACCATAACCTATTGCTTGCTTACTAAGACAATAAAAAAGGAAATTAAAATGAAGTCTTACTTAAATTTTCCACCTAACTAATTTCCCAGAATAATAGATTACAAACAAATCCCAATTAAAACTAAATCCTAGAAAGATTCCTATCCAAGCCCATTTCATCTTGTGGGCCCGCCACTGCATCAGTAACCTAATACCTAGCTAGCTTAGTGTAGGAGAACTAAACCTTAGGCTGTCCTACATCAGTTTTGGTATCAGAGCTTTAGGTTATAATGCAGTATCGTTAAGCCAAGCCAAGCCAAGCCACCAGCCAGCCTAGCCAGCTGGCTCCCACTTCAGAAGCAAGCCTTCGACAGGCAATTGTCCAAGAGGGGAATTTCCCCTACTATAGATATTAGCTACTAATTTAAATATTGCCCAAGTTAGTAGTTACTATTGTTAAGCTACTTACATAAGAGAAAGTTTCTATTTTTCAGTTTTAGGAAGTTTCTATTTTCAGTTTTTAGAAAGTTTTTATTTTCGAGTTTTAGAAAGTATGTATTAGGCAATACAATATGAGATTCTTCTTTTGTAAAGTTTTATTTCCAAGATTGAACCTCCCCTCCTTGCTAGTTGTCAACAAGGAATGATTGACCAGTCCACTTTCTATTTGTATTCAAAGACAACTCTATAAATATGAATAGAAGAGAAAGAAGAAAGGAGCTTTTGGAAAAAGAAGAAAGCTTGATTGTGATTTGCAATAGGGCTCTAGGCTGTGAGACTCAGCCGCCAGCCCCATTCCCTCCCCTCTCTCATTATTTCTCTCTCTATCAAGTCCATTCACCTATCGGTTTTGCTTGATCTTACCTATATCTTCCACTATTGATTTTTCTGTCTTCTCTCCTTCTCCCATCTGTTTCAGCATCCAACTACAACATTCTTATTGCTGCAATTAGATAGAAGACCAAAGTCTATCCTTGCTACTACAATCAAAGGAAGAAAGATCTCCAACAACAACAACCTACCAACATCAATTCCAGATATCGATTCCTGAGTAGGAACCAATTTTACAGCAAGTTTCAAAATTTCATATCTCCCCAACTACTGATCTGATCGACCTCCAATTTGGATATTGTTGTAAGGACATGTCAAACTACAATTCCTCCAAATTATTTAATCACCCAACGGTCGGATTGACCAGAAAAATAAGTTTCCTATTGCTGGTTTCCTGATTTTCTATTTAATCTACTGATGGGATTGGTGTAATTGATCCTATTGCAAGGTTAAGGGTCTGAAGTGATTGTAAACCCTAGCCTTTGCATCAGGTTCGAGTATCTATTTGTTCTAGTTAGGATTCCTGGTTGAGAGTCAGCCCTTGTGTGTCCACCCGTAATGGTAGAGTCTGTCAAACTATGTCAACTCCTCCTACCACTCAAATGACACCCGAGCAAAGGGAAATGTTGCTTCAACAAAATTAAGAGACCTTGAAAGCCCTTCAAGAAAATCATGAATTGCTCAGAGCTGCCCATGTAGAGTTGACTGCTAGTAAGACAAACAGTGAAATACAAGCTACTAGCATTCGAACAATTGGCCAAAATGTCCAAGCCATCACGGTAAGACTCGCAATCATTGAAACATCTGTCCAAAATTCTGACGGACAGTAAGACCACAACATTCAACGCATTGGACCAAGGTTTGAAAACCCTAATCCCACTCTAGAAAATAATGGCAATCAAAGGCGTCAAAAAAACAACTTTGATGGCCATGACAGGATAGGGGATAACTTCATTGGACATGGCAAGGCTAAGGGTAGAAGACTACGAATTCAGAAACAAAACACTGGTCTATATACTCCTCTTTCTATTCCTCACATCCCTGGAATGGACTTTGTGCTAGGTTTTCCTAAAACCTCGAGGGTCCATGATTATGTATTTGTAGTTGTAGGTCGCTTCTCGAAAATGGCACACTTCATTCAGTACTCCTAGATTTCCAATGTTTCAGTTGTAGCTAAACTCTTTTTCTTTCTTTCTGCTTTTAAATGCGAGGTCAACCACGTAACACTCTACTGTTTTATGTTGTTGATCTCGAAATATCTACATCATAGCCCGTTGGTAGGTGGCACCAGTATTTTTGAGACCGAATGACATCACCATATAGCAGTATGTACCGAATGGAGTTCTAAAGGATGTATGGGAGATTGTCCAGTATCATGGGTAACCAAAAACCATATTGTCAAATAGGAATGTCAAGTTCACTTGTCATCTCTGGCAAATTTTGTGGCGTAGTTTCGGTACTAAACTCTGTTTTTCTTCAGCTTTCCACCCTCAAACTGATAGTCAAACCAAGGTCATTAATGGGAGTTTAGGGAATTTGTTCTGTTGTCTCATAGATGAACACCTCACTAGTTGAGATCGAGTTTTTACCCAAGCTGAGTTTGCATAACACCTTTCTAAGAAACGAACCTGGCCTTTCTTCCTTCATGATCTATTTATGTCACCAACCCAAGACACCGATAGACCTTGTCCCTGCTGTGTCTAGCTTTAAGACATTCCAGTTAGTTGAGTCTATTTGTGCAGGACATACATAACTTGCATGCAAAGATTAAATGCAGGATAGCATTAAGTAATGAACAATATAAAATCCAAGGCAGATGTACACCGGGGAATGCAAGAGTTTCAAGAGGGTGAAATGGTGATGGTCAGGATTAAACCACAGTGTTTTGTTAAGGGAAAGCCGAGCAAACTATACGCTCGTAGTGCAAGTCCTTTCAGGATTCTTAAAAGGGTGGGAGCTAATGCCTATGTACTTGAGTTATCTACTGACATGGGAATCAACAACATTTTCAATGTTGAGGATTTGATTTCCTACCATGGCCCTTTTATCACCACTTTTTCAATTCTAATGTTCGTGATGCCCTCCCTTTCACTATTAATACTTCTGTATCCGAGCCTACTCCCCTTCCTGCTACTTCCACTCCTCCCATACCCCAGTTTGATCAACATTGAGGAAATTGAGAATATCCTTGATGAGAGAGTTACTTATACATGCACTAGCAAATCCAAAGTCTTAGTTTGGTGGCACGGACAACCTGAGATTGACTACATAGAGATCTCTATTGAGGAACTACAGCATCTCAACCTGACTATGCCTAGGTACTACAAAAATTTTATTCAATGGAGGTGAATTTTCTTTAGAATGATCCTAGAGTTCTACATTTTCAACCTTATGCTAGGGTGTCCCATAGGAAAAAGATGATCCATGTAACCAAACCCATTTAGTTGGGCTAAGGCTCAGTTGCATTGAGTTGTGGCACTCAACTACATAATTCAAGCATCTTCTTCTCCATCCTATACAAATACTTCTCCATCTCCATCCTATACAGGTACCTCTAATCTCCATCTTAAGCAAGAATCTATAGACCACAATGATATGCCAGCTTTTATCTTATATGAGTGTGCATGATGGAAGGTGCATTCTAAAAAAAGCCCATATTCATGATATGGACCATATGGCTGGTGTTTATATCCCCCTTTCTCCTTATCCTTGGGTATTGCATCAGTTATACCACTGGGATATATGATGCAGCCAACCAACCTAGATTATAGACTAGGAATCAAAGATCAGATCAACTACTGTAGAATCAGATATGAACTATTTTCCTGATAAAACAGGATCGAAAAGGCTTGCTGGTTTGTTGATTTCAGTAGCCTGTGATAGGGAAAGAAAGAGAGAATAAGAGGGGGCAGGGGGAGAGGATTAATTCACTCCATTCACTCCTTCTCTTCTCCTTCTTCTCTCTTTCTACCTTATTCTGTTACCTGGTATCAAAGCGGTTTTAATCTACCATTTTGAGAGTCGTTTCTAGGTTCTATGGTTTGTGGTGAAACCCTATTTCGTAGAAGAAGAAGTAGTAGGGTTTCGATGAAGATGATGAATGTATATGAAAATCATACCTGACTATTTATCTGATGCTGATTACTTCAAATATATGTTGCTGTTGTGATTTGCCGCTGAATCGATTCTGAAGATGCTTCAATCTCCTGCTGCCTTAAGAAATTCCGGCTCTGCTGTTTCTGCCTCTCCTGGTTTCAGCAAGTTATTCAACGTCTGCAATAGTTTACTGGTATTAGCTGCGGCTCCCCTGTTTGCCCAGTTGCTTCCCGATTTCATGTTTTGCTAGTAACGAATTGGGTAGTAATCAGTTTGCTGCCAAAATTTATTTCTGATCATCCACCATCATTCCTTCACAAATAAAACCACTGAAACTTGGTTTTATTCCGATTGGGAGTGGTTAATGCCTTGCTTTGTTTGCCTGAAAATTCTGCAACTCAGCTGTCATTACGTGGTTGCTCTGGGCATCTAATTCTGATTTGGAATCACCAGTCAGCCTAGGCGATTCCAGATCCGAACAATATTGCCATTCATTCTCTGTTAACTACCCTTGGCCCCTTGAACATTGTGGTTCATTACCAGATTACCATTGGGGTCCATTTATTCCCATTCTAAGGGTTTGTTTGCCTTTCCAATATGTCCAACTAGTTCTTCTTACCTCACAACTTTGGATCCAACAGTCGGAACGACTTCAAATTTGGATCTTATTTGCGGTTGCTGTTGCTTATGGGATTTCTTGTGTTGATCATCACTCGAGATGCTACTTATTGCTATTACCATATGATGGTGATTTTTTTTCTTGCATCCTCTGCATTATTTGTTCATGTAGAAAGCTCCACGTGAGGGGGAACGGAACATATACTTTGCTCATGTTCATGTCTACTCATGGAAGAGATAGTTTTATCATTGTTCAGCCTACTTGTCTTTTGCTCGTGACGAAACCTACTATACCTTTGCTCGTGTTAAAGCCTACATCAATTGCACGTATGCAACCTCTACTATAGTTGCACATGATGCAATCTCTATTACATGCAAATGATGCAACCTCTACTACGATTGTATGTGATGCAACCTCTACTACCTGCACATGATGCAACCTTTACTACCTCTATAACCTGCATGTGATGCAACCTCCACTTCCTACACGTGATGCAAACTCTACTTCCTGCACATGATGCAAACTCTACTTCCTACATGTGATGCAAACTACTACTATTTGGTTCGTAGTAACCTATACTGTGTTACTATTGCTACAGCTACAGCTATAACTATTACTGCTACTACTGCTGCAAATGTTATTGCTATTGCTAGTGCAACTACTGCTACTAATGCTACTTTTACAACTGTTACTGCTTGGTGTTTGTGAGTTTGTGTACATGGAATAAAATCTCGGCGAGATCTCGCCCTTCTCGACATTAGCTGAGACGAAAACAGGGTCAATAACCCTTTTCGTCTCGGCAGATGCATAATCTCACCGAGACGCCGAGATCTCAATAAATTTCGCAATTTCTCGGCGAGATCTCGGTAAATCTCGCCGAGAAATTGCTTTTTGTTTTTTTTTTCTCTTTATAAAAGAGAAAACTCACTGTTCTCGGTCGAGAACTCGACCGAGAACTGCTGTTTCCTCTTTTTTGTTAGTTTTTTGAAAATTTTCTTATTTCTTCCTCATTTTTTCTTTGTTTGGACTTTCAACTTGCAACGGGTGGTGCTTCAAACTGCGGGGATTGTTGTGGGAGTTTCATATCAACTGTTGAAGGTTAGATTCTTGCCCAAAAATGAGATTTTTAAATGAGACTATGAGAGAGAGAAAATTGATAGAATCTGATGAAATTTTTATATACGTAAGCCCGATCTACGAGACTATGGGATCATTCAGTATTGAACATTTGAACTATGATGTAATGATTTATAATGAAGTGTTATTTTGTTTCTCTTTCCCCAATGCATTATGTTATTGTCTCATTTGTCATATTTGATTGAATATAATAGCCAATATTAGCCTAAGTTTACAACAGACTTCAACATTGACTGCCAAAACATGGCTGTAAACCCAAACAACCACAAAGAGTCATTATTTTTACAATTTTATGCTCTAAATGTGTTTATGTATGTAAAAATGATGTTCCCCTGAAATTGGAGACATAAAAAATATATTTTGGCCACCGAGACAGCCAATACAGTGTCTCGGCAGCGCCGAGATCTCGGTTTCGGAAGAGGCCGAGACTCCTCCGAAACCCGAGATTTTAAACCTTGGTTAATACCTGAACACCAGTGTTGTGCTTCATATATTTTTTTTATTATTCCAAGCTGGAGCATGCTCCAACTTGAGTGGGAGTGTTGAAGATTGTACGGTTTTGATTTTGTCATCTAGGTGTCACCTAGCTTAGTGCTAATTTTTTGCTAAAAATCAGAAGTTTTACTGAAGAAAGAAAAGAATAAAATATACAAAGAACAGAAACTCTAAAGGAGAAGGCCCCACCTTCGGCAATGTCATAAGTAGGGGCTCCCAAAACCAAAAACAAAAAACCTAATAGAATCTAAAGTGAAGACGGCCTGAGGTGTCTCAAACCACATCTCTAGCGACAAAATCCGGACAATGATACCATGAAACCAAAGTCTACCCAATAGCCGCATACTCGTCCAAACCATTCGCAACAGTGTTAACTTCACGAAACAATGCGTGACACGTAGATGTAGAACACCAAGGTCAACATTCATACTCAAACCAGCTGCAACCAAACCAAGGAATCTTCCTTGCTAATAGGCACTCCACCATTGCAAATGAATCACATTCAAGCCAAACATGAGTCAAGCCCAAACCTTGAGCACCCTGAAGGCCAAGAAGAGCTGCCATAAATTATGCTTTGAAATTAGATCTCACGCCCAAGAATTCAGCAAACGGAAATGGACTAAACCGGAATGGTCGCGAATGACTCCACAACACCCGTAACACCTTGGTTACCAATGAAGCAACCATCAACATTTATTTTCCACCAATGACCAACCAGCAAGATCCACTGCAATTAGTGCACCAAGCAAGGCTTACAGACCCTCGTCAACAACTTGAAACAGTGAACCACCGCAACTCCTCCATAGAAGACACCACACAAGGCTGCTAAACAGACAGCCCGAGATCTCCTTCGCCACCGCATCTATGATACTACGCACAATGGGAGAAACTCATTCAAAGCAGCTCAAGTTTCTTCTGCGCCAAATATTAGACGCCACTACAAATAAATAGAGGACCAAAGATCTTTCAATGGCATTACCCGTTTCTTCTGCTTCCACCAAGAGAAACCTCAACCGAAGCAAACCCAAACCAACACTGAATAAAAATCCCCATAGCAAAGTCCATTATGCTATAGCAGTTTCACATGACAGGAATAGATGCTGGAAGGATTTTGATAGCTTAGTGCTGATTATTTTCTAGTTTAAGTTAAAGTCCTAGTTTAATTCTAATTCTTGTGAAGTTTACTTAAAGTCTAATACTTGTAAGTCCTCTAATTATAAATAAGAAAGGAGAGAGGGGAGACGATTAATTTGATCCATTTTCTCCCCTCTCTGCACTTTCACTCCATCTTCGCCGCCTTCTTTCTTTCTAACATATATATATATATATATATATATATATATATATATATATATATATAGAGAGAGAGAGAGAGAGAGAGAAAAAAAACAAATAATAATAATAATAATAATAATAAGGGTAAATTACACATACTACCCTAGACTATGGACTAATTACAACTACCATCCACTAGTTTCTAACAATTACACATACCACCCCGGATTTCAAAAACGTCTAACAAAAAAATCTATTCCGTTAACAATGTTAAGTTCAAATTTTACTTTGCCCTCCTCCCAAGGAATCAAGTATCGATACGATACACACTGTATCGGCCGATACGTATCGGTATCGACACTAGTCGATACGATAGCAGTCGATTCATCTCTTCATTTTTTAAAGGTATAGTATCGAGCGTATCGAACCGATACGGCTCGATACGCTCGATACGAACCGATACGCATCGATACACTTTAATTTTGATTTTTTTTTTTTTTAAAAAGAAGAAAAACCAACATGTATCAACCAGTATCGATACTGCTCGATACAGCCTTTTAAGTGTCGAGCAGTATCGATACTACTCAAAAACAGACCCTGTTCGTGTTTTTTCAAAAGCCGACAGCCACTGAAGCTTGAATACTCCTCTGCAACTTGATTTTTTTTCCAAAAATTTTAGGGCTTTTATTCTTAGTCCTAAAACGACTAGGAAGGTAGCATCAAACTGGGTTTTTGTGAAGATTAGAACCTGAAATCATTTCTTCAAGCTCCAAGGGCGGAAAACCCTAAAGGTATGAATTTCAACTTCAATTTTTTTCATAATAAATCGATTTTTGTGTTGTTTCTTCTCATGAATCAATGAACGATGGTCCTATTTGATGAATGCATACTACATGCATTGATTTAAACACTGATTTGAGGAGTTTTGGAAGAATAGAAGAAATTTTGAAATTTTTTTTTCCAAAAATTAATCATTTCCTCTTCTACTATTTATATAAGATGTATAGACCACTGACCTACCAGTTTTGCTTCTCAGTTATAATTTTCGAGTTTATTTTTTATTTTTTTTATTTTCTGGGTAAAAAAATAGAAATATAATTCAAATTATTATTTTTTTATGTAAAATTTGACTATTTTCTGTCTCTCTGTCTCTCTCTCTCTCTCTCTCAATTTCTATTCATTGATTCCATGTTTTGGCCCTGATTTGTCTTTCCAGTAGCAGTAACAATAATATGTACATGACTCTAACCTATTTTTTTTCATGAATCAACATTTTTTATTGTTAAGGAGAAATTTGTCGTCAGATCTAAGATATATGTGGTCTTGTAATAGTTAAGGCCCAAATATTTTTCTTTTTTTTTTTATTTCCTTTTATTACATCCTTGTTGTTTGTCGATTCTCTATGGGGTGTACATGACTCCATGAATTTGATTTCTATGCCATGATGTGTGTTCTTTTTTCTTCTGATCTCAATGTTCCTCTACTATTTTGTTAAGTTTTAGGTCTTGCTTTCCTTTACTTTTTTCTTAATGCCAGTCTCGATTGTAGGGAAAACTATAAAAAATGGTAAGGGTTTGGTATATTTGTGTTTGTTTCCACTGAGATGGGTATTTACTGAGGAGGTAGCTTTTGTTTTTATTTGTCTTTTTAAGGAAAATGGTTTCCAATAGGATTAGAAACTGGTTTTAATAAAAAGGCATGGTTCTGTAGATTTTTTTGTTGTTTTACAATACGTAGGGTATTCGATTAGGAGTTTATGTGTATCCATGATGCAAGAAACTTTTTTCCCCTCAATGTTGCTAATTATAGTGTTTTTATTCTTTAAAATTGTGTTTTGTATGTTCCTTAATCATTTTTGTGCCTATCTTGCCCAGTATCCATGTGTATCCACGATACGATACGATACGTCTCTTAATTTCAACTGACCGATACGATACCGATACACGATACTTGATTCCTTGCCTCCTCCTGTTCCCCAAATTCTCCTCCATCGTCATCGTCATCTTCACCTCTGCTTTTCGACCTGAATAGAGAGTTCAAGATCCTATAAGTTGATGACATGCACTATGCCGACGGGAAGGCCACACTGTGCAAGGACGTACTTTCCGAGCAGTTCTCCGGTTGTTCCAACCTCAACGCCATCGCCTTCATTGAGTGCATGATCCAAGCTGAAAAACCCGATCTAAACCTAAACATCTTCACTTGTATTGCGAACTACGAATTTACTTCTCAATGTGCTTTGTGCCACTTCCATCCTCAAGTTCACCTCACTATGCACTACCAACAATACATTTCTACCACTTTCATTTTTTATTTCTTTTTTTGTTTCTATTAATTAATTTGAAATCAGAAAATTTAATGAATTCTGCTCTGGATGAATTGGTTTGCCCAGCAAAATGAAAATGCTTTGTGTTTATAAATTTTATGTACACTGTGTGCGAAAAGAAGAGAAACATGAACCATCTATCCGGGTATTTTCTCTTTCTTTACTGAAAGGGGACAGCATCTTTGCCTTTGACACAACGGATCCAATAAAATCTTTGGAAGTGGCTTTCGCCACCACCATGGCATCCAAAATCCCATGGACAGCTGTGCTGGGGAACCACGACTAGAGGTTCGGATTGGTCTCTGCTATGAACCTTCATCCGGAAGGGTCAATGATCGGTGAGAGAGAGAAAAGGGCATCCCCATCTCCCTAATTGTAGATTCATGAATCACCAGAGTTGCAAATCACCACTCCATCCACGACAACACCAATGCAAACTGTCCATGGCAGCTTAACAGTCATTGGATCCCATGGAAACACTGGAGCTTCCAACAAGGGTGATGGTGGAGGAGGAATAGGCGATGGTCTGATAGAGATTCATCCTCCTCCTGTGGCTGTTGCTGCAGCTGCGAAGACTTGGATTTGGAGCACCTCATACAGTGATGCCAGCGAAACCATATTGGAAGAATAGAGGTGAGATGACCTCGTCCTCTTCACCGAGGTGTAGGCAGCGGTGACGTGAGTTGACCGGAAACATAAGATGTTGAGGGAGAAGCTGCTGTTGAAGGCGAAGATTGTTATTCTTCACGAAATAGAAAAAGAGAAAAGCGAAGCACTTTTTTGTTCTTACAAAATTAAAACAATCTAACATCACCAACAGACTTAACAATGTTAACAAGAATGGACCTTTTTGTTACACGTTTCTGAAATTAGGGGTGGTATGTGTAATTGTCAGATACTAGTAGATGGTACATGTAATTAGTCCATAGTCCAGGGGTGGTAAACGTAATTTTCCTTAATAATAATAATAATATAATCCTCCTAATATCTAGTTTCCTAAGATAGGTAAATTAACTTAGAAACTACTTGAGGACTCTTATCCTGCTAAACTACCAAACTCCAAAATGGAAACTAAATCTAATAAGACTCTTCTCAAGACAAAACTTTAACAGCTAATGATTGGGCCCTACAAGATCCTTATAAGGCAATAACTATTATTAGATAAAACTTAAACTAATCTCTAATGGGTCCCACAACTAACTAAAATATTTATGTCCATGCACCCATTTTTGAGCTTTACAATTCAGTCCATTACAAATAAAACCCAAAGGATTAAAATCTTATACCCCATAGATATTAAAATAGGACCTGCATTAATATAAGTATAAGATGAAAACCCAAGAGATTTATGACTTCCAAGATTTGTCTAAGGGTATATAGTCAAGTCTGACAACCAAGTTTAAAAAAGATATTTTCCCTTAATAAATAGATACAAGCAGTACAGCATATTACAGTGAAAAAAATAAAATAAAATAAAATATCTTAACATATGTCACCATCATAATTCCATGCTTGCAAATATTTCACATCTGATACTGGTCATAAAAACCAGCAAAGTTGCATCCTTGGAATTAACAAAATCTATTGCAGCATAAATCTTAATAATCACTTGAGGTACGGCATGTAATATACAGTGCACAACTAGACACATGGTGTGGCCACACCTTATGCATACCAAGTAGCCAAAATTAAAGGACAGATCATTTTACTTACAATGAAAGGAACGAAAGCTATCCAAAAATATGTATGCCAACCTGCACAAATAATAATGAATACGGAAGCCTTTAGCATTTAAACTCTACAACCAACCAGTGAAGAACAGAAACAGTGGGTCTACTGAATGATTCCAAAAAAAGTTACAACAAAAGTCAAAATACATCTTGAGGTACTCGATAGTTTGTTGACATATACCAGGCTTCCCCTAAAGAAATGGTTGAATCTGTAAACTTTAGTGTTACAATAATTCATTAAAAAAAAAATTAAAAGAAAATTTTGTTACAACATTCTTTCCTACTACAGAAGTGATAAATGTCACAATGAAATTGGTTGTCAGCATGTTTATTGCCATAATTTGTAAGACTTGACAGCTAAAAATGGTATCTTTTTGACATCTCACATTTGATTTGACATACATAATCAACCAACACCTTTAAGGAAAAGCATCTTAAAATAATTCAATTAAGCAACACAATCCTGGGTTAAAATAGCATAAGTGTGAAACAATTGGAAAGGTAACGATAAAATAAAAGGGAAACACTTGGTGATATCTTACATCAGAATTTATTAATTCTTATAAGTGGAATTACTTACCATTAACATTGAGCAACAAGAAAATGACCACAAAAATCCAAAGATACCAACTGCAGCAGAAGGAATAGGAAATCAATGAGAGAATGAATACGAAATCAATGAGAGGCACAAAAAGAAAAATGGAGAGTCAAGGGGGAAAATAACTAAGAGAAGGGCATAAAAATTAACAGAAAATAATGAAGTTAACAAAGAAAATAATGAAGTTAACAAACAACGGCAACAGAAAGCTTTTACATTCAGCAAGCACACTCAGGCAACATTTACCTTATACCAACTACTTTCTTAAAATCAGCTTCAAGGCAACGTATCATGTACTTGTGAAAATTAAACTTCGGGTTTCCCCTGCAATGAGTCTACAACAAAATAACTTTAATGAAAAGAAAAGTGCTTATTGAAAGGACAAAGATAAGTTAGTAATTGAAAGATCAGAACTGACAATATTAAACTTCAAATGAAATAGCTTACCCCAATGAAACCCAGTCGCAGTGTCATATAATCTGATTTTGTCACAGATCCATAAAATTGCTTGACGAAAGAATGCTGAATGAACAACATTGTATTAGGACATCAATAAATAGAGTGTACAATATACACTCCATCCCATCACAATGGGTGTTTTGGACAAAGTCATAAATTACAACAGGTGACAAGAAACCCAAGCTCAAGTTTATTTCAAAGATATAGGTACAAAGACCCCAAGCCCTTACATGCGACCTCCAAGGAACATACTGGTCATCCATTGGATGGCAGGAGATCTGTGGAGCATAATTCAGGACAAATGAGCTAAGCTGAGGTGTATTTTACACAATCTCTTGGCATCTGCATTCGACCTCATTCTTGTTGTCTTTTTCTTTTTACCTTATTTTTAGTGGGCAGGGGACATTGGTTGAACATGTCTTTGGCCTGCCATAAGGCCCATAATAGCAGTTATATGACTATGTAAGAACTCATGTGACTTCTTTTAGTCCTGATTCTTAGGTATAATTAGTTTCTTTTATTTAAGTAAGTTTTATTTGATTAGACTTTCTGAAACCTATATAGAGGCTAACCATGGGGCATAATTAGTTCCTTCTTTTTTTTTTTTTTTTTTGTGGGGATAAAAAAATATGTTTATGTTTGCTTTTAATTTCCATTTGATTTGGCACAGCAATTTCACCATTGAGTGATATGATAACTTACCAGCCAACCCAGCAGTGCTGTGTTTTTCCCTATACCCAAGAAATGATCTTTGATAAAAGCATGTTGATGGACATGAGTGATCTTTGGTTTCAAAACTGCACAAACAAAGTTATGGATTAGATGAAATGCTTGGAAAAGGAAATAGGATTGCTAATTCTGTGGCAATAAAGTAATCAGCATCATGTGGTCACAGTTTTCCACTGTCAATCTACATGGGAAAACAGAGAATGAGATGCAGGTTTAACTGTTAACAGCATTACCCTCATCAGGATCATATATATCTTTAGCAATAGAATCCTCCCAGTGCTTCCATTGACGTATCTGTATCATGGCCCGGGGTGTGGGGGGGAATAAACATCCAAAGGTAAGGTGAAAGAAATGATTATTTTATTGATGAAAAATTGCAATTACAAGACAAAGCAATGTGAACCTGTTACCTTGGCTCCTCCAAAAAAAATGGTAAGGACACAGGAAGTCACATGGACAATTGCTAGCACAAAGATAAATATATGCAGATGATGTAATGCTTCAGTTGATAACAGCGGTACCTTCTCCTGGAAAGATAGGGAGAGAAAAATATAATCAAGCCTCACATCTCTGAAATAAGCAATATATTAGGCAAAAGCATGTACAAGGACCTAGAGAAAACTTTTATCACAAATATGACCACAAACTATTCCTTAGAAGCAGCATAATATGTATCTATCATGTAACGTATCAGAATCACAATTTTGAGACACTGTCAATGTGTCCATAAAAATAAGAATACGTCCAAAAATTTAAATGAGATAAACTGCGACATAAAACTAGTTACTTAACCGTTGGTAGACAAGACACTCGATCCATTTGGGCGTATAGAATGAGAAAAGTCTTAAATCCGTTCTTCTCTCACATGCGCACGGGGTAGTGATGAAGAGACCAGTATATATAATTGGAACCACTAACAGTTAAATGGATGATTGTCTGATGGAAACTGAACGAAGAGAAACGAAGAACTGTAATTTAAATCAAAACAAATTACCTTCTTTTCACAATAGCCCGAATCTGTTGACGAGGAGAAGAGTCGTCTCCCACCCCCGAACACGGAAGAAGAGAAGGAACTTTGATAATGGGCCGTGGTTTCTCTAGCGGTACCAGCAGTACTGTCCTTTTTGCAAGGAAGCATGTGATTGGCCCAACTCGGGGGCATACAAATTTTAGCGATCCGAACTTGGAATACGGTTAGAAGAAGGGAAATGAACCCCATAAGCATCAATTCTGCGATTCAGACACAAAATCCATAGAAGATGAGCGCTCTAGAGTCTAGCCATCCATCTTTTCAGTTAACAGAGAGAGAGAAGCCAACCTTCTTTAACTTTTTGCAAGGCTTCAAAGAGAGGCTTCTGGTTCTTCTTCTTCAAATACTGAAATCAATCAAACAGAGGAAACCGTGCAATTCAGCTTCAAAATTGCAGCAAAATTCGAAACCCAGAAGAAATTCTGGTAGGTATCCATGATTAGTTAATTATTATTAGAAATGAAGCAAAGGAAGTAGAATTACTTGAAATATCAGGGAAAAGGGAAGTATATAGAAGAAAATGGTGAAGAAACAGTGGAGAAAGAAACGACAAAAGACATTACCTTTCCAGTATAGTGAAGGATCCTTTCAACGGCGAGAGAAATGGAGACGATAACGCTGCAGACGAGAGCCACAATCCATGTCGGCGTGTACTCCAACGTTAATTCCTCGGTCCCTGTTGTTTCCGCCATTGTTTCACGGCCTCAGAGACACTCTCTCTCTCTCTCTCTCTCTCCTCTTGTTTGTAATGGATCAGCATATAAAGCTAGAGCTAGTAATAAAGCTCAAATGGGTGGTTTGGACCTTACAGAGGGTTGGACGGACGGGTGGAGGGGAAGGTTTTCCAAAGGACGAAAGATGAGCGAAGAATCAAAGAATGAGACAAGAAGACTCCCATTTGAGTCTATGATGGTACTTTTTGAGAGGGACTGAGATTTCAGAGATAAAATGAAAAAAAGAAACGCGTGAGATGAGAATTAAAATAAAAAAGGAAAGGGAAAGTCAAAGATTTATTTTTATTTTTTTGGGTAAGAAGGGAAAATCAAAGATACCACAAGTAAAGGCGGGAATCTGGGAAAAACACGTTTACTGATATGAACACAAGGAACTGGCTGAGGAAGTTGATGATGTGGCTAAATCAATTGATGTTACGAAGACTGATCGAGGCTATCGGACGAAGAAGAAGACAACTACGTTGAAGGATTACCTGGAAGCATAAAGAAAGAACTCAATTGCAAATGGCAAGGATGAGGATGGTCTGTTAACAACTGTCGTAGAATGATAATGGGTGGATAACCCAATGATAGTTTGTTAAGATATTTTCAAATTGCTATTATTATTATTTTTTTATTCAATCAATGTTATCATGCTTCACACATGTATTGGCCAAGATATAAGGCCCTCAGAAAAAGTTCCACATATATAGAAATTGTTATCTTCGTCTTCCTTGCTTCTCTGAACCTCGAGGATCTATCCTCAATCGCAGAACACCCTTCTCCTTTCTAAGAGGCTCATATCACTTGGTGCTTTCGTTGAGAGGAGTGTCATTAAGCCAACCACCGTGATGGCCGATGGAACTCGTCTGCGACAACTCGATGAGTCAGTCAAGCGCCTAAATGAGACCACATCATCTCAAGGCAACCGTCTCGATTCTCTGCAAACTTCTTTGGATGACCAACGGCGAGCCTTCTCCGAAATGATTGTACGGCTCACCGCCTTGGATGGTAAGTTCGAGCAGTTTCTACGCATACCACCACCATCAACCCCAGATCGTGAATCGAGGCCTAACCTCAATACCAGTGCTGAATCGTCTGCCACAACCATAGCTAACCCGATCCAAACTCGCACAATACGCTTGGATTTTCCTCGATTCGATGGGATCGATCCCATCGGTTGGATCTTCAAGGCCGAGAGGTTCTTCGACTATCACGGCACACCTGATGAACAAAGATTGTTGGTTTCGTCATTTCATATGGATGGCCCGGCCTTACAATGGTTTCAGTGGATATTCCGGACAGCACAGTTTACCGATTGGGCATCCTTCATACGATCCCTGGAGATTCGATTTGGTCCAACAGAATTTGAAGACCCCCAAGGCGCGTTAACCAAACTCACACAAACATCCACAGTTGAAGCTTACCAATCCCAATTCGAGCTGCTGGTTAACCGCACCTCTAGTGTATCTTCCAAGTTTCTCATTAGTTGTTTTATTTCGGGACTGCAACCAGCCATCCGTTGTGAGGTCATGGCCTTCAAGCCTACTGTGAGGACAAAGATGAAAATCTTTAGAAGTCGCCACCTAGATTTAGGTCTATGACCTTAGAAATGTGAAATCTCACCCCAAGGTAAGACTTCGATTGACTCATGACCCTTAGATTGGATTTCTCGTCCATCAGAGATTGGGTAAGTGTCAGGTTACGGTTATGGGAAGGGGTTAGGCACCCAAACCGCCCGATCGAAATCGATCTCCTATACCTTTCATATGCTAGACTCTATTTGTCAAACCAAACCAAACCAAGTGGTTTGATATCATTGAACCGAATCTGTATTCATCAGATTGCCTACGTATTACGAAATTATTCTGAAAATCAGGTTCACCATCGTAGTTCAGGTGTGATTAAAGTTTATGGATGTGATTTATGCTTGTGCATGATTAAGTTCATTGTTCAAATTGAAGTTTATGCTTGAAAGATTGAGAAACCCTATGGATTAGGATCTGGATAGTCCATGTGGACCGATAGATAGTCTTAGTGGATCTAAGAATGAATAACCCTTTTTTGATCAAAATATAGATAACATAGTCTCGGTTGGAATAAGGATAACCCTATCTGGGTTGGAATGTGGATAATCCTATTTGGATCAAAATTGGGGTGGATATCCTAATGGATCTATAGATAGTCCAAGTGGACTAAGGTGTGGATAACCCTTTTTGGGTTGGAATATGGATAATACTTTCTAGGTTGGAATATGGATAACCCTTTATGGGTTGGAATATGGATAACCCTTTATGGATTGGAATATGGATAACCCTATATAGGTTGAAATGTGGATAACCCTATCTGGGTTGGAATGTGGATAAATATTCTAGTGGATCTATGAATAGTCCGAGTGGAGTAAGATTTGGATAACCATTTCTGGGTTAGAATATGGATATCCTAGTGGATCTATGGGTAGTCCGAGTGGACTAAGGTGTGGATCCGAATTTGAATTTCTCCCAAATGGCCTACGTATCCTAGGGTTTGCCTTAGGAATCAGAATCCATGTAGTTCAAAGAATTGGATTGAAATGGTTGATAAATATCCTAGTGGATCTATGGGTAGTCCAAGTGGACTAAGGTGTGGATCCGAATTTGGGTTTCTCCAAAATGGCCTACGTATCCTAGGGTTTGCCCTATGAATCAGAATCCACGTAGTTCGAAAAATTAGGTTGAAATGGTTGATAAATATCATAATGGATCTATGGGTAGTCCAAGTGGACTAAGGTGTAGATCTGAATTTGGATTTCTCCCAAATAGCCTACGTATCCTAGGGTTTGCCCTAGGAATCAGAATCCGCGTAGTTCGAAAAATTGGGTAACATTTTCTAGATTAGAATAATTGAAAACCTATTATAGGTTTAGGGTTTAGAACCTATTCTATGTTTAGGGTTTACCGAGGGACAAAATCGTCCTAAATTACCCTTTTCATCTTGAATTTTAATTTTGAAAGGTTTGGCAAAGCATTTTTTCTTTCTTTATTATGGTTTTTTTTATAATTCTCATTATGCCCTTCCCAAGAATGTGGGTGCCTAAATGCACGTCCCCACACCTAATATGTTTGCTAGGTGTACAGATATGGCAGTTCGACTAGGGTGTTGCATAAATTAAATTATTGTCAAAATTGAATTATTCATCTAAATATGACATATAACACATTTATGGCAAGAAATACACATATAGTAAGATTGTGAAAATCTCCTTAATATGGCATGCATTGCAAATAAGGCAAGAGCCTATATGGTAAGATCTAATATGATAATTCTAAGCATGGCAAGACCTAATATGACTATTTTTAGGGTTTTCTACCTTAATTGCTATTTTCTTTTCATTTTAAGATTTTCTACCATAATTGTTGTTTTTCAATTTATCTCTTTTCAAGACGAATATGATGAATGAAAACATTCCAACTATAGCAGTGGTAGTAATCCAAACATAGCAATAAGCATCCAAACATGACAGTAATCATCTAAATATGATAGTAAACATGTGACAGACAAATATGGCAATAAGCATGTGTAGCATTCCAAAACAACAAGAATCATGCCAGCATCAAGAGGTGGACATATTAACATGGAATCCAATGGTTCAGATTTAATGTCATCACATAATCAGAAATCAATTGATCATCTAGTAGATCAAATTTATCAATAAATGGCTCAAGATCAAATGTCATAATTAAATCATGTGAAAATAACTTAACATCAAATGGTCATATACAAATTTGCATTAAAATTTTTTAAATCAATAGTCACAATTAATCACATCAAACTCCTAAGATCAGATCCAGATAAGATAGCCATAATTTAATCATCCAAAATCCATATCAATGGTCCATATTTAATCACCTTAAATTTCAAACCAATGGGATCAATTTCGTAAAATTCTAAGCATTTCAGATTAATTTTGATCACATGAAATTCCTACATGTAATTGATCCAATTAATCTCAAATTCTCAAGATCAGATCCAGATCAGATGGTCATAATTTAATCATCCAAAATCCATATCAATGGTCCATATTTAATCACCTTAAATTTCAAACCAATGGGACCAATTTCATAAAATTCTAAGCATTTTCAGATCAATTTTGATCATATGAAATTTCTACATGTAATTGATCCAATTAATCACATCAAATTCTCAAGATCAGATCCAGATTAGATGACCATAATTTAATCATCCAAAATTCATATCAATGGTCCATATTTAATCACCTTAAATTTCAAACCAAATGGATCAATTTCATAAAATTCTAAGCATTTTTAGATCAATTTTGATCACATGAAATTTCTACATGTAATTGATCCAATTAATCACATTAAATTCTCAAGATCAGATCCAGATTAGATGACCATAATTTTAATCATCCAACATTCATATCAATGGTCCATATTTAATCACCTTAAATTTCATACCAATAGGATCAACTTCATAAAATTCTAAGTATTTTCAGATCAATTTTGATCACATGAAATTCCTACATGTAATTGATCCAATTAATCATATCAAATTCTCAAGATCAGATCCAGATAAGATGGTCATAATTTAATCATTCAAAATCCATATCAATGGTCCATATTTAGTCACCTTTAATTTCAAACCAAATGGATCAATTTCATAAAATTCTAAGCATTTTCAGATCAATTTTGATCACATGAAATTCCTACATGTTTGGATCAATTTTATCCACATGAAATTTCAACACATTTGGGTCAATTTTAGCACATGAAATTTCAAATAAAGAACAAAGAAAACGATAAAGCAGAGTTTACCTATTTTTTCTGATTTCTCCTTCTCTTGATCTTCTTCTTCTTCTTCTTTTTATTCTTTTTCTTCCTCTTCTGTTCTTTTTTTTTTTCTGGTTTCAGCTCCTCTTCTTTTCTCCCCTGTGCTCTCTCTCTCCCTCCTTTTATTCTAGGATCTGCACCTCCTAGTTCACAATCCAAATATTTTCCTTAGAGAAATCGACTCCCTTCCTTGTTGGGCCTCTTGACACTTAGTCATACCTTTGTTTTCCTCTTTAGATTTTTCTTAATTCTCTTTCTTTATTTGAAACCATGACAACCAACTAAACTTTTTTTTTTCTTTATTCTCTTTTTCTTTCTTTTTTCAACTCCCTTTTTCTTTTGTTATTTTTTTTTTCTTTTTCTATCCAAAACCGACATTAGACTAGATGATTTTCTCCCCCTAATTTGATTCTAGGATCTGCATCTCCTAGTTCACAATCCAAATCTTTTCCTTAGAGAAATCGACTCCTTTTCTTGTTGGGCCTCTTGACACTTAGTCATACCTTAGTTTTCCTCTTTAGATTTTTCTTAATTCTCTTTCTTTATTTGAAACCATGACAACCAACTAAACTTTTTTTTTTCTTTATTCTCTTTTTCTTTCTTTTTTAACTCCCTTCTTCTTTTGTTATTTTTTTTTATTTCTTTTTCTATCCAAAACCGACATTAGATTAGATGATTTCCTCCCCCTAATTTGATTCTAGGATCTGCATCTCCTAGTTCACAATCCAAATCTTTTCCTTAGAGAAATCGACTCATTTCCTTGTTGGGCCTCTTGACACTTAGTCATACCTTAGTTTCCCTCTTTAGATTTTTCTCAATTCTCTTTCTTGATTTAAAACCATGACAACCAACTAAACTTTCTTTTTTTTTTTGGTTAAATCAACGTACCACCTCTTGCTTCTCTATTATCTTTTCTTTACAAAACAACGACACCTAGCTCATCTCTCCATTTTTTGCTTTTTTTTTTCTTTCCTCTTTTATTCTCTTGGAGATACCTAGTGCCCACACAATCTTTCCTTAATTCGTTCTCACCTCATGCTTTCCTTTACTATCTCATTGTTCTATGGTTAGCACTACGATCTTCCAAATCAAACCGTGGCTAGCATGATATGTTATTTGCTTCTTCGTTTAACACCTCCAACCTATCCAATACATTAGGTAAATGTGACACCACCTACTTGCTAAAACAACCACATGCAAATTTCTCTCTTTTCTTAATATCTCATGTTGACACCTAGCATCTCAAAGATCCCTTCTTGCTTAATGCATTCCCATGGCCAGCATTAACATGCATTTTTGTTAAATTCCACCCACTGTAAAAATGGGGTGCTTACACCTACTTCCATGATTCAAGCGGTTGGCCTCGCAAGGCTCCAAGAAGCCAAGATGCATGAGGCTCGTAGATTGTGGTCAAGGCAACCTGCTCCTGCACGGCCTCCAGCATTACTACCTAGCCCAAATCCACTACCTGCTCTACTTCCCCCGCCACCAAGACCACGCATTCCAGTCAAACGGTTAACTCCATTAGAAATGCAGGCTCGAAGAGAGAAGGGATTATGTTATAATTGTGACGAAAGATTTTCTCCGGGTCATCGTTGTAAAAGTCGACAGTTATTCCTGCTCGAGTGTGCTCCTGAGGAGACTGAGATACCACAGCCTGAATCAGTAACAGAGGCATTAATCCTCCCTGAGGAAGCAGACACCACCACTGATCCTCTGGCGGAATCAGAGATCTCTTATCACGCCTTAGCTGGCCAAAACTCTGCAGCCACGTTACGATTCACGGCCTGTGCCTGCGGATCGCCACTGCAAGTCTTGGTGGATAGCGGGAGTACTCACAACTTCTTGCAAAGCCAGGTAGCTGAGTTTTTGAAATTACCAATTAAGGCTGCGAGCCAGATGACAGTACTGGTAGGGAATGACACTACTCTGCAAAGAGAAGGTGTGATTCGCCGACTTCCTATCCAGTTGCAATCTTACAATACAGTGGTGGAAGCCTTGGTACTGCCCATAGTTGGAGTTGATTTGCTATTAGGAGTGCAGTGGCTCTCCACATTGGGGCCAGTCACCCTTGATTATCGAAAACTCTCTATGCAATTCTATGAAGGCACGACTCTGGTGTCCTTGATCGGCACTTCCTCTAACACGCCAACGCAAATGAGTTACCAGGGAATACATTGACTGGTACAGATGGGTTCAGTGGCTGCCTACTACCACCTGGATGTCAACACAGTTACAATGAATTTGTCGGACCAGGTACCAGCAGACTTACAATAGTTACTGGATTCCTTCGCACATGTCTTTGCTGAACCAATCGAACTTCCACCCCCTCGGGCACAAGATCATCGTATTCATTTGCAAACTGGAGCACAACCAGTAAATGTTAAGCCATATCGATACCCCCATTACCAGAAATCCGAGATTGAAAGATTGGTCTCCGAAATGTTACAAGCTGGTACCATCCGCCCCAGTACGAGTCCATTTTCGTCGCCGGTTCTGTTGGTAAAGAAGAAGGACGGAACCTGGAGGTTCTGTGTTGATTATCGGGCCTTGAACGCTGTGACAGTGCGGGATCGTTTTCCCATTCCTACAGTCGACGAACTGCTGGATGAGCTACATGGAGCATACTTCTGGGGAGGGAGTGACCATGGATCCCAATAAACTTGAAGCGATCCTACAGTGGCCAATTTCGAAGACTGTTAGAGAGTTGCGGGGCTTCCTCGGTATCACGGGGTATTACCGAAAATTTGTATCTCGATATGCCAGAATTGCTTCCCCACTCACGGATTTACTACACCATGGTTCTTTCAAGTGGTCATCCAAAACTCAACAAGCCTTTGAGGCACTCCAGGTCGCCCTTACCACTGCTCCGGTATTAAAACTACCCGATTTTTCTCGACCCTTTACGGTGGAGGCCGACGCCTCAGGAGCAGGCATTGGAGCAGTTTTGACCCAAGACAAGCATCCGATAGCCTTCTTTAGCTGAAAATTATCTCCACGGATGCAAGCAGCATCAACCTACATACGGGAAATGTACGCGATCACGGAATCAATCCGCCGATGGAGACTGTATTTATTGGGCCAAATTTTTTTTATCAAAATTGATCAGAAAAGTTTGAAGGAATTAACTGAGCAGCTGATTTAAACTCCAGAGCAACAACAATGGCTCTTTAAACTACTTGGGTTCGATTTTGAAATCATATATCGACCTGGCAAAGATAACACTGCCGCAGACTCTCTTTCACGGATTCCTTCCTATTCCTTCATGGCAGTCAGTGGACCCCTTTATGGATTCTTGGATCAACTCAGGCAAGAGGTCAGTACTCATCCTGAACTTGTAGCCATTTGTGAAAACCTCCATACTAACAGTGAACAGGAGAGCACTTACTCCCTTCGTAAAGGGTTACTATATTATAAACATAGACTGATGTTGTCTGCCACTTCACCATTGTGTGACCTCTTGTTACGTGAATATCACTCTTCGCCGCTTGGGGGTCATGCTGGAGTATCGCGCACGTATGCTCGCCTGGCTGCAAATGTCTCTGGAAAGGGTTGCGGGCTAGTGTCAAGCGCTTTGTGAAGAACTGTCCCATCTGCCAACAAATCAAACCATTAACTGTCTCTCCGGCCGGTCTGCTACAACCCCTGTCGATACCCACCCAAGTGTGGGAAGACGTCTCTATGGATTTTATTACAGGGTTACCTCCCTCAGTCGAAAAATCAGCTATTTTGGTGGTGGTAGATCGCCTCACCAAATATGCCAATTTCTACCCCTTGGCTAGCGGCTACACCAGTGCGAAGGTTGCAGAAGAGTTTGTTCATCACATTGTGCGTCTCCACGGCCTCCCTCGCTCCATCATCAGTGACCGTGACCCCTTATTCATCAGTCGATTATGGCAGGAACTATTTCGACTCCAAGGGACATCTCTAGCTATGAGCAGCTCATATCATCCCCAGAGTGACGGCGAGACTGAAGTCCTCAATCGATGCTTAGAAATGTATTTAAGAAGCTTTGTTTGTGATTCTCCCAGACAATGGGTCCGATTCCTTCCTTGGGCTGAGTATTCGTATAACACAGCGTATCATACTGTCACACCCCAATTCTGGACCAACCAGAATGGTGTGATGAACCGCTAAATAACCAACGGTTCAACCAGGATCTCAAAATAGGTTATCCCACATATGATAAACCAAAACACATTCCACATTAATCAGAGGTAATAAAGTAAATAGCGGAAGTCTTATAGATAATGAACTAAGGTCTAATCATGATAAATAATTAATATTCCATTTATTTCCATGTAACCAAAACATAATTTAATACATATTACAATATCCAAATACGAAAACTAAACACTAAACGTATCCACCATTGAAACGCTCGCTTAACGAACTATCTTCGTCTTCCACAGCTTGCTCACCATGGCCGCCACATGTTCATATGTTGGCGTGTTGACATAATTTTCAATCATAATACCTGCAACATCAGAAACTAAAAGAATTGTACGCACGAGGGTCAGCTCTCCAACTTGAGCTCAGTGAGTAAACAAAACAATGCAACAATACATATGCATGCAATCAATTCATATCTTTGGTCTGGTTTAAAGTTTGCAATGTGCTATAGAAAGGATAGGTGGCCGCCGCACCTCTATACACGAGTGTGTGGAAACGCCCAATGAAAACGGCACCGTCGCCCCACATGCACCCACCATGGACAATATACACCCCATGAAAACGGCATGGCTGTATCGGTTGCCCATACCAACACGTAAGCCCCTGTTGGCGAGGGCTTGCAAACTGGGCTCGCAACTAACCAACCCTAATGCCAAACAATGTATCCAAGGCCTCACCCCAGCATCCCTCAATACATCCATAGAGATAGAGCTAGGGTCTGGTGACCAGGCTGAACCACAATGCCACGTCCCCCCTGATACCCTACGACATATTAGTTCCGCTAAGGTAATGGCGATACGACGATGTTAGTGGACAAGACTTGAATTGAGATAGAGCTAGAGTCTGGTGACCAGGCTGAACCACAATACCACGTCCTCCCCCTGATGCTCCCCTCGCATCAAGCACACTAACACTTGCTTAGTGGACATGACTTGAATAGACCATGGCACAATATACACCCCATGAAGAATGGTCATGATTGTACCGGTTGATACCATCCCTACCCGCACCATATACACTAGCCAAACACAAACATTCACATGCCTATTCCTATCATCATCATCATCATCATGTTATAAACAATAAATTTAAATATGCATGAAAAGTAATAATAGAAATATTGGATGACATGTTGAATGCACATTACAAGCATACACGCATAAAATCATTCATGGCATCGGACTCAAGAAATAAAAACAATTTATTATTAACCAATTAGTTTAGGTCTTGTTCCCTCACCTTAGCTTGTTAATAGATCCTCTTCCACGCTTTAAAATCACCTTTATAATGTTATTATATTGTTAGAAGACCTAACAAAGTCGATAAAATTTAATTAGAATTTATTCTAATTTTTAAAATCATTCTGTTAACTGAGGGTCGGAGGTAGGGTCGGAGTCATGATCGACCCTGGGTGCGACCCTCCCCCTAATCTGAACTTCCCGAACACTGAGGGTCGATGCTAGGGTCGGATCTGCCATCGACCCTAGGTGCGACCCTCCATGGTTTGAGTCGAAAATATCATATTTTGTTCTCTCTTTCATGGTTGGGTCCTATGGCTTACTTCCACAATCCATTCTATACATGTTCTATGGTTTAAAACTATACTTTATTTACCTACATGGTTTTAATGATCTCCTCCATGGTTTTCCATGAAAACCTAACCATGGATGGATGATTTGGGCTTCTTCTAAGTCATATCCTCTTCATAAACCATTATAAAGTCTTAAATAAATCATGGGGAATGTATCCATACCTTAGTTTTGCTGAGATTCAGAGTTCCTCTGAATTTCCTCTTCTTCCTTAGCCTTTCCTTCAAGTTTTCCTTCTCTTCTTCTCTTCCTTCTCTTCTCTTTCTCTCAATCCAATTAGGGTTGTAAAAGGAGTGAAAGAGGCATAGTGACGTCCTATTTATAGAGTAAAACCTCCCAAAATAAGTCCCATTGAGTTTAGGAAAGGTTCCAATCGAAATTAGGAAGGTTTCCTAATTTTCGGTTCGTGCTGTTTTTCCCGAGTACCGAGGGTCGATGGGAGGGTCGGACAACTCATAGACCCTGCGACCTATGGTTGAGGGTCGATGGGAGGGTCGGACCTGCCTGTTAAAACCTGCGACCCTACCCTCATTTTGACTGTTTTTGAGCAAATTTTCATATTGGGTCTTGGGTTTCTTCACACACTTGGTCCACTTGGCTCGACCATGATATGTAGACGGATCCCGACACGAAATATAAGGTTAGGCCGGGTTTGTGGCGTGCGGGTCTTACACATACAACGGCAGGATGTCTCCCTTTCAGGCTCTATACGAGCAAGCACCTCCCACAATACCTCGCTACATTCTGGGTTCTGCAAGCACAGAGGTCGTCGACCATGAGCTTATGAGCAGGGATGATATTCTACCACTCTGAAACTCAACCTCACTCGTGCCCAAAATCGCATGAAGTCACAAGCGGATAAACACCGTAGTGATCGCCAGTATAATGTAGAGGACTGGGTCTATGTGAAACTGCAACCATACCGACAACACACCGTGGCGCAAGGCAATCATCCGAAGCTTGGTTGCCGATATTTCGGACCATTTCGCATTCTGGAACGTATCGGACCAGTGGCTTATCGGCTGGCTCTGCCTTCCTCTACCAAGATCCACTCTGTTTTTCATGTATCCCAACTGAAACGATACTGTGGTGACCCACTGGCAGTTGAAGTTCCAAATCTCTTCCAGTTTGTGACTCAGACACCAGTCCACTGCCCATGGCCGTCCTACGATATCGACGACTTCGCCAACAAAATATCTGGGTTCCACAGGCCTTGGTTAAGTGGGACGGATTACCTCCTGAAGAGGCCTCTTGGGTTGATATTGCCATCCTCCACCGTCGCCACCCTACATTGAACCTTGAGGACAAGGTTCTCTTTGAAGGGAACGGTAATGATATGAACCTAAGGGAACTGGCTGAGGAAGTTGATGATGTGGCTAAACCAATTGATGTTACGAAAACTGGTCGAGGCTATCGGACGAAGAAGAGGACAACCACGTTGAAGGATTACGTGGAAGCATAAAGAAAGAACTCAAGTGCAAATGACATGGATGAGGATGGTCTGTTAACAACTGTCATACAGTGATAATGGGTGGATAACCCAATGATAGTTTGTTAGGATATTTTCAAATTGCTATACGATTATTTTCCTTTTTTTTATTCAATCAATATTATCATGCTTCACACATGTATTGGCCAAGATATAAGGCCCTCAGAAAAAGTTCCACATATATAGAAATTGTTATCTTCGTCTTCCTTTCTTCTCTCAACCTGGAGGATCTGCCCTCAATCGCAGAACACCCTTCTCCTTTCTAGGAGGTTCATACATGAACAATATTACGCACGCGGAAATTAATTTCTCTCATCCTCTTCTCGTCCCTGCACTCGCGGAGTCTAGAGCGACGGGCAGCCGAAAGCAATATGAGCTTGTAAAGGAAAAATGTAAATTATTTCCTTTTTTGGGTAAGTAATGCCCTTCCAAGCAATGTGGGGTATGAAATTTATCATTTTGCAAGGGATTTTTACCCGCGTTTGGGTTCCTCTACTGTTGTGGCTGGATTTGTGGCTGGCCTTCGGGTTTGTTTCTTCTCTTCTCTTCTCTTCTCTCCTTTTCTTCTCTTCTCTTCTCTTCTCTCCTCTCCTCTCCTCCCTCTCCTCTTTTTTCCTACTTTTCTTTTGAATAAACGATTAAAAAAAAGTCTAGAACGACGGGTACAGGCAAGGAAATTCTCCTTCCCTGTCACTCGGTACAATTGGTAGGAGCGAGTTGGTGATGAGTCAAAAAAAGAGATCATCACTGTCGAGCTATGACAGTGATCGATCCCTTGGAAGATGATAGCTCACCATCACCTAGTCCCGCGAATCCTTACCTTGAATCCAACATCAGAGCAATTGGCATCACAAGTGAGTTGGCCGGTGATGATAGTATCTCGAAATATTGACAAAACTCCAACTACAACATAATTAACTGGATATACACATTTCGGAACCAGGTCCTGATCACAGCATACCAGTGACCAGAAGTGAAGAAGTTGAAGCGCAGCATGCATCACTGATGAATCCTACAACACCCGAAAGGGAAGAGAGATCAAAGATATGGCAAAAAAACGCCATGCATTACACTCTTTCATGAACCCTTCCATCTTCACCGATTCTCTCATCGCAGACGTTGATGGTGGATCTCCCTCTTACCTCCCTGGGGAGAAACCAGTGTGACAGTGTGATTATAATTGTGTTTGTTGATGACCGTTGTGCCAGTGCGAACGATGGGTTTGGGAAGAACAAAAAAAAAAGTTCAGAGAGGGGGGAGGGGAAGGGAAAGATCAACACGTCCATGACTTGGTTCTGTATAATTTAGAACACGCTGGGATCCGTGTTCTTCTTTTGTTGCAATGTTTATATTTAGAATGGGAAGTCTTTCTCAGCGACACAGAATGCCTTTGGCTTAATTGCTTAAATCACTAATTAGTATCCGTATTTTATTTATTAATTTGCTTTTTGTGCATGCTACAATTCTAATATCCACCCAAATCCAGAGGAAGTTCTACCCAAAAAATAAATAAAAAAATCCCATAGGAAGTTCATACTTCGTACACCCACTCATATTTTCTTGTACTGGTTAGGGAGAAACAGATTCAAATCCTCTCCTCCTAGTGATTCGGGAGGAGGGAGAGACCTCGTTGGATGGTTGATACGTGGGGTTCAGATGAATCCAAGCCTTCTATCCAAGTCGACACCCCCTATCGGCTCAATTTATCAGTTCAATATCGGATCAGATGAAGGGCTTGAATTGGTGTCGGCTATCCAAGCCGCCACCCCTCCTCCCGAATCTTTGGGAGGAGAGGATTTGAATCCAGGAGAAACTATATTTTATGGTCCGTATGCATTATGTACGCAGTCTGAAAGCTAACATCATATCTGTTTTGTACTTTTGTTTCTAATATCTAAAGATGAACTAAGCATAAGAAAGGGATATCCATTATAAATTATTTTAATCAAATAAACAACAACCCCTTTATCTCATATTTTATGGGCACATACATCTAAGGACTGAGTCGACAGAACTATGTGTTGTTTTGTGAGATTGTGTTTCCCACTTTCCCATAGTTACATCTTCTTTTATCCATTTTTTATGTTTTTATTTCTTTTTATTTTCTAATTGAGAACCACATGAAGTTAAACAGTATTATATTAGTATGGGAAACAATGCACTTGATAGTAGTATAGTACTATAGTACCAATCTATTATAAATTTCTTTTTTCTTACCCAAAAAACAATGCACTTGATGTGTTTATTTTATTTTTTCTGAAATTGGAATGCCTGTTTGATTGTCGTAATTGAAAAAAAATTGTGAGAAAAAAAGATAAATATTGGGAACATATAGAGATTATTTGTTTGACTCGGTTTAAATGTAAATATTGTGACCTCAATTACTCTGGGAGTGTTACACGTATAAAGATTTATTTGGCTTGCAAGCCTGGGCATGATATTCAAATTTGTTTTAAAGTCCTGAATACATCCAAGCCGATGCTATTGCAGAATTGAATTCGAGTCTTTATAGTAGGAAGAGAAGGAATGAGTTTATGGAAAGTGGAATTGGTTCCACAAGTTCTCAAACCTATATGGCAGAGATGATTGCTAAAAAAAGACAAGAAATCATTGGATAGTAAGATTACATTTTTTTTTTGTGAAGAATAACATTTCCTTTAATGTTATTCAAACAGAATCCTTCATTAAGATGATTAAGGGTGCATGTCAGTATGGACCTTGTTATGTAGTACCTAGTTACTCAACTCTTTGCACCTGTTTGATTCCTGAAGAAAATGCACAGGTCATGGAGTATGTTAGCAATATAATATCAACTTGGGGTATTACAGATTGCACTATTATGTCATACTCTTGGACTGATTTAAAAAAGAGGTTTTGGGTCAATGTGATTGCTTATTCACCTGGGGGTGTCGTATTCTTAAAGTGTGTTGAATGTGGCACTAGTAGAATAACTGCAACATTTCTTTTTTATGCAATTTTTGATGTCATTGAGACACTTGGACCAAAAAATGTCGTGCAATTCATTTCTGATAATGCCTTCAATTATAACTCTTATGGTGATATGTCGACGGAAAAATGGCGTCAAGTGTATAGAACAAATTGTGCTGCTCATGGGATTAATTTGCTTTTAAAGGATATTCACACATATGTTAAATGGGTGAATGATATTATTGATGATGGAAAACACGTAGTGGATTATATGCATAGGCACTCAACTATTGTAGCATTGATGAAACAATTCACAAATGAAAAAGAGAGTTAAGCAATCATGCAAGACAAGGTTTGGTACTAATTTCTTAATGCTTCAGTCTCTTGTTGCAATTGAGAATGATTTGAAACTTTTAGTTGCATCATCGGAATGGAGATCCTTTTAGTTCAACAGGGTTGAAATGGCAGTAAAAACTATTAGGATCATTCAATCTGATACTTTTTAGCAGGGGGCAAGGGAGGTTGTTAATTTTATGATGCCATTGATTCTGGTTCTTTGCCTTGTTGATTCTGTAGGTTCCACTGCTGGTTATTTATTTGAAGCAACAGAAAAAACAAAAGAATCATTGAGAAAACTTGTGGAGAAGGATGAGATGAAATACTTAACCATTATAGATTTATTTAAGAGTAGGGTGGAGAAATACACTATCTATCATGTTCATGTGATTGCTGCAATTCTCAATCCTTGCACTATGTATGAAGATCGGCTTAATATTGATTATTCTACATTTGTGAATGCATAAGGTTTTATTTTGGACACTATGGTTCCTTCCAAAGATCGTCATCAATTCATGCAAGAAATTGTTGATTATGGCATGAAAAGTTCAAAGTTGTTCAGTATAACGAGAATATCAATGATGATAACTAACCATCTAAGTAAGTATATTTGTTAATCTAGTTTTTCTTTTATTTATTAAATATAGCATTCTTATATTTGTTTTCTTGTGATGATTTATAGGGATTTGGTGGGAATTTCTTGGGGGTGAATTTCTTGCGCTTCAAAAGGTTGCTTGTAGAATTTTGAGTCAACTGTGTAGTAGCTCACCCCGTGAGAGAAATTGGAGTGTATGGGATGCAGTACAGACAAAAAAGAGAAATAGACTGTCCCCAAAAATGTTAGAGGATTTGGTGTACATCAGGAAGAACTCTATGATGAAGGAGAAGTATGACAGTCGATCATTTCAAGATGCGAGGCCCATTGGTCTAGAAAAACTTGGTGATTTTCCCAAGGAAGACATTGAGTCGGAAATCGAGTGACTTAAACAGACATATATTGAGCCTGATCCAAATTTAACTGACACTGACATGACCTAATTTTGATGGTTTTATGCAATATTGATATTTGGAACTTAGAATATTTTTGTTGTGATAAAATTTTGAAACATTTGCTTTATCAAGATGATGTTGGATGTGTTAGACTTATGTGGGCTTAATTACCTAAACCAGTTATTCAGTGAGAGTCTAATTAACACGATATAATCGATTTGATTTGGTTCGTCACATGGTATGAGATAGGTTTGGTAACCCTAATTCTATTGTGGGAAGGGTATTAGAGTTACAATAGTATTCTATAAATATTGGATTAGAATCCCCACAGTTACAGTTAGTGAATCATTCTCTCTGCACCCATTGGCAAGAGATTGAGGATACCTTTTGGAGATTGTGGAAGACTGTAATCGAAGGATTTCGATTAAAGCTTAGAGCATAGAGGAATCCGCCTTTACAGATAGGTATGTCTTTATGATTCATAGATTATGGCTTTTCTATTGTATTTTAGTGTTACTATATAGATTGGGATGGGTTTGGTTGAAACCCTAATTTCTAACAATTGGTATCAGAATAAACCATACAAACCTAGGATCGATGGTTTATGAATACAATGACATACTTAAAATTGTTTTGAGATTGAGATTTTTTTCTCCCCATTTCGAGTGGATATGTCAAAGATTCATCTTTCGCTGAACCATCCGATATCAGAATATAATCATATTACATATCAAATCGAAGGGCTCGATAAGACGATCATGGTGAAACAAAAATTGCTAGAATACGACAGTGGAGAGTGAGATTCACTCTCCGAGAAAGAATTTCAAAAAAAAAAAACTTCTAACGGTGTTGACTTGGTCATCACCAGGTCAACTTGAAAACCCTAACAGGTTTGGCCATGAGTGGACTCGGCCCGAGTCGACGAGGCAAAGGTCTGCCCATTTGGCACGTATGAGTTACAAGCGTGACGTGGAAACCTGAGTTTCGACCCATTTATCCGAACTGATAACCCAATATTCTGACCTAAATACTCAAAATTTGAACCAGATTGGGCTTATAGTCTGACCAGTGGTCGAACCGGTGAACCGATTCGATGTTTCATTTCAGACAGGCCAGGTGGTTTGGTCTGAAAGAGACTTCTAAAAAAAAAGAGGTTGAAATTGGAATTTTTGGTTCAGTACGAACCGAGCCGAACTCGCCCAAGTCGATCCAAACCGACCCAGACTGAATTGACCCAGTGAAGACCGAACCAACCCGTATTTTAAGGGCCTGTTTGGCTACTTCTTTTAATAAAACGATATTAAACCGCGATTGTGGGAGCTAGGAAGGTCAGATTGACCTCTAATTTGTTCCATTGGACTCCATTTTTTATGCTTTTCAATTTGGTATATATTTTGATACATTTTGATACATTGGGAAACATGTTATCATAGAAAAATACCCTACAGAGATATAATTTATAGTGTTTCTATTAATTTTTCTTTAAGTTATTGTACCAAATTGATTGTTGAACTAATATGCATGGTTATATGAATGTTTAGACTTGTAAGGTTGTATTAATAAAACATTCATGATATCTCATAAGTGTTGCAGGTTGGGATTTGTTCATATTATGGTAGAACTTGCTGTGACCATTAAAGTGGCAACCTTGTTTCATTATGATGTGTTTAAATTCAAGGGTCTATGTAAGGACATTGTTCACCCAAACGTGACATTGTCCAAGACTGTTCAAACTAAGAATTGTTGCTATTGTGTAAGGATTTTGGTGTGACCACCAAAGTGGCAATCTTGTTTCTATCATAATATGCTCAAATCTGATATTTGTGGACTATAAGCTACAGTAAAGACGTACAGTGCTCACCCAAAAGTGACATTATCATAAACTCTCATGTTTATGGATGAACAAAGAACATCACTATCCACCCAAAGGTGGTGTTGTCAAAAATTATATGAAACTCGTACACATGGTTGAAGAATCTTAGCTTTAGGGGTTGCATCCACCCAAAAGTGATAAAATTTCTGAGTGTCATTGTCCCTTCACAGTTATTGCACAACTATTGAGAGGACTAGTGCACATATTATCCCAAAGAATGTGTGTGTAGTTTGGTTGACTCTCACAAAGATGATTTACCTGTATATGTTCATATTATAGGTGTTGTTTTACTTAGAGATATAAACGGATCAGATTCAGCACGGATAGGTTACTATCCGAATTCAAATCCGACTCCAAACTACTCTATCCAAATCCACCTCCGCATTTGACAGATTTCTAAAAATTAAACTTAAATTCGAATTTGCAATTTAACAAGAAATTACAACAAAAATCATTGTACTCATCTCTTATCTGCAGAAATTTTAGAATTTTGTTTCAATAGAACATCCTTCAAAGAAAAGGAGATGAAATATTTTCCTAATTCATCGTCATATCATAAAACAAGATCAGTAATCAAGTAATTTTAGGATTATCTCGTTAATCAAATCTTCATTCTTCGTTGCTTCTTCTTCGTCAAGAACTTCTACATTATTGATGTCTGTTTTTCTTCATCATCTGCTTCAAAGGGAGCTTATTCATCTAGTTGATGTTGCTATTCTTCTTTTGCATCTGACTGACACATCTGATGGAAATGATAAAGGAGATTCAGTGATGGGGTAGCCAAAAACAAAGATGAAATTGCAAAGAAAAAAAATTAAAAGCAAGATTGGCAGTATCTAAGCAGGGTTTATAGTCCCTCTTCCCTTTCCATCCTCTTCCGCCGCCTCCGCTAAAAAATTAGAAAACCTTGTAACAAACTCGTTGAATAAACCAATGGAGTAAGAGGGTAAACCGTGAAGTAATAATCCATTGCAATTCCCCAAAATCTCTTTATTATAATAAATAAAATAACTGAAAAGTTATCATTGTAATTCTCCACCATCTCTTTATTATAATAAATAAATAACTGAACAGTTATCATTGCAATTCCCCATCTTCTCTTTATTATAATAAATAAAATACAAAACAACATCTGTCTCCCACTTAGTTTACTTTCTTTTGTTTCGAATGTATCATCTCATTATTAATATATTTATTCTTTACAATCATCTCAGTCGTCCATTACTTAGACAAACTAATCCTATGTAAATAGATCGGATCGAATAATATCCAGTTCAAAATACTGATATCCTAATTTGCATCCAATTAAGTTTCAGATATCCAAATCCGAATCCAAAAATACTCGGATCGAATGCAGATACTCCTAAACGAATTCAGAGGTGAATCGAATCTGGATTTTTGGCTTTCCATTTACATCCTTAGTTTTACTTTGTGTATATTAATTATGCATGTCTCAGTATTTTCAGCATTATTTTTGAACTGTTATCATGATTATTATTTCACAAATAAGATGATATGAAAAGATTGAAACTGATCTAGGATTACTTGACCTAGATGTATTCTTTTAAGAACTGTTCTCTATCTATGAGGTATTCTATCCATGAGGTCTTATGTAGTAGCATTTAAATGGATTCATTGTACATGGATTATTTGAGAGAAATCCAAAGAAAATTTGATAATTCTAAAATAAAAGCGGGAGAAATGGTTTAATGATTAGCTTACTAAATACCAGTTATGATAAGTAATGGTAGTATGAGGGTAAAGTAAAGCTTGAATAAGTTCATCTATACTTGTTTAAAAAAGATCCTAGGACTAAGTAAGAATTGTTCATGGTTGAAAAATAATTAATTTTATCAGAGGCTTAAGTAGCCAAATATCTGAAATTAGTGGGAGTCTCTTGATATGCTCAATCAGTAGGAGATTTTTTATGTTTATATTCTGATATTGTTTGTTTATATTTGATGTATTGCTCATCATTTGATGGGCATAGTTTTATAACCATGGTTTTGTTTATTTTAGCATTGCATTATTGTTATTTTGTTCACATAGTTATGTATTTGACATGTCAAAGAATTTAGATATTCAGTTGATGTAACAAGACAGTATTCAGTTGGGTTTACTGAGGTTGGGTTTACTGAGACAATATTTAGCCAAAGAGTACAAGGAAGTATTTAGTCAGAAAGTACAAAGCAGTATTTAGCCAAAGAGTAAAGGCGGTGTCTAGCCAATGTGTGGTATTTTACTTTCACTTTATTTAAATACCATGTTTTATTACCCATAAAGGTTTTGGGGTATTTTGATTAAGGTTCTTTAATCAAGTATTAGACTCACATGAGAGTTTGCTTTCATGCATTATCTCAGATGATTTATGTATTGAGTAGATCTTTGTTGTGGCTGACATAATGTTGTACATCGTATATTAAGGTGTATTATCCGCTATTGCTTGCATTGGTAGGCTTGATGGGTGGATCAAAGTTAGTGACGATTTAGTGTGTTGGATTCCATGGCCACATTGATTGATGATGGTTTTATAATTAATGTAGCCTGAGTGGGAGATTGTTAGACTTATATGGGCTTAATTAATTACCTAAACTAGTTATTCAGTGGGAGTCTTATTAACAGGATATAACTGGTTTGGTTTGGTTAGTCACATGGTATGAGATAGGTTTGGTAACCCTAATTCTATTGTAGGAAGGGTATTATGATTACAACAATATTCTATAAATATTGGGTTAGAGTCCCCACAGCTACAGTTAGTGAAGTATTCTTTCTGCACCTATTGGCAAGAGATTGGGGTTATCCTCTGGAGGCTATGGAAGACTATAACCGAAGGATTTTGATCAAAGCTTAGAGCATAGAGGAAATCAGCTTTGACAGATAGGTATGTCTTTATGATTCATAGATTATGGCTTTTTTATTATGTTCTAGTGTCACTATATAGATTGGGATGGGTTTGGTTGAAACCCTAATTGGTAACGGGATGATATGTCACACCCAAATTCTAGACAAACCAGAAGTGTGAATGAACCGTCACTATATAGTCAGTTCAAGCTAGGATCACATAGGACCATGCCAACAATCTAAACCAAACACATTCCACACAGTCATAGATAATAAAATAAATAGCAGAATTGTATTAATAAAGAACTGAGTGTTTAATGTGATAAGTAAATATTAAACCAGTTATCTTCAAACAAACCAAAACATAGTAAATAAACTATTACATATTCCATAGTCAAAACACAAAACTTGAAACTAAGCATAAACACACTGGAAGTACTCGCATGAAGAGTCATGCTTGTCCTCCAAAGTTTACACATCCATAGCCGCCACGTATCCATACGACGACGCTTAACATAATCTTCGACAGTCATACCTACACCATGAACTAAAAGAAATACGATATCATAGGGTGAGCACACAATATAGTTCAGTGAGAAAACAAAACAATACATAAACATATGCATGCAGTCACATTCATATCTTTGGTCTAGTATAAGCTTGCAATGTGCTATGGTAAGGATAGGTAGCCACCACACCTCCATGCACGAGAGTGTGAGCACGCCTAACGGATCATACACCGCTGTCGCCCCACATCACCCACTACGGAATAGAGATAGAGCTAGAGCCTAACGGATCACACACCGCTAGCACCCCCTGATACTCTACCTATACCAGTATGTATGTTCTACTGGCAAGGGCTTGCAGACTAAGTTCGTAACTAACCAATTCTAGATGTCATCAAAGATTTGTATCCAAGCTCTTATCGCAGCATCCCTCAATACACCCATAGAGATAGAGTTAGGGTCCGCCAGTAGAGCTTACAACCACACATCATGATTACCCCCTGATACCCTATGACATACTAGTTCAGCTAAAGTAACGATGATACAACGATGTCAATATAATGAATGGTTCGATGCTCCAACCTCTCCCCATTCAACACACTAACCACATACAAGCACATGCCTATTCCTATCATCATCATTATAACAGTGTAAGAAAATAACAAAATATGCATGAACCTGAATAGTAGTTATTGGATGACATGTGAGATATACAAATAATCATACAAGTAGGACATTAGTCATTTTAACAGAAAAGTAAAGGTAGCTTGTTATTAGCCTATTAATTTAGGTCTTGTTCCCTCACATGTGTGAGACGTTTGTTCCTTTTCCAAGCTCTGGAAAATATTGACTTAATAAATAACCTAAACAATTAATAGAATTAAATTAGGGTCCTATTCCATAAAGTTTAATACTCGGATTCACTATCCGGTCTCCTATTTATGGCCTCCGGACATTGTCCGATCGAGTCACCGGTCATGCATTGGTCAACTGATGAGTTCTCTAGACAAAACCCTGTAGACTTCCCGAGAGTCATCGATCGCCTCACCGGACTCCTATATAGTCAACCAATCAAGGGGCCAGACAACTCCTGAGTCAAATCCCAGGTTTGTCTTTCAGTCTGAATTCTTTCTGAGTCGATTCTTCGGCTTAACAATGGGATTCCTCTTAAGGTCATTCTATGGCCACTATATTCATTCCATCTGATAATGGAGAATATGCCTCCCCCAATCAAGTATCGACACGTGTATATTAGGGCCCAGGCCCTTGGGGGAAGGTCCAAATTCCTATAAATAAACTTGCACGTATAAGACAAAAGCAGCTCCTGATGAACCGGAACCACCAATGAGAATAGTAAAGAGCCTTAGAGCCTCGGAGCCTCGTGTCCTTCTTGGTCTCAGAGCTTCGTGTTCCTATTGGCCTCGGATGTCCTATAGGCCTCGGAGCCTTGCAGGATAGAAGCCTCGACACCTCATCAGTATGGAGGCCTCACCATCTCTTTAACGTAGTAGTTTCGGCACCTCTTTTAGTGGACCTCGTCATATAAATCCACACATTACATGCCAACTGTACTACAATGTACGAGTGGGGTCCATTCATATAAATACAAAGATTAAAATTTCCCCCAGATGTCTGCCAAGGGAAAGTCAACAGAATCCTGAGAAGGAGATCCCACTGTCCGATGACTTAGCAGAAAATCACTTGACAACCAAATCAATGGGCAAAAATCACACTCCAGGGAGGACATTCTGTCACAACAGGAGACGTATCCAGCTCCTACATCTAGGTCACTCCCAACCTATAAATAGAGGAAACACATCTAGGTAAACACACAGTCATTTTCTAGTCCTCAAGCTCAGAGTAAGCTAGCTACCCGAATCCCCTTCGTTCAAAGGGACAACCTTTCTTACCTGTCCCATATTGTTTGTCCCTTAGACTGACTTAGACATCGGAGTGGCCAAAGGGTGTCTATACCAGACCATCACTACGGTTTCCCTTCTTCCTTTTTGCAGGAAACTTCAAGGTGGCTAAAGACCAATCCGGTTTGGGACGACAATAGTTTGGCACCGCCTGTGGGAAACGTGTAGAAGCTTGCATATCTGGCCTAGTAAATGTTACAGATTGAAATCAAATCTCGAAAAAGAATGAACAACCAACCACCCATCAGCAGCAATACCGAGAGGAACATCCCTCCGAGGGTAAACCCTCCATGGGGCATACCTCCTCTAGAGAGCATCCTTGGAACAAATGAAGCCCACATCCCAGCAGTTGACAACTTAAGTAAAAAGTAAGAAGTTTCTCCTCCAGATTTCCCTCAGTAAGTGACGAGGGAACATGTCACACCCCAATTTTGGTCTAACCAGAATGGTGTGATGAACCGCCAATAAACCAACGATTCACCCAGGATCTCGTATAGGTCGTACCCACCATATCAAACCACACACACATTCCACATTAATAATCAGAGGTAATAAAAAAGGTGAAGCTGGGTTCCGAATGAAAACAGAGCGATAAGCGAAAGTCTTATAGATAATGAATTAAGAGTCTAACAGTAATAAATAAGTACTTAATCCAATTATCTCCAAACTATAAGACATAAAAATAAATAATCAATTACATATCTGATGTTCAAATTATAACTAAACTTAAGCAAAAACAAATTGGTTGCACTCGCATGATGAATTATGCGCATCTTCTTCAGTTTCTACGTCTATCGCAGTAATGTGTCCATACGTAGGCGCATTCATATATTCTTCAACAGTAGGACTTGCATCATCAACTAAAAATATTGAACGTCGAAAGGGTGAGCACACATCACGGCTCAGTGAGAAAACAAAACAATGCAACAAACATATGCATGCATTTAATTCATATCTTTGGTCTGGTTTATAAGTTTGCAATATGCTATAGAAAGATTTGGTGGCCGCCGTGTAAGACCCGCACGCCACGAACCCAGTCTAACCTTACGTTTTTGTGTCGTGACCGATCTTCCCATCATAATTGGCTCAAGTGAACCAATTATATGAACAAACCACAAGATGAGGTAAGTTACAAGTCAAATTTAGTTGTTGTGGTTGATTGGTTAAGTTTGTATGGAAGCAAACAATCAAAAACTAAAAACCAGTGAATTTTGGACCTATGGTGGCATGTTTGGGGGCTACGGTCGCACCTATGGTCGATCGTAGTGAGACCGTAGGTGCTATGGTCGCATGTTTTGGTCTTACGATCGACGGTTTATGCAACCGTATGATCAACCGTAGGAACCCAGAACCGACTCCATGGTTAGGAAACTTTGCTAATTTGAGGAGGACTCTTTCCTAATTGAAAGAGGACTCTATATGAAAGTTTTCCCTCTATATAAGGAACATTCCTTAGACTCTCTCACTCTTTTAGAACCCAAATTGAAACTCTAAACCTAAGAGAGAAAGAGAGAAAGGAAGAGAAGGAGAAGGAGATTTGAAGAAAAAGGCTGAGAGGAAGGTTTGCAGAGAAGAGTTCTATCTTTCTACAACAAGCTTAAGGTATGGACTTGACTCTATAGGATATATTAGATAGGATAGGTTCCTTTCGATCAAGTTGATGTGTTGAATCTAATGTAACGATTTCGGTTATGGAATTTCTAAGCAAAACCATAGAGAATAGGTTAGGGTTAATGGATGAGGGATAAAATAAGAATATTGGCGTTAGAATGATCATTAAGGAGGACCCCCATTGATGATCCAAGAGGAGGAACTCATGTAAGAAGTAAAAATCAACCAAACTACATATGGTCGCAGCTATGGTCGACCATAGGATGAGAAAGTATCGACCACAGCCATTCGGGAAGAATTCAGGAAACATATGATCGCAGCTACGATCGCATGTAATGCGACCATAAGGTATCGACCGTAGGTCCTACGGTGGCATATATTGCTACTATAGCATCGACCGTAGGAAAACAACAAGCATATTTTAAGACCAAACAAGTTTTTTGACTACTGTAACTTGGTAAACTTGAACCCTAACTTACATACATTAATTGTTTAGGATCCTAATAGATTTAAAGTGACTTTCAAAAGCTTGGGAAAGGAACAAGGAGAGGAACAAACATCGATCAAAGGTAAGGGAACAAGACCTAAACTAAATGGTTAATAACAAACTGTTTATTTTTATTGAGTCTAATGCCATGATTGATTCTATGCATGTATGCTTGTATTGTGCATCTCACAAGTCGTCAAATATTTCTGGTATTACTGTTTGTCACACCCCAATTCTGAACCAACCAGAATGGTGTGAGTGAACCATCACTGAACCAATGATTCACATCAGGATCTCAATAAGACCGTGTCCACTCATACAAACCATCGCACATAACCACAATCAGAATATAATAAATACAGCGGAAGTCTTTAAATAAATGAACTAAGTATTCTATTGATAAATTTAAATAAGTATTCAATTATCCAAATTCCAAACGTAATTAAATATCTTTACATCACTTTAAAAATAACTGAAACAAATAAAATAAAGTCAAAGGTACATGCAGAAAGGGCACTCGCATGAAGCGTCATGCTCGTCCTCTCCTGCCTGTACGTCCAGAGCAGCAACACCTCCATACGCCGGAGCGTTCATATAGTCGTCCACCGTGTAACCTGCATCAACATCTAAAAACAATGTATATACAAAGGGTGAGCTCACAACTTAGCTCAGTAAGACAATCAGACAATGTATCAATATTATATGCATGAGTAACAATCATTTTATGCTATGGTCTGGTTTAAGTTTGCAATGTGCTATAGAAAGGGTTGGCGGTCACCGCACCTCTATACATGAGTGTGTAGCATCGCACAGTAGATCACACCGCTGCCGACCTACATGCATCCATCATGGAATAGAGATAGAGCTAAGGCATCCACTACCTCCCCTGATGCTCTACCCATACCAATACATAAGCCCCTACTGGCTAGGGTTTGCAAACTGGGCTCGCAACTAACCAATCCTATATGTCATCACTTTAGGCTCTATCCCAGTACAGCTCCCTACGGCATAGAGATAGAGCTAGAGCGTGGTGGCCAGGCCAGAGACCACAGTGCCACGACCTCCCCCTGATGCCCTACCCGCACCAAACATACTAAGACAAAATAATACACAAGTAGACTCCATCCAACATAACTCCCTACGACATAGAGATAGAGCTAGAGCGTAGTGGCCAGGCCGGAGACCACAGTGCCATGACCTCCCCCTGATGCCCTACCCGCACCAAGCATGCTAAGATATAATACTACAAAAAGGTGCTAGTGTGAGGAATGATCCCAGACCCCAGGCCCTTCCCATTCCACACACTAATGAAAACAATCACATTCCTAACAATCACATCCTAGCATATGGAATATGCATGAACAAATATAATAACTGGAAATAACAGATGCCATGTGAGAATGCACAAACATGATACCAAAGATTCAGGGTTATTAGCAACAGTTTACTGTCCCTTAATTATTAGGGTTTAGGTCCGATTCCCTTACTTGACGCTCGTTTGATAGCTTGCTCCATGTCGCAAGACCCAAACGTGCTATCACAAAGTTTTACATGATATTAGGGTTCAATTAGAATAGTTTCTTAGGGTTTACGTTGGTCGGAAACCAACGAGGTTACAAAAATACACTTACAGAGCTGACTGGTCGCATGTACCGGTTGCAGCACTGTGGGAAAACCTACGACTGGTATGGTCAGCCGGTCCCCACAGGCCACTCCCCGAGAGGTACCGGTCGCATGGGGTGCGACCGGTATGGTCGACCGGTATGTCTCCGGAAGACCATACATCCGGTTTCTCGACTGCCGTCGATCACTCTCTATTGATTCTAGGGTTTCTCCTACACATTCTAAGTCTGAGCTTTGAGTTAGGGTTGTTTCCAACTTCATTCAGGTCTATTTTTGATGATATTCATCCTAGAACTCGAATCTAGGGTTTAAAGACTAAATTAGGGTTTGACGGCAAAGTAGGCTTTAGGTCAATATCTGCTTTGCATGGTATTGATCCAAGCAACCCAACCATCCTAGAGTCATAATGTGAGAGGGAGGGTTTAAACACTTACCGTCGACCGGTGTAAGGTGTGCGTCGTCGAACAACAATGGCGGCTCTTCCTTCTTCTTCCTAGCTCCTTCTCCTTCTCCAATCTCCTTCTCCTTTCTAAGGTTTGTGAGGATCAATGGAAGGGATTCTAGAAGGTTTAGAGGGGTTTAAATAGGCTAGGAATTAGGTTTAGGAAGCCTCTTAGGATTAGGAAAGTCCTAGGATTTGGAATTAAGAAAGTGAGACTCGTAGAGATCCAATTCCGGATCTTGGTAGTCTGCTGCGCAGACCATACCGTTCGACTAGTACCATAGACCGGTACCATCGATCGGTATGAATAAAATTCATACTTAAGTTGGTCTGTTTGGTCTGATTTCGTACTTGATTGTCATCTTCTCGTCTCGTCTGGCCCGGTGATGATCGGAAGACCTGTTACGACATGAAATCAAGGTTTAGATCGGGTTTATGGAGTGCGGGTCTTACAACTCCCTCACCCTTAAAAGAAATTTCGTCCCCAAAATTTGCATGTAGGTCTCACACTGTTCATGCATATTTAATTCCATTTATTTATAACATGACGATGATGATGATACTAGGAATAGACATGTGAATGTATGTGTGTGGTTGGTGTGTTGGATGCCAGTGGAGCATCAGGGGGAGGACATGGCATGGTGGTCTTCGACCTCGTCACCAGACTCTAGCTCTATCTCTACTCAAGTCTTGCCCACTAACATCGTCGTATCGCCATTACCTTAGCAGAACTATTACGTCGTAGGGCATCAGGGGAAGTGGTCTTGGACCGTGTGGTCTTTGACTCTGTCGGGGGGCCTTAGCTTTATCTTTATGGACATATTGAGGGATGCTGAGGTAAGGCTGGATACACTGTTTGGCATTAGGATTGGTTAGTTGTGAGCCCAGTTTGCAAGCCCTCGCCAATAGGGGCTTACGTATTGGTATGGGTAGGGCATCAGGGGAAGTGTTATGCGGTGTTTGATCCAGACACTCTCTATCTCTATTCCATGATGGGTGCATGTGGGATGACAATGATGTTTAATCCAATGGACGGATTCACACACTCGTGTATAGAGGTGCGGCGGCAACCAAACCTTTCTATAGCACATTGCAAACTTAAAAACTAGACCAAAGATATGAATTGAATGCATGCATATGTTTGTTGCATTGTTTTGTTTACTCATTGAGCTCATGTTGGAGAGCTGATCCTCGCGCATGCAATTCTTTTTAGTTTCTGATGTTGCAGGTATTACGATTGAAGATTATGTCGACACGCCAACATATGAACAGGTGGTGGCTATGGATGAACAAGCTGTAGAGGACTATTATGATTCGTTAAGTGAGTGTTTCAACTATGAATACCCTTAGTTTAACTTTGGTATTTGGATATTTATAATATGTTTTAAATTATGTTTTGGTTACTTGAAGATAACTGGAATATTAATTATTTATCATGATTAGATCTCAGTTCATTATTAATAAGACTTCCGCTATTTACTTTATTATCTCTGATTAATGTGGAATGTGTTTTGGTTTAACATGGTTGGTATAGCCTATACGAGATCCTGGTTGAACTGTTGGTTTATTGACGGTTCATTAACCATTATGGTTAGTCCAGAATTGGGATGTGACATGCCACACCTCAATACAAGAGTATGTGAATTTGCCCAATGGATCAAACACCATTGTCGTCCCACATGCACCCACCATGGAATAGAGATAGAGCTAAAGTGTCCGGATCAAACACCGCTAACACTTCCCCTGATGCCCTACCCATACTAACACGTAAGCCCCTATTGGCGAGGGCCTGTAAACTGGGTCGCAATTAACCAATCATAATGCCAAACAGTGTATCCAAGCCCTCACCCCAACATCCCTCAATACGTCCATAGAGATAGAGCTAAGGCCCCTCGACAGAGTCAGAGACCACACGGTCCAAGACCACCTCCCCTGATGCCCTATGACGTAATAGTTCTGCTAAGGTAATGGTGATACAACGATGTTAGTGGGCAAGACTTGAGTAAAGATAGAGCTAGAGTATGGTGACGAGGTCGAAGACCACCATGCCACATCCTCCCCCTGATGCTCCACTCGCATCCAATACACCAACCACACACATACATTCACATGTCTATTCCTAGTATCATCATCATCGTCATGTTATAAATAAACGGAATTAAATATGCATAAACAGTAATACCAGGAATATTTGATGACATGTGAGATGCACAATATAGCATACACGCATAAAATCAATCATGGCATTGGACTCAATAAAAATAAATAGTTTGTTATTAACCAATTAGTTTAGGTCTTGTTCCCTCACCTGTTAGAAATACTCGATATCCTTCCAAGCCTTGTAATTCTCTTTTAATCAATTTAACAACCTAAAAGTTATATGAATTTAAGTTAGAGCTCATATATAACATGTTACAGTAGTCGAAAATCAAAATAGAGCACTGATAGGTGTGAGACCCGTGTCAATCTAACCCGGTCTTACCACCTTGAACCAGGTTCACCCATCATGGTCGAGTCAAGTGGACCAAGGGCGTGAAGGAGATCGAGATCCCAGGTATTAAATCGACCCAAAAACACTTAAATTAGGGGAAGGATCGCATACCCAGCTAAGCAGGGTCGGACCTCCCAAAACAAAGAGTCAGACCCTTAGTTTTGAAGGGAGGGTCGGACAGCTTAAGACCCTAGGGTCGACGGGATCATCGACCCTCCTATCGACCCTCGGTTTCTGTCGAATATAGAAATTAGGAAATTTCTATATTTTCGATTGGATTCTTTCCAAATCCCAATGGGACTTATTTTAGGATGTTCTTAGTCTATTTAAAGGACGTCCCTAAGCCATTTTCACTCCTTTCACAACCCTAATTGAATTGAGAGAAAGAGAGGAGAAGGAAGAGAGGAAGAAGAGAGGCAAGGAAGAGAACCTAGCAAAAAGGAGAAGAGTTGCAGAGAAAGATTAATCTTCTCAGGTATGGATACTAATTTCATGAATTTCTACAGACCTTAGGATAGCTATTGGAGAGAGAGTGATCTCGGAGAAACCCAAACTATCCATTCATGGTTAGGTTTTCATGGAAAACCATAGGAGGATGCATGAAAACTATTTAGATGGATTATACATGGTTTCAGACCATGGAATGGATGTAGAATGGAATGTAGGAGCAAGCCATAGGACCCCAAACATGAATAATGGATTAAAAAGTAGAAATTGGACCAAAGTGCACCGAGGGTCGCACCCAGGGTCGATAGGCCATTCGACCCTAGGTGTTTCTGACCATCGACCCTAGCATCGACCCTCAGTTAACAGAATGGTTTTTAAATTCAGAATTAATTATAATTAAATTCTATCGACTTTGTTAGGTTTGCTAGCAATATAATAACATTATAACGGTGATTCTAAAGCTTGGAAAAGTATCTTATAGCAAGCTAAGGTGAGGAACCTTAACTCCAATGCCATACTTGATTCTATGCGAATATGTTTGTAATGTGCATACAGCATGCCATCCAATATTTCTATTACTTGTTCATGCATATTTACTCTATCGTTTATAACATGATGATGATAGGAATAGGCATGTGCTTGTATGTGTGTGGTTGATGTGCTTGATGCGAGCGAGTATCAGGGGAGGTGTGATGAGAACGTCAATAAACGTTAACCTTTGGCGGGTCTCAGCACTTTAGCTCTATCTCTAACTCAAGTCTTGTGCATTGGCATCGTCGTATCGCCATTACTTTAGCAGAACTATTATGTCGTAGAGTATTAGGGGAGGTGGTCTCAGTCCTTGTAGTCTCTGACTCTACCGGGGGGACTTAGCTCTATCTCTATGGGCATTCTGAGGGATGCTGGGGTGAGGCCTTGGATACATTGTTTGGCATTAGGATTGGTTAGTTGCGAGCCCAGTTTGCAGCCCTCGCCAACAGGGGCTTACGTGTTGGTATGGCACTATATAGCAATAAACGTAACCTTTGTTATATAATGTTCATGATTGGGTGCATGTGAGTTGACGATAAACGTGATCTTCGGGTAACGTCACACACTCGTGTATAGAGGTGGAGTCAATAAACGCGACCTTTGGCTACCTCAACCTTTCTATAGCATACTGCAAACTTTAAACCGGACCGAAGATATAAATTGATGTGCATGCATATGTATTGTTGCATTGTTTTGGCTACTCATTGAGCCGTGATGTGTGCTCACCCCTCGACGTCGAATATTTTTAGTTGATGATGCAGGTTATACCGTTGAAGACTATATGAATGCGTTTGCGTACGAGAACGTGGCAGCCATGGAGGTTGAAGTTGAAGCGGATACACACGACTCCTCTTGCGAGTGCAACTCGTGTGTATTTGATTAGATATTTTATAGGTTTCTTTGTTGGATTTATTAAGACATGTATTTGGTATTTAAATATTTATGTCTCAGTTGAAAATAGAATAATTTGCTATTAAATTAATGATATCATTTTAGTTCTCAGTTCATGTTATTATAAGACTTCCGCTATTGTGTATTCTCTGATTATGATTATGGATGTGTGTAAGTTTAGATAACGCGGGGATAGCCTATTTGAGATCCTGGTTGAACCGTTGGTTTATTAACGGTTCATCACACCATTCTGGTTAGACCAAAATTTGGGTGTGACAACTTGGTATCAGAGCATCTCAGGCCTTGTCCGCTGAACTAGCATACATTCAACACAATTGTGAACTGAGATAGGATAAAAATAAAAACAGTATTATTAACACATTGTAAGCTCCAGTGATTTTTGAGACAAAATCTAAAAGAGAATAATGCATCTATTAAAAAGGGAAACAAGTTTACATAACAATGAGAGCGAAACAAAACATATATATATATATAATGAAAGCAGAGTACAGTCCACAACCCGGGACAGTTACTCTGTAGTACAAGAAAAATATGGTACAATCAAGAAGCTGGAGGTGAAGGAGGAGGCGGTGCCTCACGATCTCGATCATAGTCCTCAGCATAGACTCTAGTCAACCAGGCCACCTGGGTCTGGGTCGTCTGGAGACTAGCCGCTAGGTCGGCTACCCTCCTATCGGTCCGCTCTTTGGACCGATAACAGCTCATCCACCCTCATACGCTGAGCATCTAGAAACTCCTCCATCCTCAGATCAGATCTACGCTTAGCATCCCTGATCTCCTGCAGCATCTCCATCATGGCTGAAGGTGGAAGTGAAGGATCAGCCGAATGGGAAGGACCAGCCTCAGGTGTAGGAGCCGCCGCAGAAGATATACCAACTCCAGCCACATGTGTGGGTGATGGCGGTGGTATCGAGTCGATGTCCATATACATGCGATCGTCATCATGGACCGGATCCCCACGAGCTCTAGCAGCAGCAGCAACAGCCTCAGCATCAGCCATCTCGACACGAGTGTGAGGGCGCACCATCGCGTTCCTCTCCTTATCGCTAACCTCAGCATCTCGCAGCCCCATCTTGCAGATAGCCTCTCAATTTAGAGGCGACGAGAAGGTCTTCTCCTGGATCTTCTCATCTACCAGATCCACCTCCAGATGGGTCAGTAGCACCGTAATCATGCGTCCATAGGGTAGATTACTCCTATGACCGGACAATGTGGCACTAATCATCGTCCGCATGATGATGTAAGGAAGGCAGACCGGCTGACGAGTGCAGATGCTGTAGATCAAGAACTGTGTCGGTCCGAGAGACCCTCTCATAGTGCCCACTCTGCGGGATCAGATTATGCTGGATAATCTTGCAGAAGACCCGTGGAGGTGGACGCAGATAACAAGCTCTCATCTGCCAACGATCAGGACGGAGCAACTGATTATCGATCTCTGCCCTCATCTCCATCTCAACAAACTGTGGCTCTCCCGGCGCACAGTACACCATGGGGCCATCATAGGGAATGCCCAACAAATCGGCCAGCTGCCGATAATCAAAGGAGATGTGCACCCCCTTGACGTAACTGGTGATGCGCAACTCCTGACCATGCTCAACATCATTGTAATTCCCCACCACCTGGAGATTACAATAAAACTGGCGTACCAAGTCTGGACATGTGCACGCATCGTATGTGATGACAGGGAGCCACCCCATATCACCAAACGCTCCCTCTACATTGAACAAGGCTAGCTCAGCCAAGTTCACCATGCGACCCCCTTCAACTTTCTTACGGGCATAGTCAGCATACTGTGCCTCAGCTTCATTTGAACGGAAGCGAAGTGGATCACGCAATCTGGGCACCTTGGTACGAGCCATAGTATCTGCAAAATAAGAAAGAGAAAGGAAACCAGGAGTTAATAGGATAAAAATCCAAAAATTTGAGGTAATAACGACGTAAGTTGACCATAAAGCCCATTCCTCACCATACAAGTGGGCATAAGGACTTACGAAGGTTTAAAACATATCCTACAACCCACATACAGTAGGAAATTTTAACTGACGAAGCTCAATTTGAAGAAATTCAAGAAAAATCAAAAATTTCGACAAATTAGGGCAAAAAGAGAAAATTTTAAGTTTCTCGATAACCAACCGATGAAACTCAAAAATTTTTGAGGGCTTTCGTTCCTCGAGACACCAATAACAAAATCCCCCAATAAAAATCGAATTTTTACGGTTGGAAAAAGTTTAATTTGAAAAATATGAGTTAAACGGGCAAAAACCTAGAAAAGAAAACCTAAAAACAGGTAAAAATGGGAAGACATACCTGTAGGGATGACGTGGACGTCGAAACCCGGAGTTAAACCGACCAAAAACAGTGGGGTAGCACTGTAGCAACTCAGAGAGTAGAGACGAGTCGAAACGGAGGAGGAATAGTGAGAAATGACCCAGAATCAGATCTTAAAAATCTGATTTTTGGTCCGAGGGTCGGACAATTCGACTGGCACCATCGACCCTCGAATCGACCCTCCCATCGACCCTCAGCTCTCGAGAATCTGACAGAAAATCGAGGGTCAGACTGAGAGTCGGATACCCATCGACCCTCGCATCAACCCTCAGCTCTCGGGAAGAACAGGTCATTCCCAGGGTCGGATACCAAGGGTCGGACATACCATCGACCCTCACCATCGACCCTACATAGAAAAGACAATATTTTTCACAGAATGAATTGAGGATTTTGAATTTTATATCGGTTAGCATGCCTACATGAAATATAAATGACTTCTCACCTATTTTGACAATTTTCAGGCACCACCAATCACCGAAAGGAATTATGTCTGGACGTAGAGTAACCCGACAGACCCGAAGTGCAGTCCCACCACCACCACCAGTGGAGGAGACTAGTCAAGAGAATAACCATGCACCGGGAAACCCAGAACCGGTAAACCCTACAAATTTGCCACCTCCACCACCGGAGCTAGCAACTGTGGTTATGATCCTAGCTCAGCAGCTACAACATATGCAACACGCACAGGCCCAGATGCAAGTTGCCATGGGCATTATGTTTCAAACTACGCAGGCTGCACCCATGCACACAGGACAAGCCAGTGCGGTACCGGTGGGTAACCACCCGGCTCATCAGACACCTCAACAAACTGCTGCACAGATTCCAGTGCAGGTTTCGAAAGTAGCACAGGCTAATTATCAGTATCCACCCCATATGTTTGGGGCATATCAAAATCAGATGGATCACTCTCGACTGGTTGAGAGGTTTTTGAAGATGAAGCCCAGGGAATTTAATGGCAAACCGTCTGATCCATTATGGCCAGCACACTGGATAGACGAGATGGAAAGAAATTTTCTGATGATGACTATTACAGAAGAGGAGAAAGTATTGTGTGCCACCTTCATGCTCAAAGGCGACGCACATCATTGGTGGAAATCGACCCGGGCCTATCTATTGACTAAGCACGCCCTACTGACATGGGCTGTTTATAAAGAAGCTTTCTTCGAGAAATATTTTCCACGAAGCTTCAGAGATTCTATGGAGAAGGAGTTCCTGAGTCTTTATCAGGGACAGATGTCAGTGGATGCGTACCAACAGCTTTATGAAGAGCTGTTTTTCTTTGCACCACTGAGTATGCAAGAAGAAGAAACCAAAACCCATAGGTTTGTCACGGGACTGAGAGGAAGCATAAGAGAACATGTTATGGGCTTAGAAAAGAAGATTTATAATGAAGCTGTCCAGATCGCTCGAGTGATTGAATCGAGCCAGAAAGAGAGTTATTTTACTCAGAACAAAGGCATCAAAAGGCCAGCCGCAAATCCTTACAACGGAGGCAGTAACAGGACGTATAAGCCTTTCCGTCCACAGAATTTTAATGCTATAACCAAGACTAATTCAGCAGCTCAGACTCAGCAAAAGCCAAATTCTGAAGGTCCGAAGTGTTTTAACTGCAACTAACCGGGACATATAGCAAGGGAGTGCCCAAAGCCCAAGAAGCAATTCCATCAGGGACGTGTATATGCTGTTACGTCCGAGGATGCGGCCGCATCACCCGATGTGGTCACAGGTATGACTGAAACTTTTAAAGTTATAAATACATTGAATGAGCATGTAGACTAAGTAAAGATGAATCACTGGTATTGTACCTATAAATGGTGTACCCGCCAGAGTACTCTTTGATTCCGGAGCTACTCATTCATTTATATCTGTGTCATTTGGAAAGAAGAAAAAATTACCCATCAAAACATTAGACTACAAATTACTTGTACAGTCACCGATGGGGTTAGAAGTGGAATTAAAAAAAGGTTATGGACCATGTCCAGTTCTCATTAGGGAACAGATTTTAGATGCAACCTTGATACAACTTGAGATGGCAGACTTTGATGTCATCTTGGGAATGGATTGGTTAGCTCGGCATTCTGCAAATTTGTTATGCGCCGAAAAGAAGCTAACATTCAAAGACAAGGAAGGGGCAGAATTCAGTTTCTCGGGAACCAAACTTCCCCGGAGACGCAAGCTCATACTTTCAGCACTAAAGGCTAAGAAGTGCCTTGAGAAGGGGGCAATCGGGTATTTAGTATCAGTGGTCGACCTAACCAAGGAAGTACCACGAATGGAAGACATTGATGTCGTGCGGGAGTACCCTGACGTATTTCCAGAGGAATTACCCGGATTACCACCCGACCGGGCCACAGAGTTTGTAATAGACCTGATACCTGGAGCCACACTCGTATCAAAAGCACCTTATAGAATGGCTCCTATGGAACTGAAGGAACTGAAGGTGCAATTACAAGAGCTACTGGACATAGGCTATATTTGACCCAGTATATCTCCATGGGGGGCACCGGTGTTGTTCGTAAAGAAGAAGGATGGTAGCGTTCGATTATGCATCGACTATCGGGAGTTGAACAAACTGACAATCAAGAATCGATATCCACTACCTCGGATCGATGACTTGTTCGATCAGTTACAAGGAGCAAGAGTATTTTCTAAAATCGATCTTCGATCAAGCTATCATCAGCTGAAGATTAAAGAAGGGGATATTTCGAAGGCAGCTTTCAGGACCAGATACGGACACTATGAATTTTTGGTGATGTCTTTCAGATTAACTAATGCACCGGCAACGTTCATGGAACTTATGAACCGAGTTTTCCACGATATGTTGGATACGTCGGTTATAGTATTTATTGATGATATATTGGTATACTCCAAGGTCAAGGAAACCCATATCAAGAACCTAAACGCAGCCCTACAGTGGTTAAGGAAAGAAAAGCTATATGCCAAATTCTCAAAGTGCGAGTTTTGGCTAAGTGAAGTCGCATTCCTAGGCCATGTAGTATCCGCTGAAGGAATCAAAGTGGATCCCAGCAAAATCGAGGCTATTGTAAAGTGGGAAGCACCAAAGAGCGTTTCAGAAATTAGAAGTTTTCTGGGTCTAGCTGGTTATTATCGGAGATTCGTAGAAGACTATTCTCGGATTGCCGTACCTCTCACCAGTTTGACCAAGAAAGGTGAAAAGTTTGTATGGACGGATAAATGTGAGAAGAGCTTCCAGACATTGAAGGCCAGACTGATATCTGCCCCGATTTTGACCATTCCCGTTCCAGGACAGATATTTCCTTTATACACTGATGCATCGGGATTGGGACTAGGATGTGTGCTTATGCAAAGAGAACAAGTAATTGCTTATGCATCAAGACAGTTGAAGGTACATGAGAAAAATTATCCCATTCATGATTTGGAGCTAGCGGCAGTAGTACATGCTGTCAAGATATGGAGACATTACTTATACGGAGAGAAATTCCATATTAAGTCGGGCCATAAAAGTCTTACTTATTTATTTAATCAGAAGGAGTTGAATATGGGACAAAAAATATGGCTGGAACTATTGAAGGACTATGATTGTGATATCCAGTATCATCCGGGAAAAGCGAACGTAGTAGCGGATGCATTGAGCAAAAAAGCAATGATAAAATCTCAAGGAGAAGTTAGCACGACTGCAGCAATGTGTACCAACGGAATAGTATCAATCACAGCAACGAGCAGTATGTGATAGATACGACGGATGAATCAGCCAACCAAGGGTTTATTCACCGGTTTTCGAATATGTTTGCGGCATTGAAGATTATACCGGATATAGTGGACGAAGTGAAGACAGCTATCAAATCAGATTCTTATTTGAGGACAGTACAAGAAGATATTGAGAAATGTAGGACCAACCCTGAGTTCACCTTGGATGACGAGAAAGTACTGAAATACAAAGGAAGAATATGTGTACCTGAAATAGAAAGTATGGACATTAGACACCGACTGATGAAAGAAGCCCATACCACCATCTATTCGATACATCCTGGAAGTACAAAAATGTATCATGATCTGAAGAAAATATATTGGTGGAGGGGAATGAAAGCAGATGTAGCTAAGTTCGTGTCTCAATGCCTAAATTGTCAGCATGTAAAGGCTGAACGACAAAGACCCGCAGGACTGTTGCAGCCATTACCGGAACCAACATGGAAGTGAGACTGCATCACTATGGACTTCGTCACGGGACTACCATTGACTCCTCGAGTAGTTGACGTAGTTTGGGTGATTGTAGATCGTCTGACTAAAACAGCTCGCTTCATACCTATACGACCTCAGTATACACTGGAAAGGTTAGCGAAGCTGTATGTGGATAATATTGTTCGGTTACATGGTGTACCAGAAAGTATTGTGTCCGATAGAGATCCATGATTTACTTCCAAATTTTGGGAAGGACTGCAAAAGGCTATGGGTACAACATTGAAGTTCAGTACTGCATTCCACCCACAGACAGATGGACAGTCAGAACGTACAATCCAGATTCTAGAAGATATGCTACGAGCATGTGTAATTGATTTCAAGGGATCATGGAATGAAAAGTTACCATTGATTGAGTTCGCTTACAATAACAGCTATCAGGCTACCATACAGATGTCACCTTATGAAGCACTGTATGGCAGGAAGTGTCGAACTCCCTTATTTTGGGATGAAGTGGGAGAACGTAGTATTGTTGGATCGGAATTTGTTGAAGAGACTTGTCGAGTGGTCGACATTATCAAGGAAAGGGTGAGAACAGCTCAGAACCGTCAGAAGCAATATGCAGACACTCGACGAAGAGATCTAGAGTTCGCCGTAGGTGATAAAGTATTTCTGAAGGTATCGCCTATGCGAGGATTGAAGAGGTTCGGACAGAAAGGAAAATTAAGTCCAAGATATGTCGGGCCATATAAAATTCTAGCTAAGCGTGGAAAAGTGGCTTATCAGTTAGCACTACCACCATCTATGTCAAGTGTGCATGACGTATTTCACATTTCCCTATTAAAGAAGTATGTTAAAGACCCAACGTAAGTCTTGACAGTGGATTTTCCAGAATTGACTGATGATTTGACGTTTGAAGTAACACCAACAGAAATCACTAGTCGAAAGGTTCAACATCTACACAACAGATATATCTACTATGTTAAGGTCATATGGAAAAGTAGAGACATAGAAGAAATTACATGGGAAGAAGAAAATGCTATGAGAAAGAAATACCCTTACTTATTTGATTCAGAAGGTATGTACAATTTCGAGGACGAAATTTTTATAAGTTGGGGGGAGTTGTGAGACCCGTGTCAATCTAACCCGGTCTTACCACCTTGAACCAGGTTCACCCATCATGGTTGAGTCAAGTGGACCAAGGGCGTGAAGGAGATCGAGATCCCAGGTATTAAATCGACCCAAAAACACTTAAATTAGGGGAAGGGTCGCATACCCAGCTAAGCAGGGTCGGACCTCCCAAAACAAAGAGTCAGACCCTCAGTTTTGAAGGGAGGGTCGGACAGCTTAAGACCCAAGGGTCGACGGGATCATCGACCCTCCCATCGACCCTCGGTTTCTGCCGAATATAGAAATTAGGAAATTTCTATATTTTTCGATTGGATTCTTTCCAAATCCCAATGGGACTTATTTTAGGATGTTCCTAGTCTATTTAAAGGACGTTCCTAAGCCACTTTCACTCCTTTCACAACCCTAATTGAATTGAGAGAAAGAGAGGAGAAGGAAGAGAGGAAGAAGAGAGGCAAGAAAGAGAACCTAGCAAAAAGGAGAAGAGTTGCAGAGAAAGATTAATCTTCTCAGGTATGGATACTAATTTCATGAATTTCTACAGACCTTAGGATAGCTATTGGAGAGAGAGTGATCTCGGAGAAACCCAAACCATCCATCCATGGTTAGGTTTTCATGGAAAACCATAGGAGGATGCATGAAAACTATTTAGATGGATTATACATGGTTTCAGACCATGGAATGGATGTAGAATGGAATGTAGGAGCAAGCCATAGGACCCCAAACACGAATAATGGATTAAAAAGTAGAAATTGGACCAAAATGCACCGAGGGTCGCACCCAGGGTCGATAGGCCATCCGACCCTAGGTGTTTCTGACCATCGACCCTCAGCATTCGGAAAGTCCAAAAAGAAGGGAGGGTCGATAGACCCATCGACCCTAGCATCGACCCTCAGTTAACAGAATGGTTTTTAAATTCAGAATTAATTCTAATTAAATTCTATCGACTTTGTTAGGTTTGCTAGCAATATAATAACATTATAACGGTGATTCTAAAGCTTGGAAAAGTATCTTATAGCAAGCTAAGGTGAGGAACCTTAACTCCAAACTAAATTGGTTAATAATAAACTGTTTTCATTTTCTTGAGTCCAATGCCATGCTTGATTCTATGCGAATATGTTTGTAATGTGCATACAACATGCCATCCAATATTTCTATTACTTGTTCATGCATATTTACTCTATCGTTTATAACATGATGATGATAATGATGATATGAATAGGCATGTGCTTGTATGTGTGTGGTTGATGTGCTTGATGCGAGCGAGTATCAGGGGAGGTGTGATGAGAACGTCAATAAACGTTAACCTTTGGCGGGTCTCAACACTTTAGCTCTATCTCTAACTTAAGTCTTGTGCATTGGCATCGTCGTATCGCCATTACTTTAGCAGAACTATTATGTCGTAGAGTATCAGGGGAGGTGGTCTCGGTCCTTGTAGTCTCTGACTCTACCGGTGGGCCTTAGCTCTATCTCTATGGGCATTCTGAGGGATGCTGGGGTGAGGCCTTGGATACACTGTTTGGCATTAGGATTGGTTAGTTGCGAGCCCAGTTTGCAGCCCTCGCCAACAGGGGCTTACGTGTTGGTATGGCACTATATAGCAATAAACGTAACCTTTGTTATATAATGTTCATGATTGGGTGCATGTGAGTTGACGATAAACGTGATCTTCGGGTAACGTCACACACTCGTGTATAGAGGCGGAGTCAATAAACGCGACCTTTGGCTACCTCAACCTTTCTATAGCATATTGCAAACTCTAAACCGGACCGAAGATATAAATTGATGTGCATGCATATGTATTGTTGCATTGTTTTGGCTACTCACTGAGCTGTGATGTGTGCTCACCCCTCGACGTCGAATATTTTTAGTTGATGATGCAGGTTATACCGTTGAAGACTATATGAATGCGTCTGCGTACGAGAACGTGGCAGCCATGGAGGTTGAAGCTGAAGCGGATACACATGACTCCTCTTGCGAGTGCAACTCGTGTGTATTTGATTAGATATTTTATAGGTTTCTTTGTTGGATTTATTAAGACATGTATTTGGTATTTAAATATTTATGTCTCAGTTGAAAACAGAATAATTTGCTATTAAATTAATGATATCATTTTAGTTCTCAGTTCATGTTATTATAAGACTTCCGCTATTGTGTATTTACTCTGATTATGATTATGGATGTGTGTAAGTTTAGATAACGCGGGGATAGCCTATTTGAGATCCTGATTGAACCGTTGGTTTATTAGCGGTTCATCACACCATTCTGGTTAGACCAAAATTAGGGTGTGACAATAGGTGTCTGATTGGTCCTATGGTCTCATACTGTATCGACCTTACTGCCTACGGTCGATACCTTATGGTCACATATGGTGCGACCGTAGCTGCGACCATATGGTTTCTGAAATCTTTCCAAATGCCTATGGTCGATCCTCTGGTCATGCTGGTCATGCTATGGTCGACCATAGCTGTGACCTTGAAATTTCTGGTCACAGACTACATGCAATTCAAGTTCTTTCTGGGTCAATTCTTCAGATCTTCAATGGGTTTATTCTAAAGTTATCCTATGGCCATCATTAGTAGTTTCTTATCAACCCTAATCATCAAATTCACTCCTCATGATTCTCCTTGGGATTTCTCAAGGAAATCACATAGATCATAATAGGTTGATATTGCCTATCTTCCATAGGAGTCTTATTCCTTAGAGTTTACATCTCCAGAGATTTGTTTCATGCCTTTGCTTGTAATAGAAAGCTAATCTCTTCTCAGCAAATTCCTCTCCTTAGCTTTTTCTTCTTCTCCTTCTCTTCCTTCTCTTTCTCTAGGGTTTACTAATGTTCTAAAAGAGTGAAAAAGGGCTGAGGAACGTCATTTATATAGAGGAAAACTCTCCATATAGAGTCTTCTTTCAATTAGGAAAGCAATCCCTTAGTTTAGGAAATTTTTCAAAACTCGGAGTCTGATCTGGGGTCTCACGGTCGATCATACGGTCGCATAAACCGTCGATCGTAGGGTCAAAATCATCGACCGTGGGGTTCTGGATTTGAGATTTTTGTTCCCTTTCTTATGGTCGACCATACCTACCCAGGTATGCGACCTTGGGTATGTTTTCAGTGTTTTTAACTCGATTCTCATACTTGGTTTGTGATCTATCTTCACACGCTCGGTCCACTTGGTTCAGGAATGATGGAAAGACTTGGCACAACATGGTTAGACCAAGTTAGTGGAGTGCGGGTCTTACAACTCCCCCCTCTTATATAAATTTCATCCTCGAAATTTGCACATACCTTCCGAGTCGAATAGGTGAGGATATTGCTTCCACATAGCGTTCTCTTCTTCCCATGTAATTTCTTATTCATTATGTCTTCTCCAAGTAACCTTAACGTCGTAAATGTCATGGTTGCGAAGACGTTGTGCCTTCCGGCTAGTGATCTCAAATGGTACTACTTCGAATGTCAAATCTTCAGTTAAATCCGGTGGATCCATTGTTAACACGTGTGTTGGATCTCTGACGTACTTCTTCAATTGTGAGACGTGGAATACATCATGTACACTAGACATTGATGGTGGTAGTGCTAACTGATATGCTACTTTTCCACGTCTATCTAGAACTTCATAAGGTCCAATATATCTAGGACACAACTTTTCCTTCTGTCCATGTAAGACCCGTACTCCGTAAACCCGGTCTAAACCTTGGTTTTGTGTCGTAGCAGGTCTTCCGATCATCACTGGGCCAGACGGGACGAGCGGATGACAAACAGGTACGAAATTGGACCAAAGATGATCAAATCAACATGATTTTATGTTGACCGGTCGATGGTACCGGTCTTGGTACCGGTCGACCGGTCAGCTCTGCGCAGCTGACTACGGAGATCCGAAAATTGATCTCTACGGTCCCACTTTCCTAAACCCTAATACTAAGACCTTCCTAATCCTAATAGGGTTACAAAACCCTAATTCTAGCCTATAAATACACTCTTAAACCTCCTCAAATCCTTTCCATTGTCTCTCATAAACTCTAGAGAAGAGAAGGAGGTTGGAAAGGAGAAGGAGCTAGGAAGAAGAAGGAGGTGCCGCCATTACCGTTCGACGACGCTCATGTTACGCCAGTTAACGGTAAGTGTTTTAATCACTCTTCTTACCCTATGACTCTAGGATAGTTGTATGGGTGGATCAATACCATGCAAGTAGGTATTGATCTAAAACCCTAAATTGGCCAATAAACCCTAAGTTGCCGTCAAACCCTAGATTCGAGTTCTGAGATGATATTCATCGAAACTAGACTTGAATGAGTTGGGGATAACTCTAACTTAAAGCTTAGACTTAGAATGGATAGGAGAAACCCTGAAAATCCAAGAAAAATTGATCGACGACAGTCGAAAAACCAAGTGTATGGTCTTCCAGAGACATACCAATCGACCATACCGGTTGCTAATTTGCTCACAGAGCTGCAACCGGTATGTTGCAACCGGTCAGCTCTGAAAGGCTGATTTTGGACTTTGTTGGTTTCCGACCAACATGAAACCCCAAGAAAACTATTCTAATGAAACCCTAATGATATTGTAGGACTTTGTGACTTTCTATTTGGATCTTGCGACGTGGAGCAAGCTATCAAACGAGCGTCAGGTAAGGGAATCTGACCTAAACCTAATAAATAATGGATAGTAAATTGTTGTTAATAACCTGAATATATATGATGTGTTGTTTGTGCATATTCACATGCCATCCTTTGCTTTCAGTTATTATTATTGTTCATGCATGATAGGATGTGATTGTTAGGCATGTGATTGTTTTCGTTAGTGTGTGGAGTGGGGCATGGGCCTGGGATCGCTCCTCACACTAGCACTTTTTGTAGTATTCTATCTTAACATACTTGGTACGGGTGGGGCATCAGGGGAAGGTCGTGGTACAGTGGTCTCCGATGTTGATGCTGGCCTGGCCATGGTTATGTGGCACTGTGGTCCCCGAGGTCGACGCTGGCTTGTCCACGATGGTTTAGCTATATCTCTATGCCGTAGGGAGTTATGTTGGGATAGGGTCTACCTGCATTATGTTTCTATCCTAGTGGGTTAGTTGCAGATAGGGCATCAGGGGAGGTGTGGGAATGCCTTATGTAAGAACCGTGCTCTAAAATCCGGTTTAACCATGGTTTTATGCGATGACAGGTGCCCCAATCATAACCGGACAGGAAAGCGAAGCCGGACAAGGGACCACGCAAGAAGCCGGTGAAGAACCAGTCATATTCAGGTACGAAAAAGGTGTTAAATCGGTTAAGTGCATACCGGTCTCACCATACCGGTTGCACTATCCTGCGACCGGTATGGGCCAGCGGTATGGCATACCGGTCTCACCATACCGGTTGCACTATCCTGCGACCTGTATGTGCGAGACCGGTATAGTTCGGAACGGCTGGAGTCCGTCTCCAGCTTGTGTTGCTCTCAAAAAAGGAAACTTTAACTTTCCATATGAGGGGGGAGCGTGCCTTGGACGGCCTCCCTCTATTAATAGAGGGGGAGACACTCCGTGAACCTCTTTGTAAACCCATCCGTTCGGAGAAGGAGTGAGGAGGTTCAAGGAGGAAGACGCTGCCCAGGAAGGTGCCGTCGGTGGAGGAACACGCCGCCAACTGACAACCGCTACCGGTAAAGTGCTCTATCCTTCCTGTAGTGTTGATTATCGGATCGGAGCAGCGAAGCGGCGTGAGATCAGATGGAAAAATGATTAAATCCCTTTCGCCTTTCTTTCTGATCTGGTTGGTTTTTGACATTCTAGCCAAGATCCGTAGCACCCCTTCGGAGAATGGACTTTAGCAATTGATTAGGGAGACCCTTGGGACCTACCCATAGGGTGGATCTGAGGATTTATGCCCTAGATGCCTTTTCTTGTCTCTTTTCGGATCTGGGTCGCTATGCGGCGTTTTAGCCGCGATCCGTAGGACTTTATAGGGATCAGACCCTAGCAGAGGATAGGTGAGACCTTAGGGAGCTACCCGTGGAGACCTCGCTGTCGGAATCACGCCGTAGGGTATACCCTTGGGCGAGTCCAGCGGTATGGGCCGCGGTGTATACCGCTGGCACCATACCGGTCGCACTCAGCCGGATCTGAGTGAGACCGGTATGTGTGCATCCGGTATGCATACCGCTGGCACCATACCGGTCGCACTCAGTCAGATCTGAGTGAGACTGGTATGTGTGCATCCGGTATGTATACCGGTCTCACCATACCGGTTGCACTATCCTGCGATCGGTATGTGCGAGACCGGTATGTGTTCCGAGCTCTGTTTGTTTAGGAAAGCCTGGTTTTGGCTTCTAAAACTCTAATAAATGGAAATTAACATGTAAATATGATTGTGTAGGACTTGTATGTGAAATTTCTGACGCCGAAAGGGATTGATACCACGCGTCAGGTAAGGGACAAGACCCAAAACTTAAATTAAAGAATTAATAATAAACCTTAGAGAACTCTTTATATTCTTTATCAATTTATATGCTTTGTTTGATGGATTGTGCATATCACATGTCATGTAGTGTAAATTCTATTTTATTTATCTGTTCATGCATTTCATATGCTAGGTGTGATGGATGTTAGACATGTGATTGTTTTAGTTGGGGTGTGGAATGGGAAGGGCCAGGGGCCTGGGATCATTCCTCACCCCGACACCTTTCAGTAGCACCTTATCTTAGCATGCTTGGTATGGGTGGGGTATCAGGGGGAGGTTATGGCAGGTGGTCTCCGATGTTGACATTGATCTGGCCACAGTGATGTGGCATGGTGATCTCCGACGTCGACGTTGACCTGGCCATGACGCTTTAGCTCTATCCCTATGCCATAGGGAGTGATGTTGGGATAGGGCCTACTTGCGTATAGTTCCATCTTGGTATGCTTTTTACGGGTAGGTTATCAGGGGGAGGTGAGGTATTGTGGTCTCCAGCCTGGCCTGCACGCTCTAGCTCTATCCCTATGTCGTAGACGGCTGTACTAGGGTGGAGCCTACATGTATGACATCTAGGACTAGTTAGAAACGAAACCCACTTGCAAGCCCTTGCCAATAGGGGTTTAGGTATTGGTACGGTATGGGGTATCAGGGGGAGGACGTGGGATTGTGGTTCTTCCTGCCCGCCAGACTCGAGTCCTATCTCCATTCCGGAGTGAGTGATGTGGGGCAACAGCAGTAGTGTGGTAGGTGCCTGACTGTTGGGTGTGCTCACACTCTCGTGCATGGAGGTGCGGTGGCCGCCAAACCTTACCATAGCACATTTGCAAGTTATACCTGGCCCAAATTGTAATGTTATCCATGCATGTGGATGTTGCATTGGTCTTGTGCTTTACTGAGCTGTGTTGTAGCTCACCCCGATATATATATCTCTTTTCAGATTTGGATGCAGGGTATACGGTGGAGGACTTCGTGACCGCCCCAGCCTACAGTGCGATGGCTGCCCTGGAGACACAGAGTGTAGAGGACGAGCATGATGCGTTATGCGAGTGCTCCTTCTGTGTCTTTCCTTTGTGATTGGTTATTTCTTTTATTTTCTGTTAAGCTTGTAATTGAATATTATTTAAATTTTGATGGATGATGGAATAATTGGAACAATTATTTTAATTTATCATTTAGTTCAGCTCATTGTTATAAATTATTTCCGCTGTTTGTATTACTCTGGATTGTGTTAGTTGCTCAGGGATGATTGGTTGACACGGTCTTTCGAGATCCTGGTGTGAACCGTGGTTTAGTACCGGTTCACTCACACTTCTGGTTCAGCCGGAATTGGGGCGTGACAACTTGGTATCAGAGCCCTAGGCTCTGTCCAGTTAATCATTCTGCATCTAACCGTGTCCAATGAGCTGAGTTAGGAAAATTAAAAATTTTAATAAAAACACACCATAAGCTTGCTTGTTGTTTGAGACTTAAGAAAGATGCATAATACACTATTAATGGAAGAACAGAAATAATTACTGAATTAGTTAGAGAAACAAATAACCATGTCATAACTTCTTTTAATTAAAGAGGAAATTTTAAGCACTGATGTGTTGAACAAAACCAACTAACTCTTCGACAATGAGAACATAACAAACACTGAAGGAATTAAAGAAAACAAATTAATCATTTCATAAAAATTATCTTCAATTACAAGTGAACTACAGAGTACGGTCCACAGGTCGGACAGTTACTCTAATAACAAAATAAAAATACATGAACATCAAACAAAAACTAAATCGGGCTATGGTGGAGTAGCGGGCCTGGATGGAACCGGGTCTGCTATATCATAGTCTCGCTCATATACCTCCCTGAGCTACTGGACCTGGTCCTGAGTGACCCGTAAGCTGCGTGCCAGACGCCCCAACTCCTGACCCATCTCTCGCTGTGAGTCCAGGATGCTTCTCTGGGTATCCAGGATGACTCTCTGGGTGTCCCCGATCTCAGTGAGCATGTGAATCGAAAGGTCTGAAGAAGAGTGAGGTGGTACAGTAGCTGGCATGCGCCTAGCTGATCTAGGAACTGGAGCGGGCCTCGATGTGCCAGCAACCGTAGGGACTGAAGAAGGACGTGGTGGTACCGTAGCCGACATGTACCCTGCTGGTCCAGGAATGGGAACAGGCCTAGATGTACTGGGGGCCGACGGCCTGGAAGTCTCTGCTACTGGTGAATGCTGAGGTGTAGGTACTGGGATGTCCTCCATGTGGGTGTCCTCATCGTCCCCCATCTCGGCAGCATCTGCTGCTTCTGCAACTGCTGCTACGGCAAGGGCCGCATGGTTTCTGGGCAGGAGGGGACGAGCCTGTAACTCCTCATTACTGAGATCTAGGTCATCCATCTGCATCTTGTAGATGGCCTCAGCATCAATGTCGGAGTTCATGGTTACCTCCCTAGGTACCTCTCCCTGCATACTGACACCCAAACGCTGTAGAAGTGCCGTAATCAACCTACCATATGGAAGGTCAAACACATCAGGCATCGCCGCAGTGATCATAACCCGCATGATTAGGTAGGGCAGACAAACCCGGTATCTGGAGGCCACACTGTAGGTAATGAACTGGGTCAACTGGGATACCTCTCCATAATGCCCACTCTGAGGGACGATGTTATGCTGAATGATCCAGCAATATAGGCGAGGTACGGGATGAAGATTTGAGGCCGACATAACCCGTCCTGGTATTAATATCTGTGCGGCTATGATCGCCCTGGTGTACTCATCAAGGTACCCTTTGACCCTGCGGGCACAGTAGACAAGGTCCCCATCGTCTGAAACCCCTAGGAGAAAGGCTAGCTCTGCTATGTTGAAGGAGATCACCACCCCTTTCACATAGCTTGTGATGCGCAGATTTCTAGCATTGTCCCAGTCATCTACATCTCCTTCCACCTCCAGGTTGGAGAAAAATAGCTTTACCAGATTAGGACGGGTGCGTTCTCGATACTGAATGACAGGTAACCACCCCATAATCCCAAAAGCCGACGCTATATCAAAGCGATGGAGATGCTCCAGGTTGACGTACCGGCCGGATTCTATGTTCTTGGACTGAAACCAAGCAAACCGTGAAGCGGCCGTCGCCGAACGAAAATACCTCTTGTTATACGAGGTGGCTGGGGGAGGCGAGCTGCTCATATTGTTTGATGGAACGTCCCCTTGAAGTGTAGAAATTATATAACCTATGAAAATCAAGGAAACGTAACAGTTAGTGTTAAATTTTGAGAAAATTTCGGCAGAGTAACGGTTGTAAATGGTGTAAAAGCCTTGAACTCACCCAAAAGTTTGGGGAGGAGGACTTATGTAACCCCCACTCTCTTCCATCAAACCAAACTCAGGCATACCAGGTGAAAGATTGGGAGAAATCAAACAACTTCAAGAAAAATCGGGATTTTCCCAAAACCTAGGTTAAAAAATCGATTTTTGTTGATTTCTTGCAAACCAACCGATGGAACTTCAAATAGGTTGAGGGGTTTTACTCAAAGGGACCCCAAAAACCTTTCCCAAGCAGCGAAAAGAGTTCTCCACGGTTGGAATTCCTCAATTTGAGAGAAAACTAAGTTTTGGGCGAAAAGACGATGTAAAATCATCTAAAAGAGAGGAAGAGAGAAGAACTTACCTTTGAGACGAAGTGGAGACTCTTGCACGATTGAAAACCGATCCAAAGGACACCGGATGCACTGTAGTAACTTGGAAAAGCGGAGAGGAATCGCCACCGGAGTCTAAGCCAAAGAAGAAATGAGGAAAAGACAAGAAAAATCGCGATTTTATAAAGAGATTTTCTGTCTTTTGGTATACCGGTTGTGCTATCCCGCGACCGGTACCTGCCAGCGGTACCCCGCGACCGGTACCTGCTGTGAGGTATACCGGTCTCGCTATCCCACGACCGGTACCTGCCAGCGGTACCCCCCGACCGGTACCTGCTGTGAGGTATACCGGTCTCGCTATCGCGCAACCGGTACCTCCCAGCGGTACCCCGCGACCGGTACTTGCTGTGAGGTATACCGGTCTCGCTATCCCGCGACCGGTACCTCCCAGCGGTATGGTCCGACCGATATGGGCAAAGTGGGATTTTCTCCCCGAAAGTCCAGTACCCTTGCCGAGAAACTTCAGGGGTATTTGGGATTGTACAAATCGATATCAAAAACTTTTGAACAGGGGGTTTTTCCACCTTTCTTCTGTGTAAGTTGGTGAAATGAGGATTCATCTAGGAAATTTTGAAAATTTTAGCCTGATTACTTTCTGTTACTTTTTCTTCTTTCCTTGTCACTCTTGATAAATACTAGATGCTCATGTTGAGACTATAAATTGTTGGGATACATTTTTTCTAAATTGCTCCATGTGTTTCGATGTATTCAGGTTCTTACAAGGCAGAGTAAAGTACCAATGGCAAGAGGTAATGGTCGAAGGCTTCAGCGCAGACGTCGTCGGTCAAGGACGCCTGCTATAGACAGGAGTTCAGGTACTGAGAACTCTGAAGGACAAGAAGAGAGGATAAGTGGGGAAGAGCAGAACCCCCTGAACGCAACTGAGAATTTAAGGCGGGCGAATGAAGAGTCACCATCTCAGGGGCAGCCATCTTCAAGCTCCGAATCAATGATGGCAAATTTTAAGTCTAGCATGGAGGCACAGCAGAAGAAGTTTTTTGAAGAAATAACAAAAATATTCAGGCCACCTGGGCCTGTACCAGCACCTACAGATGTGCCAGTCACCAGTGCAGAAAATGTTCAAGCAGCACCTGTGGGGGTAAACACAGGCACTGGAATACCAATACAGCAAGAACCACCCGTCACTGAACCTCACCCGGTTACCGGTACACCAGTATATAATCAGGACCACGGAGGGTATCAGGGACAGTACCAGGGTCCATATCCAGGTGCACACTATGGTGGCTATCAGGGAGGCAGTCAGGGTGGCTACGCTTATCAGCCACAATGATATGCACAGGCGCCGTATGCTCAGAGTAGCCTTGCCAAGGCAGTGGATGGGTTCTTAAAGCTTAAACCACCCACATTTACAGGGAAGTCTGGGAAAGCACTGTGGCCAGCACAGTGGATATCAGAGATGGAGAAAAATTTCAGGCTGTTGGACTGTCAGGATGGAGATAAGGTCTTGTATGCTACTCACATGTTGAAGGAAGAGGCCAATGGGTGGTGGAATTCCATTTGAATGTACTTGGAAACAAAGCACCAGATCATCACCTGGCCTATATTCAAAGAGGCCTTCTTCGACAAATACTTCCCCAGGAGTTTCCGTGACCAAATGGAGAGGGAATTCCTAAATCTGCAGCAATCACAAATGACTGTAGAGGTGTACCAGCAAAAGTATGAGGAGTTGTTCTTCTTCACTCCCATCAGCATGCAAGAGGAAGAGACTAAGACTCGCCGTTTTACCATGGGCCTACGAGGCACGATCAGAGAACATGTAATAGGTCGAGGTTTGGTCATTTGCAATGAAGCTGTACAGGTGGCTCGTGTCATTGAGTCAAGTCAGAGGGACAGCTTTATGGCCCAGAACCGAGGTTTGAAGAGACCGAATACCGAGTTCCAAGGTGGAGGCGGACGAGGCAACATGCCATACCGTCCATTCAGGCCGCAAGCTAGTACCATACCTCCCAGATCGGCTCCTGCAATGGCCTCGCAAGCAACGGGGCCGACCCTTAACGTCAAGTGCTACAACTGTCAATAGGTGGGGCACTATGCCAGATCATGCCCGCAACCCAAGAAGGAGCAGCAGTTGGGCAAGGTATATGCCGTTACTACTGAGGAGGCAGCCGCATCACCAGATGTGGTTACAGGTATTATTTTACACTTCCTCCTAAATTGTTGCATTACATGTTTGCATATTTAAAGCTAAAAGGGAATTTTACAACCTCAGGAACAGTAAATATAGCAGGGATACCTGCAAGAGTCCTGTTTTACTCTGGGCCACTCATTCGTTTGTCTCAGTATCATTCGGGAAAGGGCTAGGACAACCCGTCAAGACCTTACAACCAAGTCTGCTAGTTCGGTCACCAATGGGGATCGAGGTGGTATTAGAAGACTATTATGGACCTTGCCCAGTGTGTATTGAGGGACGAGAACTTGAAGCCAACTTAGTCCAACTGGAGATGTCAGATTTTGATGTTATTCTGGGGATGGACTGGTTAGCTAAACACTCAGCAAACCTGCTATGTGCTGAGAAGAAGTTGATGCTCAAGGACAGTGATGGGAATGAGTTCCAGTTCAAAGGGGTTAAGTTTCCAAGAAAGAGGAAGCTCATACTCTCAGCCTTAAAAGCAAAGAGGTGCTTAGAGAAAGGAGGAGCAGGATATCTTGTGTCAGTGGTAGATGTGACTGCTGAAGCACCGAAAATGGAAGACATCCAGGTCGTACGGGAGTTCCCTGATGTGTTTCCAGAAGATTACCAGGGTTACCACCTGACAGGGCTACCGAGTTTGTGATAGACTTACTACCAGGGGTGGCGCCTGTGTCTAAGGCTCCGTACAGGATGGCTCTTACTGAGCTGAAAGAGTTAAAAACCCAACTGCAGGAACTGCTAGACAAGGGGTTTATAAGACCAAGCATCTCACCTTGGGGAGCACCTGTGCTCTTTGTGAAGAAAAAGGATGGCAGTGTGCGCCTGTGCATGGATTATCGAGAGTTGAACAAGCTCACTATCAAGAACAGGTACCCACTACCTAGAATAGATGACTTGTTTGATCAGCTGCAAGGTTCAAGTGTGTTTTTAAAGATCGACCTGAGGTCTGGGTATCACCAGCTAAAGATTAAGGACTCAGACATCCCAAAGACCGCCTTCAGGACACGGTATGGACACTACGAGTTCCTTGTGATGTCCTTTGGATTGACTAACGCACCGGCATCATTTATGGAATTAATGAACCGAGTATTCCATGGCATGTTGGATACGTCGATTATAGTTTTCATTGATGACATCCTTGTATACTCCAAGGACCAGGAGACGCATGCAGTGCATCTCAGAGCTGCATTACAGAGACTGAGGAAAGAAAAGCTGTATGCAAAATTCAAGAAGTGCGAGTTCTGGTTAGATGAAGTGGCCTTCCTTGGTCACGTGGTGTTAGCTGAAGGAATCAAGGTAGACCCCAGCAAGATTTCAGCCATAGTCAGTTGGGAGGCACCGAAGACAGTCGCTGAAATTCGTAGTTTCCTGGGCTTGGCTGGATACTATAGAAGGTTTGTGGAAAACTATTCCAAGATTGCTGTTCCACTCACCAAGTTGACCAAAAAGGGGCAGAAGTTCATATGGATGGATGAATGCGAGAAATGTTTCCAGACGTTGAAGTCAAGGCTGGTATCGGCACCTATACTGACTATTCCAGCTCCAGATCACCCATTTACACTATATACAGATGCTTTAGGTCTGGGACTGGGTTGTGTACTGATGCAAGGCGAGCAGGTGATAGCTTATGCCTCAAGACAGCTGAAGGAGCATGAAAAGAACTACCCTCCGCATGACCTAGAGTTGGCAGCGGTCATTCATGCCATCAAGACTTGGAGGCATTACCTGTATGGCGAGAAGTTCCAGATTAAGTCTGACCACAAGAGCCTGACATATCTGTTCACCCAGAAGGACTTGAATATGAGGCAGAGGAGGTGGTTAGAGTTGCTCAAGGACTATGACTGTGATATCTAGTATCACCCTGGTAAGGCCAACGTGGTAGCTGATGCGTTGAGCAGAAAATGGGCGGCAATTCCTGAGGCAGGACCAAGTACAAATGCAGCCTTGTGTGCTGCTACATCTGTATCTTCAGAGGATGACGAGCAGTCCCTACTATTGTCAGCTGATGATCCAATTGAGCAGGGGTTGATACACCAGTTTACCCTAATGTTTGCAGCGATGAAGATCCTGCCTGATCTGAAGGATGAAATAAAGGCAGCGGTCCTACAAGATCCATACCTTAGGACGGTTCAAGAGGACTTGGAAAAGGGACGAGACAACCCAGATTTCACCTTGGATACATACAAGGTACTCAGATATCATGGGCGTCTATGTGTACCTGAAACTGAAGATTTGGATATTTGGAATCGGATAATGTTGGAAGCCCACTCCACCCCATATTCAGTGCACCCTGGAAGCACAAAAATGTATCATGACATTAAGAGGTCGTACTGGTGGAGGGGAATGAAAGCTGATGTGGCTCGACATGTGTTCCAATGCTTAAACTGTCAGCAAGTCAAAGCGGAAAGACAGAGACCTGCAGACTACTACAACCATTGCCCGAGCCCGCGTGGAAATGGGATTGTATTACCATGGACTTCGTCACTGGTCTACCCATGACTCCGAGGTCGGTGAATGCAGTATGGGTAATTGTGGATCGCCTCACCAAAACTGCTAGATTTATCCCTGTCAGACCCCAGTATACTATGGACAGGTTGGCAAGGTTTTATGTAGACAACATAGTCAGGCTCCATGGGGTCCCAGAAAGTATTGTGTCTGACAGAGACCCCCGCTTCACATCCAGGTTCTGGGAAGGACTGCAGAAGGCAATGGGAACGAAATTGAAGTTTAGCACAGCCTTCCACCCTCAAACAGATGGTCAGTCAGAAAGGACCATCCAGATTTTTGAAGACATGCTTCGGGTATGTGCTATTGACTTTATGGGGGCTTGGGATGAGAAGCTATCTCTCATTGAGTTTGCCTACAACAACAGTTACTAGTCTACAATCCAGATGGCCCCATACGAGGCTTTGTATGGGAAGAAATGCCGGACACCTCTATTATGGGATGAAGTCGGTGAAAGAAGGATCGTTGGACCTGAATTTGTAGAAGAAACCTGCAAGGCAGTGGATCAAATCAGGAACCGGGTGAAGACAGCTCAGGTGCGTCAGAAGCACTATGCCGATAACAGGCGGCGGGATCTTGAATTCATGGTAGGTGATAAAGTGTTTTTGAAGGTATCACCAGTGCGAGGCCTGAAGCGGTTCGGCAAAAAAGGGAAATTGTGTCCAAGATATGTGGGACCCTATGAAATTCTGTCCTGGTGCGGCAAGGTGGCCTATCAACTTGCATTGCCACCGGCAATGTCTAGCGTCCACGATGTCTTCCACGTGTCCCTACTGAAGAAGTATGTGCGAGATCCTTCGCATATCCTTGTTGCTGATCCCCCAGAGTTGACAGAAGACTTAACCTTTGAGGTGGTGCCAATCCAACTCCTTAGCAGAAAGGTACAACATCTTCGAAGGCGGGATATCTACTATGTCAAAGTGCTTTGGAAAAGTCAGGACATAGAGGAAATTACTTGGGAAGAGGAGGATGCCATGCGACAAGAATACCCCCATCTTTTCGACTCTGAAGGTACGTACAATTTCGGGGACGAAATTCTTTTAAGGGAGGGGGAATTGTAAGACCTACATGCAAATTTCGGGGACGAAATTTCTTTTAAGGGTGGTAGAGTTGTAAGAACCGTGCTCTAAAACCCGGTTTAACCATGGTTTTATGCGATGACAGGTGCCCCAATCATAACCGGACCGGAAAGCGAAGCCGGACAAGGGACCACGCAAGAAGCCGGGTGAAGAACCAGTCAAATTCAGGTACGAAAAAGGTGTAAAATCGGTTAAGTGCATACCGGTCTCACCATACCGGTCGCACTATCCTGCGACCGGTATGGGCCAGCGGTATGGCATACCGGTCTCACCATACCGGTTGCACTATCCTGCGACTGGTATGTGCGAGACCGGTATAGTTCGGAACGGCTAGAGTCCGTCTCCAGCTTGTGTTGCTCTCAAAAATGGAAACTTTAAGTTTCCATATGAGGGGGGAGCGTGCCTTGGACGGCCTCCCTCTATTAATAGAGGGGGAGACACTCCGTGAACCTATTTGTAAACCCATCCGTTCGGAGAAGGAGTGAGGAGGTTCAAGGAGGAAGACGCCGCCCAGGAAGGAGCCGCCGGTGGAGGAACACGCCGCCAACTGACAACCGCTACCGGTAAAGTGCTCTATCCTTCCTGTAGTGTTGATTATCGGATCGGAGCCGCGAAGCGGCGTGAGATCAAATGGAAAAATGATTAGATCCCTTTCGCCTTTCTTTCTGGTCTGGTTGGTTTTTGGCATTCTAGCCAAGATCCGTAGGACCCCTTCGGAGAATGGACTTTAGCAATTGATTAGGGAGACCCTTGGGACCTACCCGTAGGGTGGATCTAAGGATTTATGCCCTAGATGCCTTTTCTTGTCTCTTTTCGGATCTGGGTCGCTATGCGGCGTTCTAGCCGCGATCCGTAGGACTTTACAGGGATCGGACCCTAGAAGAGGATAGGTGAGACCTTAGGGAGCTACCCGTGGAGACCTCGCTCTCGGAATCACTCCGTAGGGTATACCCTTGGGCGAGTCCAGCGGTATGGGCCGCGGTGTATACCGCTGGCACCATACCTGTCGCACTCAGCCAGATCTGAGTGAGACCGGTATGTGTGCATCCGGCATGCATACCGCTGGCACCATACTGGTCGCACTAAGTCAGATCTGAGTGAGACCGGTATGTGTGCATCCGGTATGTATACTGGTCTCACCATACCGGTTGCACTATCCTGCGACCGGTATGTGCGAGACAGGTATGTGTTCCGAGCTCTGTTTGTTTGGGAAAGCCTGGTTTTGGCTTCTAAAAACTCTAATAAATGGAAATTAACATGTAAATATGATTGTGTAGGACTTGTATGTGAAATTTCTGACGCCGAAAGGGATTGATACCACGCGTCAGGTAAGGGACACGACCCGAAACTTAAATTAAAGAATTAATAATAAACCTTAGAGAGCTCTTTATATTCTGTATCAATTTATATGCTTTGTTTGATGGATTGTGCATATCACATGTCATGTAGTGTAAATTCTATTTGATTTATCTGTTCATGCATTTCATATGCTAGGTGTGATGGATGTTAGACATGTGATTGTTTTAGTTGGGGTGTAGAATGGGAAGGGCCAGGGGCCTGGGATCATTCCTCACCCCGACACCTTTCAGTAGCACCTTATCTTAGCATGCTTGGTATGGGTGGGGTATCAGGGGGAGGTTATGGCAGGTGGTCTCCGATGTTGACGTTTATCTAGCCACAGTGATGTGGCATGGTGATCTCCGACGTCGACGTTGACCTGGCCATGACGCTTTAGCTCTATCCCTATGCCATAGGGAGTGATGTTGGGATAGGGCCTACTTGCGTATAGTTCCATCTTGGTATGCTTGTTGCGGGTAGGGTATCAGGGGGAGGTGAGGTATTGTGGTCTCCAGCCTGGCCTGCACGCTCTAGCTCTATCCCTATGCCGTAGACGGCTGTACTAGGGTGGAGCCTACATGTATGACATCTAGGACTGGTTAGAAACGAAACCCACTTGCAAGCCCTTGCCAATAGGGGTTTAGGTATTGGTACGGTATGGGGTATCAGGGGGAGGACGTGGGATTGTGGTTCTTCCTGCCCGCCAGACTTGAGTCCTATCTCCATACCGGAGTCAGTGATGTGGGGCAACAGCAGTAGTGTGGTAGGTGCCTGACTGTTGGGTGTGCTCACACTCTCGTGCATGGAGGTGCGGTGGCCGCCAAACCTTACCATAGCACATTTGCAAGTTATACCTGGCCCAAATTGTAATGTTATCTCATGCATGTGGATGTTGCATTGGTCTTGTGCTTTACTGAGCTGTGTTGTAGCTCACCCCGATATATATATATCTCTTTTCAGATTTGGATGCAGGGTATACGGTGGAGGACTTCGTGACCGCCCCAGCCTACAGTACGATGGCTGCCCTGGATATTCAAAGTGTGGAGGACGAGCATGATGCGTTATGCGAGTGCTCCTTCTGTGTCTTTCCTTTGTGATTGGTTATTTCTTTTATTTTCTATTAAGCTTGTAATTAAATATTATTTAAATTTTGATGGATGATGGAATAATTGGAACAATTATTTTAATTTATCATTTAGTTCAGCTCATTGTTATAAATTATTTCCGCTGTTTGTATTACTCTGGATTGTGTTAGTTGCTCAGGGATGATTGGTTGACACGGTCTTTCGAGATCTTGGTGTGAACCGTGGTTTAGTACCGGTTCACTCACACTTATGGTTCAGCCGGAATTGGGGTGTGACACCTTAGCTCTATCTCTATGCCGTAGATGGCTGTGCTGGGATAGAGCATAGATTGATGACATATAGGATTGGTTAGTTGCGAGCCCAGTTTGCACTGGTATGGGTAGAGCATCAGGGGAGGTACGGGGATATCTTAGCTCTATCTCTATTCCATGATGGGTGCATGTGGGCAGGTGGGGGTGTGATCCATGCTGTGCCACACACTCGTGTATAGAGGTGCGGGGGCCACCAAACCTTTCTATAGCACATTGCAAACTTAAACCGGACCACAGCATAAAATGATTGTTACTCATGCATAATATTGTGAAACTGTCTGATTGTCTTACTGAGCTAAGTTGTGAGCTCACCCTTTGTATATATACATGTTTTTAGATGTTGATGCAGGTTACACAGTGAACGACTATGTGAATGCTCCGGCGTATGGTGATGTTGCTGCTTTGGGTGTACAAGCAGGAAAGGACGAGCATGACGCTTCATGCGAGTGCCCTTTCTGCGTGTATCTTTGATTTGACTTTTATTTATTTTCATTATTTTTGGTTGGATTAAAGAGATGTAATGGTATTATATTTTATGTTTGGAATTGAATAATTGGATACTTATTTAATTTATCAATAGATACTCAGTTCATTCTATTTTAAAGACTTCCGCTGTACTATTATATTCTGATTGTGGTTATGTGTAATGGTTTGTATGAGTGGACACGACCTATTCGAGATCCTGGTGTGAACCGTTGGTTCAATGACGGTTCACTCACACCATTCTGGTTGGATCAGAATTGGGGTGTGACAGTCCAAACCTTTTCAAACCACGCATAGGAGATATTTTCAGAAATACCTTATCACCTATGGTGAATTCGAGATCTCTGCGTCGATTATCTGCATATTTCTTCTGATGGTTCTGAGCTATTCAGATTTTTTCCTTGATAATGTCGACTACTCGACATGTCTCTTCAACAAACTCTGGTCCAAAAATACTCTGTTCTCCAACTTCATTCCAAAACAAAAGAGTTCGACATTTCCTGCCATACAGTGCTTCATTGGGTGACATCTGTATTGTCGCTTGATAGTTGGTGTTATAAGCGAACTCAATCAATGGTAATTTCTCATCCCATGATCCTTTGAAATCAGTGACATAAGCTCGAAGCATGTCTTCTAAAATTTGAATAGCATGCTCCGATTGTCCGTCTGTTTGAGGATGGAATAAGGTACTAAACTTTAATATTGTACCTATAGCCTTCTGTAATCTTTCCCAAAACTTTGAGGTAAAGCGTAGGTCTCTGTCGGACATAATGCTTTCAGGTACACCATGTAATCGGACCATATTATCTACATAAAGCTTAGCTAACCTCTCTAAGGTATACTGAGGTTGTATAGTAATGAAACGAGCTGTCTTGGTCAAACGATCCATAATCACCCAGACCGCGTCAACTACTCAGGGAGTCAATGGTAACCCGGTGACAAAGTCCATAGTGATGCAGTCCCATTTCTATGCTAGTTCTGGCAGTGGCTGCAACAATCCTGTAGGTCTTTGTCTTTCACCCTTTACCTGCTGATAATTTAAGCATCGAGACACAAATTTAGCTACATCCGCTTTCATTCCTCTCCACCAATATAGTTTCTTCAGACCATGATACATCTTCGTGCTTCCATGGTGTATCGAATATGTCACACCCTAATTCCGACTGAACCAGAAGTGTGAGTGAACTGTCACTGAACCAATGGCTCACACCAGGATCTCAATAAGACCGTGTCCACTCATACAAACCATTGCACATAACCACAATCAGAATATAATAAATACAGCGGAAGTCTTTAAAAAAAAATGACTGAGCATCTATTGATAGACTTAAATAAATATTCAATTATCCAAATTCTAAAACATAAATAAATATCTTTACATCATTTTAATGTCAATCGAAAATAACTAAACCAAATAAAGAAAAATCCTAGAGATACACGCAGAAAGGGCACTCGCATGAAGCGTCATGCTCGTCCTCTCCTGCCTGCACGTCCAGAGCAGCTACGCCTCCGTACGCCGGTGCGTTCATGTATTCATCCACCATGTAACCTGCATCAACATCTAAAAATGGTGTATATACAAGGGTGAGCTCACAACTTAGCTCAGTAGGACAATCAGACAATGTAACATTTATATGCATGAGTGACAATCATATTATATCATGGTCTGGTTTAAGTTTGCAATGTGCTATAGAAAGGATTGGCGGCCACTGCACCTCTATACACGAGTGTGTGAAGCCGCCCAGTGGATCACACTACTGCCGTCCCACATGCACCCACCATGGAAAAGAGATAGAGCTAAGGCGTCCCGATCAACATCACCAACACCTCCCCTGATGCTCTACCCATACCAACACGTAAGCCCCTATTGGTGAGGGCTTGCAAACTGGACTCACAACTAACCAATCCTATATGTCATCATAGTAGGCCCTACCCCAGCACCACTCCCTACGGCATAGAGATAGAGCTAGAGTCTGGTGGCTTGGCCGGAGACCACAGTGCCACGTCCTCCCCCTGATGCCCTACCCGTACCAAGCAAGCTAAGATAGAACGATATGAAAGGTAGACCCTATCCCAACATAGCTCCCTACGGTATAGAGATAGAGCTAGAGTCTAGTGACCAGGCCGGAGACCACAGTGCCACGTCCTCCCCCTGATGCCCTACCCGCACCAAGCATGCTAAGATAGAATACTACGAAAAGGTGCTAGTGTGAGGAATGATCCCAGACCCCAGGCCCTTCTCATTCCACACACCAACGAAAACAATCACATGCCTAACAATCACATCCTAGCATAGCGAGTATGCATGAACAATAATAATAACTGAAAGTAAAGGATGGCATGCGAGTATGCACAAAGATCAATCCATAGAGTCATAGTTATTAACAACGGTTTACTGTCCATTAGATTATTAGGGTTTAGGTCTGATTCCCTTACCTGCCGCTCGTTTGATAGCTTGCTCCGCGTCGCAAGGTCCAAACGTGCTATCACAAAGTCCTACACGATATTAGGGTTTAGTTAGAATAGTTTTTCTTAGGTTTTACGTTGGTCGGAAAACCAATGAGATTACAAAACTTCCCACAAGGCTGATCGGTCACAGGTATCGGTCGCAGCACTCTGGAGAAACCTGCGACCGGTATGGTCATCTGGTTCCCACAGAACAGCCCCCGGAAGGTACCGGTCGTAGTACCGGTCGCACATGGTGCAACTGGTATAGTCGACCGGTATGTCTCCGGAAGACCATACGTCCGGTTCTCGACTGCCATCGATCATCCCCTATTGATCCTAGGGTTTCTCCTACACATTCTAGGTCTGAGCACTGAGTTAGAGTTGTTTCCAACTCCATTCAAGTCCTAGTTTTGACGGTCTTCTTTCTAGAACTCGAATCTAGGGTTTACCGACTAGATTAAGGTTTGTCGGAAAAAATAGGGTTTATCGGCAAAATAGGGTTTTAGATCAATACCTGCTTTGCATGGTACTGATCAAAGCAACCTAACCATCCTAGAGTCATAATCCTAGTCATAATGTAAAAGAAGGTTTAAGCACTCACCGTCGACTGGCGGTAAGGTGTTCTTCGTCGAACGACAATATCGGCTCTTCTTAGCTTCTCCTCCTTCTTCAGCCTCAATCTCCTTTCTAGGGTTTGTGAGGATCAATGAAAGGGATTCTAGGAGGTTTAGAGGGGTTGATATAGACTAGGTTTAGGTTTAGGAAGCCTCTTAGGATTAGGAAAGTCATAGGGTTCGAAATTTGGAAAGTAGGACCCGTAGAGATCCGGTTCCAGATCTTCGTAGTCTGCTGCGCAGGCTATACCGGTCTACCGGTACCAAGACCGGTACCATCGACCGGTATCAACAAAATTCATACTTAAATGGTCTGTTTCATACCTGTTTGTCATCCGCTCGTCCCGTCTGGCCCGGTGATGATTGGAAGACCTGTTACGACATGAATTCAAGGTTTAGATCGGGTTCATGGAGTGCGGGTCTTACAACTCCCCCACCCTTAAAAGAATTTTGTCCCCGAAATTTGCATGTAGGTTTCATAACTCCCCCACCCTTAAAAGTAATTTTGGCCTCAAAATTTGAGCATACCTTGGTCGTCGAAAAGGTTAGGGTATTCCTTTCTCATTGCGTTCTCTTCCTCCCAAGTAATTTCTTCCACATTTTGGCTTTTCCAATGCACCTTCACATAGTGGATATCCTTGCTTCGAAGGTGTTGTACCTTTTGGCTTGTGTGCATCACAGGTATTACTTCAAATGTTAAGTCCTCTGTCAAGTCTAGTGGGTCTGCTGTCAAGATGTGCGATGGATCCCTGACATACTTCTTCAATAAAGATACATGGAACACATCATGAACGCTTGACATGGATGGTGGTAGAGCCAGTTGATATGCCACATTACAACGTTTGGTCAAAACCTCATATGGTCCCACGTACCTGGGGCATAGCTTTCCCTTCTTACCAAACCTTTTCAGACCTCGCACAGGTGATTTCTTCAAGAATACCTTGTCACCCACCGCAAACTCCAGATCTCGACGTTGGTTATCCGCATAGTGCTTCTGTCGAACTTGAGCTGTCTTCACTCTATCCTTGATCTGATCAATCACTTGATAAGTTTCTTCGACAAACTCCGGTCCTACAATTCTTCTTTCTCCCACCTCATTCCATAACAGAGGTGTACGCCATTTCTTCCCATAGAGTGCCTCATATGGCGCCATCTGAATTGTAGCCTAGTAACTATTGTTATAAGTGAACTTGATGAGCGATAGATTCTCGTCCCAAGCTCCTTTGAAATCTAGGGCACAAGCTCAGAGCATATCTTTTAAAATTTGAATAGTTCGTTCTGACTGCCCGTCCGTGTGAGGGTGAAAAGCTGTACTAAACTTCAACTTGGTTCCCATAGCTTTCTGTAATCCTTCCCAGAACTTTGATGTAAAATAGGGATCTCTGTTAGATACTATACTTTATGGGACGCCATGAAGTTTGACTATATTATCTACATATATCTTGGCCAGCTTCTCCATGGTATACTGAGGTCTGACCGCAATGAATCGAGCTATCTTGGTAAGTCGATCGACTATAACCCATACTGCATCCACTGACCTTGGTGTCAAAGGTAGGCCAGTGACGAAATCCATTGTGATACAATCCCACTTCCATGCTGGCTCCGGTAGTGGTTGTAGCAAACCTGCGGGTCTCTGCCTTTCAGCTTTAACTTGCTGGCAATTCAGACATTGGAATACGAACCGAGCTACATCCGCTTTATACCCCTCCACCAATATAATCTTCTTAAATCATGGTACATCTTGGTGCTTCCTGGATGTACCGAATATGGGGTGTAATGAGCTTCTGTCATAACTCGATCTCTGATATTTGAGTTCTCACTCTTAGGTATACATAATCGTCCACGATACCTGAGTACCTTCTCTGAATCCAAGGTAAAGTCAGGATTACTTTTACCCTTCTCTAGATCTTCTTGCACAGTCATGAGGTGTGGATCTTGTAGGATTGCTACTTTGACCTCATCTATTAGATCCGATGAGATTTTCAAGGCTACGAACATCAATGTAAACTTATGAATTAAGCCCTTTTCCACTGGATCTCCTGTAGTTTTTAATATATACTCTTCATCGGTCTCTATTGAGATTGAGGCTGCAGCACACAATGCAGCATTTGTACTTGGTCCTGCCTCAGGTTTCAATGCCCACTTTCTGCTTAAGGCATCAGCCACAACATTTGCTTTACCCGGATGGTACTGAATGTCACAATCATAATCTTTTAATAATTCCAGCCATCTCCTCTGTCTCATATTCAGGTCCTTCTGAGTGAAAAGATAGGTTAAGCTCTTGTGATCTGACTTAATCTGAAACTTTTCACCGTAAAGGTAGTGTCTCCAAGTCTTGATTGTATGTATAACCGCTGCTAACTCCAAATCATGTGTAGGATAATTCTTCTCATGCTCTTTCAACTATCTTAATGCATAGGCATTCACCTGTTCTCCTTGCATCAACACACATCCAAGACCCAACCCTGAGGCATCCATATATAGGGTAAATGGTAAGCCTGGTGCTGGGATGGTCAAGATCGGTGCAAAGACTAGTCTTGACATTAAAGTCTGAAAGCACATTTCACACTCATCCGTCCATATGAATTTTTCTCCCTTCTTGGTTAGTCTGGTCAGTGGAACGGCGATCCTTGAGTAGTTTTCCACAATCTTCTATAGTAACCAGCCAATCCAAGAAAACTACGAATCTCCACAACTGATTTTGGTGCTTTCCATCCTACTATAGCAGCTATCTTACTTGGATCTACCTTGATACCATCTTCAGATACTACATAGCCCAAGAAAGCCACCTCCTTCAGCCAAAATTCACACTTCTTGAACTTGGCATAAAGCTTCTCCCTTTTCAGCCGTTGTAGGGCTGCTCTCAAATGTGTTGCATGAGCCTCCCTGTCCTTTGAGTAGACCAATATGTCATCGATGAATACGATGACCGAAGTGTCCAACATGTCATGATACACTTGGTTTATCAGTTCCATGAACAATGCTGGAGCGTTAGTCAACCCGAACGACATTACCAGAAACTCATAATGCCCATACCTTGTCCTGAAAGTAGTATTTGGAATATCTCCGACCTTGATCTTCAATTAGTGATACCCTGATCTGAGATCAATCTTCGAGAAAACCTTTGGACCCTGTAACTGATCGAATAGATCATCGATCCTAGGCAAAGGATATCGATTCTTGATGGTTAACTTGTTCAACTCTCGGTAGTCAATACATAGCCGTACACTATCGTCCTTCTTCTTGACGAACAATACAGGTGCTCCCCATGGCGATATGCTTAGTCTTATGAAACCCTTATCTAGTAGTTATTGTAACTGGGTCTTCAACTCCTTTAATTCGGTAGGGGCCATCCTGTACAGTGCTTTAGACACCGGTGCCGACCCTGGCATCAGGTCTATCACGAACTCTATAGCCCTATCTGGAGGTAGACCTGGGAGATCTTCTGGAAACACATCTGGAAACTCTCATACCACGTCTAGATCTTCCATCCTTGGCACCTCAACAATGATGTTGACCACAGACACTAAATACCCTACTCCTCCCTTCTCTAGGCATCTCTTAGCTTTTAGGACGGAGAGGATCAGCTTCCACTTCCTAGGTAACTTGGTCCCAGTGAATCTAAACTCCTTTCCCTTCTCATCTTTAAGCACAAGTTTCCTTTCACCACATAATAAGCTAGCTGAATGATGGCCTAGCCAATCCATTCCCAAGATGACGTCAAAGTCTGCCATCTCGAGTTGAACCAGATTTGCTTCTAGGTTTCGGCCCTCAATACTCACTGTACACTGCCCATAATATTCAGCCAATGCCACTTCGACTCCCAACGGAGAGCGAACTATCAAGCTTGGGTTCAAACACTTGACAGGTAATTCCATTCGCTTCCCAAAAGAAATAGAAACGAAGGAGTGTGTGGCCCCAGAATCAAAGAGTACTCTGGCAGGTATACCAGCTATATTTACAGTCCCTGAAATTTAGTTATCCCTTAGTTCTACATGCTCAAACATAACAACAGTAAAACAAATAGGAAGGGATAGAATCATACCAGTAACCACATCAGGTGATGCGGTTGCCTCTTCAGTGGTGACTGCGAATACCTTTCCTTGCTGTGGAGGTTGCTTCCTAGGTAGAGTGCAAGTCCTTGCAATATGTCCTAGTTACTGACAGTTGAAACATTTAACGTTCTGGTTCTGTCTAGTGAACTGTGTCGGTGGTGGTGCAGTAGTGTTCCTTGCAGGCACCACAGTGGACTGAGCCATGTATGGGCGGAATGGTCTATGATTGCCTCCACCTGAAGTCTCAGTAGCAGGCCTCTTCCGTCCCCGGTTCTAAGCAAAGAAGCTGTCTCTTTGACTGGATTCAATTACTCTGGCAATCTGTACAACTTCATTATAAACTTTCTTCTCCAGACCCAAGACGTGCTCTCTAATGCTTCCTCGTAATCCCATGGTGAACCTACGAGTCTTGGTTTCTTCTTCTTGTATGCTTGCTGGTGCAAAGAAAAATAGCTCTTCATACCTTTGCTGGTAAGCATCAACAGTCGATTGAAATTGCTGCAGATTAAGGAATTCCTTCTCCATTTGATCTCTGAAGCTCTTTGGAAAATATTTATCGAAGAAAGCTCCCTTGAATATTGCCCAATCCATCTGAGTGTGCTTTACCTCTAAGTATAGAATTCCACCAGGCATTTGCATCTTCCTTGAGCATGTGCGTGGCAAACAAAATCTTCTCATCCTCAGTACACGTCATCAGACGGAAATTCTTCTCCATCTCAGCAACCCACTGTGTAGGCCACAGTGGTTTTCTTGATTTCCCTGTGAAAGTAGGGGGTTTCAACTTCAAAAACTTATCCACCGCTCGGCTTAGGTCATTCTGCCCCTGTGCATTCATTCCGTACCATGGTGGTGGGTACGGGTAGACTCCGTGATAGGCAGACGATGATGGAAATTGGTGTGGTGGTTGTAGATTCTGTCCTTGGCCCATTGGCCCAGAGCTACCATCCATCGGCAGTGTGGTGTTATTTCCCCTATGTTCATGTGTGCCTTCTGTAGGGATATATCCTAGTGGCCTGAACATCTTCAGCATCTCATCCAGGAACGTCTTCTGCTGAGCTTCCATCTGATAAACCAAATTTGTGACAATCGTCTCCGAGTTAGTGTGAGGAGGGCCTGACAAGTTTGTCGGTGCCATAGGGATCTTCCCTTCTCCACTTTCTGGGTTCTAGTTTTGCTCTTCAACATATTCAGTTTCCACATTTTCCTCAGCTTGGCGCACCCTGGAGTGGTGACGCTTCCGTGAGCCTCTTCGACCATTTTCGCCTACCATCCCAGACTAGTCTGTTTGGATCTGAGATGAAGACATAACACATGAGGTACAGTCGAATAATCATAATAGTGTTAGTCTTTAACAATTGCAAGGTGAATAATCGAAATGGAAACTTAAAATTGCAATTTTTAAAATTTTTCCAATTTTTTTTTTGGCTTCCTATGGCTGACCGGTCGCAACATACCAGTCGCTACTCTGTAGTATGTAGGGCGACCAGTATAGTCGACCGGTCAGGATCCCCCTCCTGACCGAGAGGTACCGGTCAATATACCGGTCGCTACCCTATAGGGTATAGCGCGACCGGTAAAGTCGACGGTCAGGATCTCTTTCCTGACCGAGAGGTACCGGTCGACTTTACCAGGGAGGTACCGGTCGACTTTACCAGGGAGGTACCGGTTGACTGGTATGGGCAAAACCATCGACCGGTATGCCCAAATTTTTCTTTAAAGTCGTGAAAAGTGAGATTTTTCTCACTTTCCTTTTCCTTCTTCCTCTCTGGTGGCGATTCCTCTCGGCTCTTGAGTTGCTACAGTTCTACTGGTGATCTTAGAAGCCATTTTCTTCCGATCAAGACTTAGAACACGCCTCCTAGTAAGTTTCTTCATTCCATTCATCATTTTTATATCGTTTCTCTTTGGTGCCAAGCCCAAAACTAGTGTTTTCTTTGTTTAGGAATTTCCAATCGTAGGAACTCTCTTCCTTCGGCTTAGAAAGGGTTTAGGGACCTCTATGAGCAAAAGCCCTCAACCAATTTGAGGTTCCACCAAACGGTTTTTGAAAAAAATCAAATTTTTATGTTTTTGACCTAGGTTTTTGCCAAAAATCAAATTTTTCTGAAAATTCCTAAATTTCTTGTTGTTTTGATGAATGTTTGGATTCCATGAAGTGTTTGGGGGTTACGTAAGTCCTCCTCCCCAGGTTTTGGGTGAGTTTGAGGCTTTTGCTTAATTTGCTGTCGTTATGCTGCCGAAATTTCTAAAAATTCTAACAATTTCTCATTATTTGTCTTTGTTTTTTGCAGTTTCAATGGCTTCACGTGGAGGTGCGGGTGAGCGCTCATACGGTCTTGGCATGCACCTTCCTCATCCACCTGTTCCACAGCTCGATGAGCGGTGGTTTCGTTCTGAGGCGGCGCAAGCCCGTTTTCCTTGGTTAGAGGGAAAGAATATTGAGTCAGGGCGATGGTTAAACCTTGAGCAGCTTCAGCGGTTTGATGTGGAAGCCACTTTTGATAGACTTGGGTGGTTGCCCGTCATCACTTATTCTGTAACCACCCGCCCCAACCTTGTCAAGCATTTCTACGCCAATCTGGAGATAGATGGGGATGTCAATGACTTCAATCAATGCCGGACACTTCGCCTAACTAGCTACGTCAAGGGTGTCCCCATCTCTTTTGACACTCACCAGCTCGCCGATCTCCTAGGGATTTCCAATGATGGGGACTTGGTCTACAGTGCCCCTAAGATGAAGGGCTTCCTCACAGATCATCTGCGCCAGGAGATCTCGAAGCAGCTACTTATCCCTGGAGCGCCCATGAAGGCTGTTAGTTTGAGACCTGTGCCTCGGGTATAAAGTCGCATCATCCAGCACAACATTGTGCCTCAGAGCGGCCATTACAGTGAGTTGTCTCAGCTCACTCAGTACTTGACCTACTGCGTCTGCACTGGGGAGTGGGTCTGTCTTCCCTACATCATCATCAGGACCATGCATCAGGCTACTCTGCCTGGTCAGGCCAGAAACCTTCCATACGGTCGACTCATCACCACTCTTCTGCGGCGATTATGAGTGGACATGAGGGGTGAGATCGCCGTTGAGGATACTATGACTTCGGACAACGACTGGGATGCCATTCTTCGGATGCAGATGGATAACCTGTCGATCAGCAATGAGTACTTAGAGGCTCATCCTCGCTCACTCAGGAGGGTAGCAGCCGCGGCAGCAGCAGCAGCAGCTAATGCTGCTCATGCAGCAACAGAGGGTGATGATGAGGGTGGCGATGATCAGATGGAGGATATTCCAGCACCAGCACCACAGCCCACACATGCAGTAGGACCATCTCAGCCTCCTCCTGACACCGTGATGGGTATGTTCACGGAGATCAAGGACGCTTAGCGTGAGATGAGCCGTGACTTGGGGCACTTGGCTCGCAGGCTCCGAATCACTCAGGAGCAGGTGCACTGGCTTAGGGTCGCCTATGAGCGGGACTATGATATTGCTGACCCTATTCCTCCTATGCCTCCAACCCCATGATAGAGTTCTTATTTTTCCTCTCTTTACAGTACAGTTTATATAACAGGATAATTGTCCGGCTTGTGGACCGTACCCTGTAGCACTTTCAACTTATCACTCTTTAATGTTTTAATAGAAGTTTATGGTTTTGTCTATCTAGAGCATGTGCATTTATTAATTCCATATTTAATATAGTATGTTATGCTCTTCCTTATATAGTCTCAGGCATCAAACAAGTGCTTAAGGTGTGTTCTTATTAAGGCTTTTAAATTTTCCTATCTTAGTTCATCGACTCAGTTAAGTGCAATATGGTCTGTTGGACAGAGCCCAACCTGGCTCTGATACTAAGTTGTCACACCCTAATTCCGGCTGAACCAGAAGTGTGAGTGAACCGTCACTGAACCAACGACTCACACCAGGATCTCAATAAGATCGTGTCCACTCATACAAACCATTGCACATAACCACAATCAGAATATAATAAATACAGCAGAATTCTTTAAATAAAATGAACTGAGCATCTATTGATAGACTTAAATAAATATTCAATTATCCAAATTCTTAAACATAAATAAATATCTTTACATCACTTTGATGTCAACCAAAAATTACTGAACCAAATAAAGAAAAATCCTAGAGATACACGCAGAGAGGGCACTCGCATGAAGCTTCATGCTCATCCTCTCCTGCCTGCACGTCCAGAGCAGCTACGCCTCCGTACGCAGGCGCGTTCATGTATTCATCCACCGTGTAACCTACATTAACATCTAAAAATGGTGTATATACAAGGGTGAGCTCACTACTTAGCTCAGTAAGACAATCAGACAATGTAACATTTATATGCATGAGTAACAATCATATTATATCATGGTCTGGTTTAAGTTTGCAATGTGCTATAGAAAGGATTGGAGGCCACTGCACCTCTATACACGAGTGTGTGAAGCCGCCCAGTGGATTACACCACTGCCGTCCCACATGCACCCACCATGGAATAGAGATAGAGCTAAGGCGTCCCGATCAACATCGCCAACACCTCCCCTGATGCTCTACCCATACCAACACGTAAGCCCCTATTGGCGAGGGCTTGGAAACTGGGCTCGCAACTAACCAATCCTATATGTCATCACAGTAGGCCCTACACCAGCACCACTCCCTATGGCATAGAGATAGAGCTAGAGTCTGGTGGTCAGGCCGGAGACCACAGTGCCACGTCCTCCCCCTGATGCCCTACCCGCACTAAGCATGCTAAGACAGAACGATACGAAAGGTAGACTCTATCCCAACATAGCTCCCTACGGCATAGAGATAGAGCTAGAGTCTGGTGACCAGGCCGGAGACCATAGTGCCACGTCCTCCCCCTGATGCCCTACCCGCACCAAGCATGCTAAGATAGAATACTACGAAAAGGTGCTAGTGTGAGGAATGATCCCAGACCCCAGGCCCTTCCCATTCTACACACCAACGAAAACAATCACATGCCTAACAATCACATCCTTCCATAGCGAGTATGCATGAACAATAATAATAACTGAAAGTAAAGGATGACATGCGAGTATGCACAAACATCAATCCACAGAGTCATAGTTATTAACAACGATTTACTGTCCATTAGATTATTAGGGTTTAGATCTGATTCCCTTACCTGACGCTCGTTTGATAGCTTGCTCCGCGTCGCAAGGTACAAATGTGCTATCACAAAGTCCTACATGATATTAGGGTTTAGTTAGAATAGTTTTTCTTAGGTTTTACGTTGGTCGGAAAACCAATGAGATTACAAAACTTCTCACAAGGCTGACCGATCATAGGTACCGGTCGTAGCACTGTGGGGAAACCTGTGACCAGTATGGTCAGCCGGTCCCCACAGACCAGCCCCCGGAAGGTACCGGTCGTAGTATCGGTCGCACAGGGTGCAACCGGTATAGTTGACCGGTATGTCTCCGGAAGACCATACGTTCGGTTTTTGACTATCATCGATCATCCCTACACATTCTAGGTTTGAGCACTGAGTTAGAGTTATTTTCAACTCCATTCAAGTCCTAGCTTTGACGATCTTCTTCCTAGAACTCGAATCTAGGGTTTACCGACTAGATCAGGGTTTGTCGGCAAAATAGGGTTTATCGGTAAAATAGGGTTTTAGATCAATACCTGATTTGCATGGTACTGATCAAAGCAACCTAACCATCCTAGAGTCATAATGTAAAAAAGGTTTAAGCACTCACCGTCGACTGGCGGTAAGGTGTTCTTCGTCGAACAGCAATATCGGCTCTTCCTAGCTTCTCCTCCTTCTTCAGCCTCTTTCTCTTTTATAGGGTTTGTGAGGATCAATGGAAGGGATTCTAGGAGGTTTAGAGGGGTTTATATAGGCTAGGTTTAGGTTTAGGAAGCCTCCTAGGATTAGGAAAGTCCTAGGGTTCGAAATTTAAAAAGTAGGACCCGCAGAGATCCGATTTCGGATCTTCGTAGTCTGCTGCGCAGGCTATACTGGTCGACCGGTACCAAGACTGGTACCATCGACCGGTATGAACAAAATTCATACTTAAATGGTCTATTTCGTACTTGTTTGTCATCCGCTCATCCTGTCTGGCCCGGTGATGATTGGAAGACCTGTTACGACATGAATTCAAGGTTTAGATCGGGTTCATGGAGTGCGGGTCTTACAGAATAAGTGGTGGTGTGAGCTTCCTTCATTAGTTTGTGTCTAATATCTAAGTCTTCATTTTCAGGAACACATACCCTTCCTTTGTATCTTAGTACCTTTTTAACGTCCAAGGTGAACTCAGGAGTAGTCCTACCTTTTTCAAGGTCTTCTTGCACCATTCTCAGATAATTGTTTGATTTAATAGCTGCTTTCATTTCGTCTAATAGATCAGGTACAATCTTCAATGTAGCAAACATGTTTGAAAATATATGAATAAACCCTTGGTCAGTTGATTCATCTGGAATATCAATCATGAACTATTTTTTACCGTAATTAAATACTCTCCCTGTGACACACGCCACAACATTTGCACTAACTTCTTCTTAGGATTCTATCATTGCTTTCCTGCTTAGTGGATTAGCAATTACATTAGTTTTTCCTGGATGATACTGGATATCGCAATCATAATCCTTCAATAATTTCAGCCATCTTCTTTGTCTCATGTTCAATTCCTTCTGATTAAAAAGATGAGTGGGACTCTTATGATCTGATTTAATTTGAAATTTTTCTCCATACAAATAATGTCTCCATATCTTAACAGTATGTACTACTGCTGTTATTCCAAGTCATGAGTGCGATAGTTCTTCTCATGTGTCTTCAGTTGTCTTGAGGCATACATAATTACTTGTTCTCCTTGCATAAGCACATATCCTAAACCTAACCCAGACGCATCGGTGTACAAGGTAAATGGTTGTCCTGGGATCGAAATAGTCAAGATGGGAACTGATATCAATCTAGCCTTCAATGTTTGGAAACACTCTTCACATTTATCTGTCCAAACAAACTTTTCTCCTTTCTTTGTCAGACTTGTGAGAGGTACGGCGATTCTAGAGTAATCCTCCACTAATCGTCAATAATAACCAGCTAAACCTAAGAAACTTCTGATTTCTACAATATTTTTAAATGCTTCCCATTTCACAATGGCTTCAATCTTGCTAGGATCCACTTTAATTCTTTTAGCGGATACAACATGGCCTAAGAAAGTGACTTCATTCAGCCAGAATTTACACTTTGTAAATTTTGCGTAAAGCTTCTCTTTTCTTAGTCCCTACAAAGCAGCTCTTAGATTTGTGATATGAGTTTCTTTGTCCTTGGAGTAGACTAGTATGTCGTCAATAAATACAATGACTGACGTATCCAACATATCATGGAATACCCGATTCATGAGTTCCATAAAGTTACGGGTGCATTAGTCAATCCAAAAGACATAACTAAAAATTCATAATGTCCATATCTGGTTCTGAATGCTGTCTTCGGAATATCACTTTCATTAATCTTCAACTGATGGTATCCTGACCGAAGATCCATTTTGGAAAACACTTTGGCACCTTGCAACTGATCGAACAAGTCATCAATTCGAGGCAACGGGTATCGATTCTTGATTGTAAGCTTTGTCAATTCTCGATAATCTATACACAGTCGAACGCTACCGTCCCTCTTTTTCACAAATAATACTGGCGCTCCCCATGGTGATATGTTGGATCTGATATAATCCTTGTCTAGTAATTCTTATAATTGTACCTTCAGTTCATTCAATTCAGTAGGAGCCATTCGATAAGGTGCTTTTGATACTGGTACGGCTCCGGGCATAAGATCTATAACGAACTCGGTCGCTCAATCGGGTGGTAGTCCTGGTAATTCCTCAGGAAATATGTCTGGAAATTCATACACAACTTCAATATCCTCCATTCGTGGTACTTCTTTGGTGAGGTCGACCATGGATACTAGATACCCAATTCCTCCTTTCTCGAGGCATTTTCTAGCCTTCAATGCAAAGAGAATGTGTTTTCGTTTACGAGGAAGTTTGGTTTCTGCAAAACTAAACTCTGCTCCTTCCTTATCTTTAAATGTCAGTTTCTTTTCCGCACATAATAGGTTTGCAGAGTGCCGAGCTAACCAATCCATTCCCATGATAACGTCAAAGTCTGCCATCTCGAGTTGAATTAAGGTTGCATCCAAAATCTTCTCGCCGATAAGAACTGGACATGGTCCATAACCTTTGTCAAGTTCCACGTCTAATCCCATAGGTGATCGTACAAGCAGTTTGTAGTCTAAAGGTCTGAGGTAGATTTAACTTCTTTCCAAATGACACAGATATAAAAGAATGAGTAGCTCCAGAGTCAAATAGTACTCTAGCGGGTAAGCCATTAATAGGTACGATATTTGTGATTTGATTTAACTTAGTCTGCATGCTTACACAAGGTAGTACAAAATGAACAGTTCAGGTCATACCTATGACCACATCAGGTGATGCGACAACATCTTCAGATGTAACTGCATAAACCTTTCCTTGCTGTAGCTGCTTCCTTGGCTTAGGACACTCTCTTGAATAATGTCCTACTTGATCGCAATTGAAGCATTTGACTCCAGCATTACTTTGCTTCTATTGAAGTTGGGCTGTCGGAGTGGTCTTGGCTGTAGCGTTGAAGCTTTGAGTTCGGAAGGGTTTAAATGTCTTTGAGTTTCCTCCGTTGTATGAGTTTCCATTGGGTCTCTTTATACCTCTGTTCTGAGCAAAATAACTTTCCCTCTGGCTCGATTCCAGTACTCGAGCAATCTGTACAATTTAATTATAAATCTTCTTTTCTAGTCCCAATACATGCTCACGGATGCTTCCCCTAAGTCCCATGACAAACCTTCAGGTTTTGGTATTTTCCTTTTGCATGCTAAAGGGAGCAAAGAAAAATAGTTCTTCATAACGCTGTTGATATGCATCTACAGTCTTCTGTCCCTAATATAGACTCAGAAACTCCTTTTCCATTTGATCTCTGAAACTCTTGGGAAAATAATTCTCGAAGAAAGATTTTTTATAGATAGCCCAGGTCAGTTGGGCGTTCTTTGTCAACAGATAACTCCGAGTAGATTTCCACCAATGGTGTGCATTACCTTTCAGCATAAAAGTGGCACATAATACCTTATCTTCTTCATTTATAGTCATCATCATAAAGTTTCTTTCCATCTCATTGATCCAGTGAGCTGGCCATAATGGATCTGATGGCTTGCTTGTAAATTCCTTTGGCTTAAACTTCAGAAAATGCTCGATCAGTCTGGAGTGATCAAGCTGATACTGTGCATATGCTCCATACATAGGCGGTTGGTACTGATAACGTCCTTGGTTATACCCGCCTTGCGGTGCTTCAGGATTTGGCACTTGGCCTTGTACTACTGGTGTTTGCGGCGCTTGGGGTACAGTGTTGCTACCACCAGGTACAATACTAGTTTATCCTGCAGGTAGAGGTGTTGTGTTTGCAGCTGGGAAAGCAATTCCCATAGTAGCTTGCATATTGGCTTGCATTTGCTGTATATGCTGCATTTGTTGTGTCAAATTCATCACCGCAGTAGCCAAATCTGTAGGTGGTGCAGGTAAGTTAGTTGGGTTGGCTTGGGTGTGCACATTCTAAGGTGTATCATTTTGAGCTCTAATATTTCCTTCTTGTCCTTGCTGACCCTCATTGTCATTAGTCTCCATAGGTGGTGGAGATGGGTTTGCATTCTGTCTCCTTCTACTTACTCTGCGTCTAGCCATTTAAACTCTTGGTTGAAAGGTACTCGGAAAGGCTGTACATGTGAGACAAGATATGATGGTAGTATTGGGTTATTCTTACAATGGAAGGCTAGAAAAGAAACAAGATTAATAGGCAAAAGTTCAAATATAATCAAAATACAAACAACAGTCAGTTATACGGTCGATGGCCTATGGTCGCATGTTGTGCGACCATAGGTGCGACCTTCAAAATCTCGAAAACTTATCGAGACCCTATGGTCGATCATACGGTCGATGGTTTTGGTCGAATTGTGCGACCATATGTTTCAAGATCAGGTTTTTAATTCTGTTTTCGAGATTTTTCCCTCTCATTCTCCTTTCCTTTACTACGATCACAACTCAACTTGCCACCAGTGAGTTGCTACAATGTCTACCGTACGAACTTGGTGATTTTTCCATTGATCTACGATCTCCATTCCATTCCTTGAGGTACATTCTCCACTTTTCTCCTTTTTTAAGCTTCATACTTAGGGTTTTTGCCATTTGTAGGGTTTTCTTCTAATTAATATTTTTCTAATCGTAAAAATTTGATTTTTATTGGGGCTTTTGCTATTGGCCACCCAATGGATGAAAGCCCTTAAGAAAATTTGAGTTTCATTGGTTAGTTTAGTAGAAACTTGAAAATTTTCATTTTTGACCTAAATTTTGGGGTTTTCCCAATTGTCAAAATTTCTTCAAATTCGACCTACCTAGTTTAAATTTCCAATTGTATGAGCCTTGCAAGATGGTTTGGGACCTATGTAAGTCCTCCTGCCCAAATGTTTGGGTGAAAAGTGATGCTTTTTCCATTTTAAGTCGTTATGCTGTCAAAATTTTCAAATTTATCTAACCTGTTTTTTTATTTTCTTCTCTTGCAGTTATCATGGTTCGCACTAAGGTTCCTTGAATTCATGACCCATGACGCTTCAGGTCCGTTAAGCAGAGGTGCGATGTCCTTGGTTTGACTGGAAGTAAGTGGAAGGGGGTCGGTGTGTGAACTTAGCCCATTTAACCCTGTTTGATGTAGAAAGGGCGTTTGGTGATATAGGCTGGCTTCCAGCGATCTTGTATGAGGCTTGCACTCGTTCGGACTTGGTCAAACAGTTCAACTATCACCTACAGGTAGAGGGTGACTTAGAAGATGTTGACAGGGGTAGAGAGGTTCGGATCACCAGCTGAGTGAAAGGGGTTCAAATCTCTTTCAACTGTCAAGAGTTGGCTGATCTCCTAGGAATTTCCAACGATGGTTAGTTGGTTTACTGTGCACCCAGGGAGCTACAGTTTCTGTCTATACAGGTGCGTGTAGAAATAGATAATCAGATTCTTTGGGATGACCGCTAGGAGATGAAAGCAGTTAACATACGTCCAGAGCCACGGGTCTACTGCAAGATTATCCAGCATAATCTTATTCCCCAGGGCGGACACTATGAGATGGTCTCACAGCTGACTCAGTACCTGCTATACTGTATCTATACTAGGCAGCCTGTCTGCCTCCCATATATTATTCTTCAGACTTTGCACAGAGCTACATTGCCTGAATTGAAAGGTAACTTTCCCTATGGGCAACTGATCTCCACCCTACTCGCTCGTTTATAGGTGGACCTAGTGGATGAGAGGATCTTTGAGGACACCTTCTCAGCTGACCTTGATTGGGAGGCTATCAGCAGGATGATCATGAGAGAGATATAGGTCAGTGATGATGAGAGGAATGCTATGAGACGTCCTCTCACTCGAGTAGTGACAACAGATGTAGAGGCGGTAGCAACAGCAGCAGTAGAGGTAGCAGCAGAGGCAGCAGCAGAGGCACACGAGGGTGATGATGAGGAGGATGATGATCGGATTACATGGATGTGGATGCCATCCCTCCTCCATCACCATAGCATTCTACTGGAGCTGGCCCTTTTAGGGCTTCTCATTCAGCTGACCTTTTACGCCCACTACCAGATGATATGATGGGCTGTTACGTGAGATTCGGGAGGCTCAGCGTGTGATTGATTGGAGAGTAGGAGAGCTTCTAGATGCCCAGCGCTCTATAGACCAGCGGGTAGCAGATCTGACAGCTAGTCTCCAATCGACTCAGACTCAGGTATCCTGGCTCACGAGAGTACATGCTAAGGACTATGATAGAGATCGGGAGGCACCTCATCCTCCAGCACCTCCAGCACCTCCAGCTCCATGATATCATTTATTTCTTTTTTTTCCCTTTTATACTAAAGAGTAACTGTCCAGACGCATCGGTGTCCAGATGCTTATGATGTGTTCTTATTACAACTTTTAATTTTAACCTAACTCAGTTCATGACACATGTGGAAGTAGTTAGGTCAATGGGTAGAACCTGAGAAGCTCTGATACCAAGTTGTCACACCCCAATTCTGGTCTAACCAGAATGGTGTGATGAACCGCCAATAAACCAATGGTTCACTCAGGATCTCGTATAGGTCATACCCACCATATCAAACCATACACACATTCCACATTAATAATCAGAGGTAATAAACAAATAAGCGAAAGTTTTACAGACAATGAACTGAGAGTCTAACAGTGATAAATAAGTACTTAATCCAATTATCTCCAAACCACAAGACATAAAAATAAATAATCAATTACATATCTGATGTTCAAATTATAACTAAACTTAAGCAATAACACACCACTCACTAAGTGCATTAACTAAGTGCACGTACGTGTGCCTAAGTAAGTACACTTGTGCGTGTCGACACGACCTTAGTGTTTTCGACCCTCTTCTCTCACAATGTGTTGATGTACGAAGACAGAGATTCAAATATGACCATTGTGCTTGGCTTTCAGGTGCCTACCTAAGAGGAAATGACCCTTGTGCTTGGCAGTGCATTTTTAGTTTAAGTTTATGTGTGAGCCCTGGTGCAGCCATGGGCACCTAGCCAAGGCCCGTGGGCAAAGTCATGGGCTGCCATTGGCACCTAGCCGGGGCCATAGCCACACACATGGGGCAACCATGGGCACCTAGCCAGGGCCACAGCCACACACATAGGGCAGCCATGGGCACCCAGCCAGGGCCACAGCCACACACATAGGGCAGCCATGGGCACCTAGCCATGGCCATGGGCAGAGTCATGGGGCTGCCATTGGCACCTAGCCAGGGCCACGGTCACACACATGGAGCAGCCATGGGCACCCAGCCAGGGCCATGGGCACAGTCATGGGGCTGCCATTGGCACCTAGCCAGGGCCACGGCCACACACATGGGGCAGCCATGGGCACTTAGCCAAGATCAAGGCCATGCACATGATGCGCACAGCCATGTCACCATAGGCACATGGCGCGCACAACCATGCCACGGCCACCCACATGGTGCGTGCATCCATGCGCGCAGCCAGTGTCATGGCCACACACATGGTGCGCGTAGCCAGTGTCACGGCTATGCACCTGGTGCACGCAGCCAATGCCACAGCCACACACATGGCGCGTTCATCCATGCGTGTAGCCAGTGTCATGGCCACGCACGTTGTCTACGCAGCCAGTGTCATGGCCACGCACGTTGTCTACGCAGCCAGTGCCATGGCCACGCACACAGTGTGCACAACCAGTGCCACGGCCATGCACATGGGGCAGCCATGTGGCATGGGCATAGGCAGTGCCACGGCCACCCACATGGGGCAGCCATGGGCATAGGCAGTGCCATGGCCATGCACATGGGCGGCCATGCGGACAGCCATAGCTAGTGCCACGGCCACCCACATGGGGCAGCCATGGGCACAGCTAAGGCCACGGCCACGCACATGGTGCTACCCATGCCACAGCCTTGTGCCACGGCCACACACATGGTCACAGCCATGGGCCACTGCCACACACATGGTGCAGTCACGACCACAACCATGCGGCACGGCTGCACCATGACGTGCATGGGGAAGCACAAAGTATCATATTTCTTCTAATTCTCACGTGCAAAATGATCTTTATGTTAGAAAACACCTTGCAAAAGATTTTTTTGGTGATCAAAGTGTGCATTGCTTGTATATTTTTCAATCTTATAGTGTGCTTTTATGAGTTATCGGTAAAGTTAACTGAGATACTAATCATAAAATATAAAAAATATCAAACCATTTCTGAATGTTCCAGTAATTTTTCTATAAATTCTATGGAATTTTCTAAGACATGCAAAAGTGGTCCCATTAAAAAATTCAATAAAATGAATTTTTGGTGATTTTTTGAATTTTTTATTAAAAACTAATAAAAAATAAAATATTTATCGAAAAATTATGAATTTTTTTTAAATAAAACCTTGAAATTTTCTCTACAATCCTACCAAGTTTCATGATATTTTGATGTTTATAGCTCCAAAAAAGGCCAGTATGATTTTTTGAAATAGTTGATTTTTCCTTCTGGAAAAGTGCAAAAAGTTTATGAGGTACCTTGAGAGGGGGGTCTCCTCAAGGGGAGTGGCATGCATGGGCAGGCAAGCGGCTGCCACGGGGGCTGCGTGGGCAAGGTAGGCATGTGCAAACGAGGCATGACACTGTGAAACCTTCCTGAGAAGGCACTTGGCCCAATAAAAGCACGTTGTACCCATGCCATGGGCGGGATGGCTGCCACCATAGGTGGCCATGCGCCTCGGCAGGCTGCCTTGGGCAGCCATCTGCGCACAAGGCTGGGCGCCATGGGCAGCCTGTGTGCACAGTCGGTCAGCAAAATGATGCTATGAGCGGGTGGTTTGGTTGGTCCCTCGTGTGCATGATGTGCAGGTGTGTGGGCTTATGGGTGGGCACGTGGAAGGTTATACGTGCATCGGTTGGGCTCGGATGAATAACGGGGCCAGTTGCACGTTTGTTAGGCACTTTGCCCACACACATGTACCCATGCTTGCGGGCATGGATGCACATCGGGGCACAAGCTTGCGAGTAAATGCCTGCACATCGTTGGATAGGCTTTCGGCTATGGACGCTCATGCATGTAGGCGTGCATGCACATTGTCACACATGCTTGTGAGCATGGCTGTATTTTGTTGCACAACATGTGTAGTAGTGTGCAGCTATGACTGCAAGCTTGCTTGCAACAGTTCATGCACGCCCGCAAGCATGTGCAAGGCCCCATGACTGAAGGCATTGCAAGTGGGTTGGGGCTTCTAGGGAGTGTTCCAGAGAAGTTCATATGACCCACAAACGTATGCCTTGTTGTGGCTTTGCCCCCCCATCCCCCATCACCCATGCCCCTCCCATCCCCCATCCCCCATCCCCCATCCCCCATCCCCCCTATCCCCAATCCCCCATCCCCCATCCCCCTTCCCCCTCCCCTCTTGTCCCCCCTCGTGGTATGGCTTGTGGTATGGTTTATGCTTGTTGTGGCTTGGAAAGAATGTTCCCAAGGGTTGCTGCTGATGACCTTTTGAGAGAAACACGTGGCCGTAAAAAAGCCCTGCGAAAGAGGAGGTAATGGCCTAGGTGTGGGTTCCGGCGCATGCCGCAAGCGGTGCCTTACGGGGTTTCCCTCTTAAGCTAGGTTATGGCTTCTGGGTAGTATTCTAGAAAAGTTCATGGCTCGCTTCCCTCCCCCCCCTTCCCCCCTCCCCTCCCCCCTCGTGGTATGGCTCATGGTATGGTTTATGCTTGTTGTGGCTTGGAAAGAACGTTCCCAGGGGTTGCTGTTGATGACCGTTCGAGAGAAACACATGGCCATAAAAAAGCCCTGCGAAAGAGGAGGTAATGGCCTAGGTGTGGGTTTCGGCCCATGCCGCAAGCGGTGCCTCATGGGTTTCCCTCTTAAGCTAGGTTGTGGCTTCTAGGTAGTGTTCTAGAAAAGTTCATGGCTCCCTTCCCCCCTTCCCCCCTCC